>CAXKVI010000009.1:824041-1405876 GCA_964058755.1 Campiglossa producta
TGGTTTCTTGAAAAAATTTGCCCAATTTGTATGTCGTGTTTCCAGTGTATGTCATCGCCGTCCACATCTTGGATTTCTCTTCTGGGTTGTCTCTTTTTTGCGATCCATGTTTCCTTCGGAGTTTGTCCACTAGGGCTTTTTTGTATCCGTTGCTTGTTGCTATGCTGTATATGGTGGTAAGCTCCTTCCTGTATGATTCGTGGGTGAGGGGTGTTCTTTGAAGTCTGTCCACTAGGTGCCTTAATGCTGCATTCTTGTGCTGTTGAGGATGGTTTGGACGTAGAGTGAATATGGGGTCTAGTTGTTGGTTTTCTGTAGATGTCGTAGTTAAACTTGTTTGTTAGTCGGTCAATTCTTATCGTTAGGTCCAGGTAATTCAGTTCTCCGTCCTTCTCGGTTGCCATAGTGAATTTTATGTTTTCATGCTGTTTGTTTAAGAATTCTAGTATTCGTTCTTCATTGTTAGTATTCAATACGCAGATGGATGTCGTCGACGTACCTTGCGTAAAAAGTCACTCCTAGGTTTGTGTTTAGTTCTTGAATGTATTTTGTCTCCAAGTTCTGCATGAATGCCTCCATTAGAATGGATGATGTTGGGTTACCCATTCCTAGTCCGTTCGTTTGTCTATATATTTTATTGTTGAATTTGAAGTAATTTTGCTGTAGAGTTGTTCTTAGTGTGTTGGTAATTTGTGCTGTTTTGACCTTATCTTTTGTTTTGTCAAGTAGTGTATTTGTGTATTATATCCAGTGTCTCTGACAGTGGTATAGAAGGTACAAGTCTTTTAAGTCAAATGAGACGATTGTGCTGTTCTCTGCGAGTTTTACGGTTCCAAGTTTTTTCTATTAGTTCCGTTGTATTCTTTATTGTATGTTCATGGTCTAGTTCAAGTGTGTCGCTCAGTATCGTCTTACAGATATTTTGACAGCTTATACCCGGCGCTGACTTGAAATTGATAATTGGCCGCATTGGCGTGTCTTGCTTATGTATTTTTGGTAGCGCTATTAGTGGGGAGTCGATGGGTTCCTTTGTGTCAGAGTACTTCCCGTCCTTTCGTCTATTATTTTTGTGGCATTTTTATAGCCCCTTTGATTTCGGTCTGGTATTTATCGGTGGGGTTCTCGTTAACCTAGGAGTGACTTTTTACGCAAGTACGTCGACGACATCATCTGCGTATTGAATACTAACAATGAAGAACGAATACTAGAATTCTTAAACAAACAGCATGAAAACATAAAATTCACTTGGCACCGAGAAGGACGGAGAACTGAATTACCTGGACCTAACGATAAGAATTGACCGAGTAACAAACAAGTTTAACTACGACATCTACAGAAAACCAACAACTACGGACACCATAATTCACTCTACGTCAAACCATCCTCAACAGCACAAGAAATGCAGCATTAAGGCACCTAGTGACAGACTTCAAAGAACACCCTCACCCACGAATCATACAGGAAGGAGCTTACCACCATATACAGCATAGCAACAAGCAACGGATACAAAAAAGCCCTAGTGGACAAACTCCGAAGGAAACATGGATCGCAAAAAAAAAGAGACAACCCAGAAGGAAAAATCCAAGATGGTGGACGGCGATGACATACACTGGAAACACGACATACAAATTGGCAAATTTTTTCAAGAAACACAACATCCAACACAGCGTTCAGAACATCGAACAACTTAGGACAAAACCTAAGAACCAACACTAACTCGGAAGAGCCGTTTAGCGAAAGTGGAATTTACAAGCTTACCTGCGAGTGCCAGCACAGCTACATAGGGCAAACAGGACGAAAAATAAGTACACGATTTCGAGAGCACATCAGGGACTACAACAAGAAAGCACGGAAACCCACCATTACACCAGAATCAAACTATGCAAATCACATGTTCGAAAACAAATGCTCCCCGGCCAACATCAAAAACACAGCCAAAACACTTCACATGCAAAGAAAAGGCCGACGCTTAAATGTGCTGGAAAACATGGAAATATACAAACTAAAGACATTTGACGGGAGAATAATAAACGAACAAACAAAAACCATCTCTGACGCAATATTTGAACCGCTAAAATTAATTTACAAAAAACCAAACAATACCGCAGGTACAATAACCAAACGAGTAACAATAAACGAGCGAACACACAAACCCAATCAAAAGACGAAAATCACCGACTTCTACCTGACTAACGAGCGTCAGTAAGCAACCTTTAAACACACACGTACCTGACCTAGCAGCGACAAGCGAATTAACTAGTGTGAAAAACAACCCTTATTACAGGTACCTGTTCGGAAACATTCGTAACACACGAATCATATACACGAGTACTAACATTACCGCATACAGTGTCCAGACTATAAATACATGACAACGGATAGACACAAAGTCAGAACGAAATCAAACACTGAAGATGGCAGATCGCCGAAACCGGTTTGTTACAAAACCAAAATTGACAAGGGATGACGGAAAATCGTTCCAATACACATCTAGTATCCACCCTGTCGGAAAAACACAAAATCAAATCAACTATACATATTGACTTGGTTGGACCTTTACCACCATCAAATGGTTACAGATATATTTTATCAGTTGTTGATCGTTTTTCTAGGTGGCCAGAAGCGTATCCTTTAGAAGACATTGAGGCTAAAACGGTTGCTCAATGTTTAATTAAGGAATATGTTTCCAGATTTGGCGTACCTACACAAATAACTACAGATCAAGGTGCTCAATTTGAGTCCATTCTTTTTCGCGAACTTTGCAAACTTTTAGGTACTATAAGAACCAGAACATCACCCTACCATCCGCAAGCAAATGGGATGGTAGAGAGATTTCACAGGACATTAAAAAATTCAATCAAATTTTCTAATAATGTGGTAGATTTCAATTTATAAATTTTTCACTCAAATTTTAGAGGGGGGTTAATGTAATGGTTTATACATTTAGTTTGTTAAATACTTTGTTAATTTACTAAAAGGAGATCAAATAGGTTTTGAATTGTATTCATAAATTTTAATTTTGAAACTTTTTTCTTAAAAAAATTTGTTAATTTTTTAAAATAAAATATTTCTTAATATTTGAAATTAAATATTAAATAAATGTAGATTTGCATCTACACTGGTCCATATAATTGAAAATCTTTAAAAAAAACAATTAAAAGCCTCCTGGACTTTTGGGATCGATTTTTAGTAACTTCCAGATTAGATAGAGACTTGAACCTTTACACATTTGTCACAACCCGATGACAATGCAATCCCTTATTAAAACAATTCCGGTAGGTGGCGCACGGATCGAGATATTTCGAAAACTAATTTGAAGTTGAGAATTTTGTGATAGACTTTTGACCAACTTCCAGGTAACCTAGGAACTTGAAACTTGGCATTAAATTGAAGCAACAGTGACACTACAAATAATAATAGTCAAAATTCCGATAGAAGGCACGCAACTTCCAGGTAACCTAGGAACTTGAAACTTAGCATTAAATTGAGGCAACAGTGAAACTACAAATAGTAAAAATAAAAATTCCGATAGATGGCACGCTGATCTATATAATTGCAAATCTTAAAAAAAAAAAATTAAAAGACTCCTGGACTTTGCGATCGATTTTTAGTAACTTTCAGATTAGATAGAGACTTGAACCTTTACACATTTGTCACAACCCGATGACAATGCAATCCCTTATTAAAACAATTCCGGTAGGTGGCGCACGAATCGAGATATTTCGAAAACTAATCTGAAGTTAAGAATTTTGCGATCGACTTTCGACCAACTTCCAGGTAAACTAGGAACTTGAAACTTAGCATTTACTTGTGGAAACGGTGACAATACAATTTGTTGAAATCAGAATTCCAGAAGGTGGCGTGCTTTTCGAAAATCTCTAAAACATAGGGGGAATATTGCGATAGATTTTTGAGTAACTTCCCGCTAAGCTAGAGACTTGAAACTTGTCACTTGAACCCGATGACAATGCAATATCTCATAAAAAAAATTCCGGAAGTTGGCGCAAATATCAAGATATTTCCAAAACTATTTTGAAGTTGGGAACTTTGCCATCGACTTTTGACTAATTTTCTGGTAATCTAGGAACTTGAAACTTAGCATTTTGTTAAAGGAATCGTGACAGAACCATATTTAAAAATTAAATTTCCGATAAGAATCACCAAAACTAAAAATAAAATAATAAAAAGATGATCAAAAAATTTTAAAGACAACCTTTATATCAATGCTGTAAAAAAGCCTCAGCAAATTTGTCGTTAAACAAAGACATGGTTTCGGTGTTTTTGGTTTTGAAATTTTAGTCGTACCAATTGTAATCAATTTTTGAGATTTGAAAATATAAAGGTGGAGTGCACGTTTCCAAACTAAGTCAAACAATTTCTGAGAGCCTAAATAGCAGTTCGGTAATTGACAAAACATTTAAAGCCTATTAATTGCACTCCACCTTTATATTTTCAAATCTCAATAATTGATTACAATTCCTATGACTAAAATTTCAAAACCAAAAACACCGAAACCATGTCTTTGTTTAACGACAAATTTGCTGAGATTTTTTGACAGCATTCATATAAAGGTTGTCTTTAAAATTTTTTAGTCATCATTTTATTATATATATAGATAAGGCAAACCACTCTATGAACAAAGCGTTTGCATAATAATTTTTCTCTTGGGTTCAGATGAATCTAAAATCCACTCTTACGGACACACTCATCAGCACTTTGATTTGATAGCTATATTATATGAACATATTCTAGGGTTAGCCTTGGTCCACCTAATGGTCAATATTTTGGAAACGGGTTCACAGATGAACTTGAAAACTGCTCCTTGTGAAAACTCTCTTCTTCATCACCTTTTATTTAATACCCATATCGTAAAAACACTTTCTGGGTCACCCCTGATCCACATTTTGGTCAATATCTCAAGATTCCACAATTTTTTTCAACTTTTTCTTTTTTAGAAACCTTCTCCGGTCAAAACCAAATACAATAAAAAAAATTTGTGAAATCGGTTCATCCGTTCAGGCGTGATGTGATCACCAAAGAAATGAGCATTCATTTTTATATATATCAAAACCAAATACAATAAAAAAAAATTGTGAAATCGGTTCATCCGTTCAGGCGTGATGTGATCACCAAGGGAAATGGGCATTCATTTTTATATATATCAAAACCAAATACAATAAAAAAAAAATTGTGAAATCGGTTCATCCGTTCAGGCGTGATGTGATCACCAAGGGAAATGGGCATTCATCTATATATATAAAAATGAATCTATATATATAAAAATGAAATAAAAATGAAATGGTGTATAATTGTAACGCTAAAACTCGAAAACGGCTGAACCAAATGAAATACTTCCTTTGGGGGATTTATTTGTTATTACCACGCGCAGGTCATGTCTTAAAATCAGAACAAAATATTAAGGGGGCGTGGCACCTCCCATACAAACTGAATTTTTCAAGTTGAATATCTTCAAAAGTGTTTAAGGTAGGAACATGAAAATTGGTACAGAGCTACAGGATAACAGCACCACTCACACCTATAAAACCGGGGTTATCCAATAAGGGGGCGTGGTACCTCCCATACAAACTAAATTTTTTAAGCAGAATATCTGTGAAAGGGTTCAAGGTAGGGACCTGAAAATTGGTATAGACCTATATAGTATCAAAAGCCTTCTTACACATAAAAGAAGGGGTAATCGGAAAAGGGGGCGTGGCACCTCCCATACAAACTGAATTTTTCAAGGTGAATATCTTCAAAAGTGTTTAAGGTAGGAACTTGAAAATTGGTATAGAGCTATAGGATAACAACACCATTCTCACCCATAAAACTTGGGGTTATCGGAAAAGGTGGCGTGGTACCTCCCATACAATCTTTAATTATTTTGTTTGTTAATCTATATACTCGAAAACGGCTGAACCAAATTATATACTTCCTTTGGGGGGTTTGTTTGTTATTACCACGCGCAGGTCATGTATTAAAATCAAAGCAAAATATTAGGGGGCGTGGTACCTCCCTTACAATCTTAATTAATTCCACCATATTTTATATCTCATCTTATTAATTCCACTATAATTTATAGGTATCTCCTTTTTGTTTATTTCCCCCCTAGCGCGATATTTTCATTCTGTGTTGAATTGGTTTTTGTCGTAGCTGCGAACAAGCCAAATTTTTCAGAAACAGATATCGCTGCATGGTTCAACGCAGTGTTCAAATTGGGTCGTTTTTTTTGGGTTTCATACTAAACACATTAAAATGTTAAGAAGTTGTGTCGTTTTTTTAATTTTTTTTAACGTATTACCATCTTGAATGCATATACATTTTTTAATAATAAAAAAAAAAAGCATTGTATTTAAAACTGATTTAATGAAATTTGGTATTAAACGAAAATTCTTTGGGTATTTTTGTTTTAATAATGTGTATACCACGGATCTACGTGAAAGCGCACCGACTTCTGTTGGTGAAGTCTTAAGGTACGGGTACATCTAACGACACGACGCGACACGACCAAATAGCTGCCTATTTGATCAACATTGTTGTGTCGCGTCGTGTTGCGTGGTGCTGCTGTCGCTAGGTGTACTCTGCTCCATAAGAACACATGCAACGAATACTTGGTCGCGTCGTGTCGTGTCGCGTCGCGTCGCTAGGTGTACGCTTAGCTTTAGCTTTATAGTAACCGGACTGTTCCCCTGAGAAATGAGCGTAAGCCGGAGCGATATCTTCCAGAAGAATGCGGCTTTTATTTCAGGGTAAAAAATTCGAATTTTTTGCAATTTTCCATTGTAAATTTTTGGAGACGAACACACATTAAGTTTGAAGTTTTGCTTTGGTGTTACTCTTCGTGTTGCAATCGAACATGTAAAATTTAATGCGTCTTGGTTTATTGTGATATATCTACCTATATATATAAAAATGAAATGGTGTTCAGTCGTCACGCTAAAACTCGAAAACGGCTGAACCAAATCATATACTTCATATTTGGAGTTTTTTTGTTATTACCACGCGCAGGTCATGTTATAAAATCAGAACATAAATATCTCCCATACAAACTTTTTTCTCCAAGGTGAATATCTCTAAAAGGGACCTGAAAATTGGTACAGAGCTATAGGATAACAACGCCATTCTCACCTATAAAACTGGGGGTTAACCAAAATGGGACGTGGCACCTCCCATACGAATAAAATACTTCATAGTCCATATCTCTGGAAGTATTCATGTTAGACCACTGAAATTTGGCAAGGGGTTATATGGGATCGATCCCTACCACATCCAAAAAAAAAACTGGGGGTAACGAAAAAGGGGGCGTGGTACCTCCCATACGAATAAAATACTTCATAGTCCATATCTCGGGAAGTATTTAGGTTAGACCACTGAAATGTCATGAGGAGTTAAATAAGATTAATCCCTATCATCTCCAAAAAAACTGGAGATAAACAAAAAGGGGGCGTGGCACCTCCCAAACGATGGAAACATTTCATAGTCCATATCCCTGAAAGTATTTAGGTTATACCACTGAAATTTCGTGAGGAGTTAAACAAGATTAATCCCTGCCACCTCCAAAAAAACTGGGGATAACGAAAAAGGGGGGCGTGGTTCCTCCTATACGAAGGAGATAGGGATATGGATTAAAATAGATATAGAGATCGGGTTAGAGAAACATGCAGGGAAATAAATTTGTGGCAGGACAACGTCTACGGGTCAGCTAGTTTATATGTATATCTATTAGGGATTTCAATTTCCGGGATTTCTAGCCTCTTGGGATTTTCGGGATTTGAAAGTTCAATCCCGGGATTGTCCCGATTTTTTTTTTTTTGCAAAAATTGCACGCTATATCTAAGTAATAAAGTAGACTAATTATAGTAATTCATTTAAGTATGTATGTATGTATTTATTAAGGCATTTTTATAACGAACGAAAATTAACATTAAATTTATAACTCAAAGTTACTATTCAGGAACTTGAAACATAAGTTGTTTATACTACTGGTAAACATAGCCAAATATACGTACATATTTGATTCATAACGACTTATGTACATATCGCTGGCTTCGTGAGCAAATGTCGTAAGGCCATTTTTTTTTAATGAGATTTTAATGCAAAAAGAAAGTACAGTATAAATACATCGCTTTTCGCTAAAATGTCATTTAAAAAAATGGACTTACGACATTTGCTCACAAAGCCAGCGATACGTAAGAACAAAAATAAGGCTTTATTACACCGCGACTATTAGTACGATCTATTGTGTATCCTATCAGCTTATGCTGTATGCGGAGGCTCTTTAAAAATTTGAGACCTCCTCAGGTTTTTTATTACATATCACGAACGGATTGAGAGTGACACCAACTAGGTAGCAAACTCTCTTTCTTGCTAACGCAATGCATTCGCAGAGTATGTGAACCGGCGATTCATCGTCCAGTTCGCAAACCCGACAACTTGTTGTATCTGACGACTCCGTTTACTCAGGTGATAAAGTAGAGTACAATGTCCAGTATAATACCCAGTGAGGGTTCTTAAATCCACCCTTCTTAGATTTATAAGCCTGCGATGGTTCTATAAAGAGTTTGGCCTGCCTCTGCCAGTTGCTTATGGTCTCCCTTACGTGAGCCTTGGTGAGCCCAATTTACATTAAATTTGTAAATAAAATATATGTATTCAGGATTTTGGTACAATTAGCATATTTGATACATTATTAACGACTTATGTATATAAATGATTCAAAATTCTTAAGCGATAGTGGCGAAAACAACGTACATGGTTATGTTTTTATACCTTTCACGAACATGAAATGGTATTATAACTTTGGTCCGATGTTTGTAAATATGAGAAGAAGAAGAGATAGACCCATCAATGAGTATACCGAAATGATCAGGATGACGAGATGAGTTGATTTAGCCATGTCCGTCTGTCCGTCTGTCTGTTTGAACGCAAACTAGTCCCTCAGTTTTTGAGATATTTGGCTGAAATTTGGTATGCGGCCACCATTTTCCAATATAGGAATCATTTGTCGGAACCAGCAAGATCGGACTGATATTGCCATTCAACCGCTTATTCCGATAAACGGATTTTGGGCTATAACTCCTGTAATTAAACACGTAGTAACGTGAAATTTTCGAAGCAACGCTATTTTTATATGTGAAATATCGATGTTGAAAATCATCGAGATTGGATTAATATTTCAGATAGCCCCCATACAATCGATTGTTCCGATAAACGGATTTTGGTAGATAACTCCTGTAACTATATAGGTAGGAACGTGAAATTTTGGAAGTGTCGCTATTTTTATATGTGAAATATCGATGTTGAAAATCATTGAGATGGGATAAATATAGCTTAAACCTTTTCAATAATTTTAGTGGCTTGAATCTGGACCTTGGGATTTCAGATCATACTCTGACTGGCATATTACTAAAAAATGTATTTGCCAAAAACGCACAGAAGAAAACGGTTAATGCAGAATTAACAAGGGTAAACTTTAGTTCGCTGAACCAAAGATTACGGTTTGAGTCTTGGGATACAGTATACTCTGAGGAAAATGTAGCCAATGCTTATAGTCCTTTTTTAGATATTTTGCAAAATCATATAGCAAGCGAAAGTTTTTCTTATATACCACGTAGATCAAAATTAAAATTAAAACCGTGGATAAGCGACCAGCTGGTTAAGAAAATCCGATTGAAAAATAAGCTAGGAAGGAAGTATCGGAAACACCCGGCCAAAGCAAACCTTCGTAACCGGTATTTGAAGCTTTGTAGAGAACTAAGAAAAGAAGTACGTTTGGAGCGGGATAGTTTTTACCGTAATGAGTTCAGGTCTTCGTATGGTAACCCACAAAAAGAATGGGATGTGATTAACAACCTTCTAAACAGAGATTCTAAAAAAAGTGACACAGCAATTGTTTTATGTGATAGTGGCGAGACTTTTTCGGACCCTACAGTAGTAGCCAACCTTTTTAATGACCACTTCTCGTCAGTGAGTAATTCTGATATTTCCGTATCTACAACTGAGTCTTTATCCTCGATACCTATGGCACACGGTGTGGGGAATAGCTTTTTCTTTGAGCCTTTTACTGGCTTTGACGTTTTAAAAACCATTAAATCGTTGAATAACTCCAAATCATGCGGCGCCGATGGTATTTCTAATCAGATGCTGAAACACGTGGCTTTGAATATAGTCGATATATTAACACACTTATTCAACTCAAGCGTATTGTCTGGATGCTCTCCTGCAGAGTTAAAATGTGCCATTGTAATTCCTTTGTTTAAAAAGGGCGACAAGAAAAATGTGAGCAACTATAGGCCGATTTCATTATTATCATCTATTTCCAAAATCTTCGAGAAACTTATTAAAGTTAGAATTCTTTCTTTTCTTGAAAATAAAAATTTTTTCAGTCCAATTCAATTCGGTTTTCGATGTGGGCGCTCTACAGAAGACGCGCTGTTGCACTTTTGTTCCTTCTTATACAGGCAGCTAGATAATAAAAAAAAATGTGGTGGTCTGTTTGTGGATATCACGAAAGCGTTTGATATGGTAGACGACACTATTTTGCTAAGTAAATTGTATGACGCTGGCTTTCGTGGCTTAAGTACTACCTATCAAGCAGAGTGCAGAAAGTTAAGGTTGGAAACCAATTAAGCAATCCTGTGGAAATTAGTTTGGGAGTACCTCAAGGATCTGTTTTAGGTCTGATACTATTTCTTGTATACTTGAACTCAATCTTTTCTTTGCCGTTCTCTGGAAAAGTTACTGCATTTGCTGACGACCTGGCTATTGCCTATGACTCATCGAACTACCTGGATTTGGTAGCAGGCGTCAATAATGATGTACATTTATTGAGGGACCTGAAAATTGGTATAGACCTATATAGTATCAAAAGCCTTCTTACACATAAAAGAAGGGGTAATCGGAAGAGGGGGCGTGGCACCTCCCATACAAACTGAATTTTTCAAGGTGAATATCTTCAAAAGTGTTTAAGGTAGGAACTTGAAAATTGGTATAGAGCTATAGGATAACAACACCATTCTCACCCATAAAACTTGGGGTTATCGGAAAAGGTGGCGTGGTACCTCCCATACAATCTTTAATTATTTTGGTTGTTAATCTATATACTCGAAAACGGCTGAACCAAATTATATACTTCCTTTGGGGGGTTTGTTTGTTATTACCACGCGCAGGTCATGTATTAAAATCAAAGCAAAATATTAGGGGGCGTGGTACCTCCCTTACAATCTTAATTAATTCCACCATATTTTATATCTCATCTTATTAATCCACTATAATTTATAGGTATCTCCTTTTTGTTGTTTTTGTCGTAGCTGCGAACAAGCCAAATTTTTCAGAAACAGATATCGCTGCATGGTTCAACGCAGTGTTCAAATTGGGTCGTTTGTTTTGGGTTTCATTCTAAACACATTAAAATGTTAAGAAGTTGTGTCGTTTTTTTAATTTTTTTTAACGTATTACCATCTTGAATGCATATACATTTTTTAATAATCAAAAAAAAAAGCATTGTATTTAAAACTGATTTAATGAAATTTGGTATTAAACGAAAATTCTTTGGGTATTTTTGTTTTAATAATGTGTATACCACGGATCTACGTGAAAGCGCACCGACTTCTGTTGGTGAAGTCTTAAGGTACGGGTACATCTAACGACACGACGCGACACGACCAAATAGCTGCCTATTTGATCAACATTGTTGTGTCGCGTCGTGTTGCGTGGTGCTGCTGTCGCTAGGTGTACTCTGCTCCATAAGAACACATGCAACGAATACTTGGTCGCGTCGTGTCGTGTCGCGTCGCGTCGCTAGGTGTACGCTTAGCTTTAGCTTTATAGTAACCGGACTGTTCCCCTGAGAAATGAGCGTAAGCCGGAGCGATATCTTCCAGAAGAATGCGGCTTTTATTTCAGGGTAAAAAATTCGAATTTTTTGCAATTTTCCATTGTAAATTTTTGGAGACGAACACACATTAAGTTTGAAGTTTTGCTTTGGTGTTACTCTTCGTGTTGCAATCGAACATGTAAAATTTAATGCGTCTTGGTTTATTGTGATATATCTACCTATATATATAAAAATGAAATGGTGTTCAGTCGTCACGCTAAAACTCGAAAACGGCTGAACCAAATCATATACTTCATATGTGGAGTTTTTTTGTTATTACCACGCGCAGGTCATGTTATAAAATCAGAACATAAATATCTCCCATACAAACTTTTTTCTCCAAGGTGAATATCTCAAAAAGGGACCTGAAAATTGGTACAGAGCTATAGGATAACAACGCCATTCTCACCTATAAAACTGGGGGTTAACCAAAATGGGACGTGGCACCTCCCATACGAATAAAATACTTCATAGTCCATATCTCTGGAAGTATTCATGTTAGACCACTGAAATTTGGCAAGGGGTTATATGGGATCGATCCCTACCACATCCAAAAAAAAAAAACTGGGGGTAACGAAAAAGGGGGCGTGGTACCTCCCATACGAATAAAATACTTCATAGTCCATATCTCGGGAAGTATTTAGGTTAGACCACTGAAATGTCATGAGGAGTTAAATAAGATTAATCCCTATCATCTCCAAAAAAACTGGAGATAAACAAAAAGGGGGCGTGGCACCTCCCAAACGATGGAAACATTTCATAGTCCATATCCCTGAAAGTATTTAGGTTATACCACTGAAATTTCGTGAGGAGTTAAACAAGATTAATCCCTGCCACCTCCAAAAAAACTGGGGATAACGAAAAAGGGGGGCGTGGTTCCTCCTATACGAAGGAGATAGGGATATGGATTAAAATAGATATAGGGATCGGGTTAGAGAAACATGCAGGGAAATAAATTTGTGGCAGGACAACGTCTGCCGGGTCAGCTAGTTTATATGTATATCTATTAGGGATTTCAATTTCCGGGATTTCTAGCCTCTTGGGATTTTCGGGATTTGAAAGTTCAATCCCGGGATTGTCCCGATTTTTTTTTTTTGCAAAAATTGCACGCTATATCTATGTAATAAAGTAGACTAATTATAGTAATTCATTTAAGTATGTATGTATGTATGTATTTATTAAGGCATTTTTATAACGAACGAAAATTAACATTAAATTTATAACTCAAAGTTACTATTCAGGAACTTGAAACATAAGTTGTTTATACTACTGGTAAACATAGCCAAATATACGTACATATTTGATTCATAACGACTTATGTACATATCGCTGGCTTCGTGAGCAAATGTCGTAAGGCCATTTTTTTTTAATGAGATTTTAATGCAAAAAGAAAGTACAGTATAAATACATCGCTTTTCGCTAAAATGTCATTTAAAAACATGGACTTACGACATTTGCTCACAAAGCCAGCGATACGTAAGAACAAAAATAAGGCCTTATTACACCGCGACTATTAGTACGATCTATTGTGTATCCTATCAGCTTACGCTGTATGCGGAGGCTCTTTAAAAATTTGAGACCTCCTCAGGTTTTTTATTACATATCACGAACGGATTGAGAGTGACACCAACTAGGTAGCAAACTCTCTTTCTTGCTAACGCAATGCATTCGCAGAGTATGTGAACCGGCGATTCATCGTCCAGTTCGCAAACCCGACAACTTGTTGTATCTGACGACTCCGTTTACTCAGGTGATAAAGTAGAGTACAATGTCCAGTATAATACCCAGTGAGGGTTCTTAAATCCACCCTTCTTAGATTTATAAGCCTGCGATGGTTCTATAAAGAGTTTGGCCTGCCTCTGCCAGTTGCTTATGGTCTCCCTTACGTGAGCCTTGGTGAGCCCAATTTACATTAAATTTGTAAATAAAATATATGTATTCAGGATTTTGGTACAATTAGCATATTTGATACATTATTAACGACTTATGTATATAAATGATTCAAAATTCTTAAGCGATAGTGGCGAAAACAACGTTTATACCTTTCACGAACATGAAATGGTATTATAACTTTGGTCCGATGTTTGTAAATATGAGAAGAAGAAGAGATAGACCCATCAATAAGTATACCGAAATGATCAGGATGACGAGATGAGTTGATTTAGCCATGTCCGTCTGTCCGTCTGTCTGTTTGAACGCAAACTAGTCCCTCAGTTTTTGAGATATTTGGCTGAAATTTGGTATGCGGCCACCATTTTCCAATATAGGAATCATTTGTCGGAACCAGCAAGATCGGACTGATATTGCCATTCAACCGCTTATTCCGATAAACGGATTTTGGGCTATAACTCCTGTAATTAAACACGTAGGAACGTGAAATTTTCGAAGCAACGCTATTTTTATATGTGAAATATCGATGTTGAAAATCATCGAGATTGGATTAATATTTCAGATAGCCCCCATACAATCGATTGTTCCGATAAACGGATTTTGGTAGATAACTCCTGTAACTATATAGGTAGGAACGTGAAATTTTGGAAGTGTCGCTATTTTTATATGTGAAATATCGATGTTGAAAATCATTGAGATGGGATAAATATAGCTTAAATCTTTTCAATAATTTTAGTGGCTTGAATCTGGACCTTGGGATTTCAGATCATACTCTGACTGGCATATTACTAAAAAATGTATTTGCCAAAAACGCACAGAAGAAAACGGTTAATGCAGAATTAACAAGGGTAAACTTTAGTTCGCTGAACCAAAGATTACGGTTTGAGTCTTGGGATACAGTATACTCTGAGGAAAATGTAGCCAATGCTTATAGTCCTTTTTTAGATATTTTGCAAAATCATATAGCAAGCGAAAGTTTTTCTTATATACCACGTAGATCAAAATTAAAATTAAAACCGTGGATAAGCGACCAGCTGGTTAAGAAAATCCGATTGAAAAATAAGCTAGGAAGGAAGTATCGGAAACACCCGGCCAAAGCAAACCTTCGTAACCGGTATTTGAAGCTTTGTAGAGAACTAAGAAAAGAAGTACGTTTGGAGCGGGATAGTTTTTACCGTAATGAGTTCAGGTCTTCGTATGGTAACCCACAAAAAGAATGGGATGTGATTAACAACCTTCTAAACAGAGATTCTAAAAAAAGTGACACAGCAATTGTTTTATGTGATAGTGGCGAGACTTTTTCGGACCCTACAGTAGTAGCCAACCTTTTTAATGACCACTTCTCGTCAGTGAGTAATTCTGATATTTCCGTATCTACAACTGAGTCTTTATCCTCGATACCTATGGCACACGGTGTGGGGAATAGCTTTTTCTTTGAGCCTTTTACTGGCTTTGACGTTTTAAAAACCATTAAATCGTTGAATAACTCCAAATCATGCGGCGCCGATGGTATTTCTAATCAGATGCTGAAACACGTGGCTTTGAATATAGTCGATATATTAACACACTTATTCAACTCAAGCGTATTGTCTGGATGCTCTCCTGCAGAGTTAAAATGTGCCATTGTAATTCCTTTGTTTAAAAAGGGCGACAAGAAAAATGTGAGCAACTATAGGCCGATTTCATTATTATCATCTATTTCCAAAATCTTCGAGAAACTTATTAAAGTTAGAATTCTTTCTTTTCTTGAAAATAAAAATTTTTTCAGTCCAATTCAATTCGGTTTTCGATGTGGGCGCTCTACAGAAGACGCCCTGTTGCACTTTTGTTCCTTCTTATACAGGCAGCTAGATAATAAAAAAAAATGTGGTGGTCTGTTTGTGGATATCACGAAAGCGTTTGATATGGTAGACGATACTATTTTGCTAAGTAAATTGTATGACGCTGGCTTTCGTGGCTTTTTCTACAACTGGCTTAAGTACTACCTATCAAGCAGAGTGCAGAAAGTTAAGGTTGGAAACCAATTAAGCAATCCTGTGGAAATTAGTTTGGGAGTACCTCAAGGATCTGTTTTAGGTCTGATACTATTTCTTGTATACTTGAACTCAATCTTTTCTTTGCCGTTCTCTGGAAAAGTTACTGCATTTGCTGACGACCTGGCTATTGCCTATGACTCATCGAACTACCTGGATTTGGTAGCAGGCGTCAATAATGATGTACATTTATTGAGGGTATGGTTTGCTGAACATAAGCTAAGAGTAAGCACGAAAACGAAGATGATGTATTTCAGTCTACATCATGCCAATGAATGCAAGCGGTTTGCCCTTAATAGTGTATTGTGTTCTGGCAAACCTTTTAATTCGGAAGAAAACTGTTGCGACAAGTGTTTCCCTATTGAACATGTAAGTGATTTCCAATATCTGGGTGTTTCTGTTGACCATAATTTAAGTTGGTCCACGCATATTTCTCGTTTGAAGTCCTGCATGCGGTCTTCCACTCGTTACTTTTATAGTCTCAGAAAAATCTGCTCAAACGCAACCCTGAAGACCCCTTATTACGCTTTGGCCCACTCTAAGCTCCAAAATGGTATAAGTTGTTGGGGCGGTGCATCTGCTACTAAAATCCAGCAGCTTCTAACTATTCAAAAATGTTTCATAAGGAAAATATGCAATGTCAACAGTTTGCACCACTCCATGGAGTTGTTCAGAGATCTGAAGATTCTACCAGTTAAACACATGTACACCTACAAAACTTTAAAGATATTTTTTATACGAGGTGGGTATTTACATAGCCTGGTCTCGGATAATTATAATCTGAGGCAAAATTCCCACGGACTGGTAATTGTTCCGACATCTCGTACAACCCACTTCAATAACTTCTTTTCCGTTGTTTCCTTTAAAGTTTTCAATGCACTTCCTGTATCTATACGTGTCATTAGGAATTTGCGTGAATTTCTATCCAGTGTTAAAACTTTTCTATTAGAAAAATCACACAGCGAAATCAAAGGTTTGCTGAACCCTAGCACTTAGTGAATTTGAGTCAAATCTTTAATCTTTAAAATATTTAATTGAATTAATTCCAAAACTGTTATTTCCTAATGCCTGTACACATCTTTTGTATAATTTTAAGTAATGTAAATTAACCACACATTTTTGTTAACATTTGTAACCATTTTGTATATGGTAATTTATTTTATTATATGGCGGCATTCGATACAAAATACTATATTTTACAGAATGCCCTTACTTTTCTCTCACTAAATATATTTATATATTAGCCTTTAAGTTACTATTGTAATATACAAATGCTTGTTTTGAAAGAAAATGAATAAATATACTATACTATACTATATTTCACATAGCTCCCATGCAATCGATTATTCCGATAAGCGGATTTTGGGCTATAACTCCTGTGATTAAACACGTAGGAACGTGAAATTTCGTAACTGTTGCTATTTTAGAATGTGGAATGTCAATGTTAAAAATCAATGAGATTGGACCAATATAACACATCGCCCCCATATAATCGATAGTTCCGATAATTTCGGTATGAGCTCAAGTTAAATTCACACAGGCTGCACTGGGATCAAACAGTGAAAATCGTGACGCTTATACATGAAAGGTATTTAGCCTTCGGCACAGCCGAAGACATCTTTCCTTGTTTTTAATTAAATTTTTTCCATTTGGTCTCCGACAATTCAGGTATGCATAGTAATAATACAAATTTCATTGTAGATAAAAATAAAAAGGAATGCCATTTGACTTAGAGAAAACTTACTTTTTCTGAAGTTTGAAGTGTGATCTTAAAGAAATTATTGCATTAAAACTATTTTCGGTGAACCCGGGATTTAGGTCTAGTAATCGCGGGATTTTCGAGAATTAAAAAACTACGGGATCCCGCGATCCCGGGATTGAAATCCGTAATATCTATATATCACGCCTAAACGGATGGACCGATTTCACTAATTTGTATACCTTTCATGAACATGAAATGGTATTATAACTTTGGTCCGATGTTTGGAAGTATGAGAAGAAGAAGAGATAGACCCACTAATAAGTATACCGTTATGATCAGGACTGTTATGTACGGTCCCTGTATATATGCACGGTCCCTGCTCGTAATTTCTATCAAGCCGCTACTTAGCTACATAATTCACATAGCAGTCATTTTGGGTTATGTGCGAGCACAGTACATATACCAACGTCAGCCAACCTGTACTTACCCTGTAGGGAAAATCTCTAGTTCAGAGCTAGTTCGCTTCTAGTGCGTTCCGAACCAGTACTAGTTCGCGAACTAACTTTTTTACATGAAATCAACTGGCGAATTTAACATGGCGATGTCCTAGGCTGGAACTAGTACAAAATTCGATAGTTTGGATCTAGTTCGTTTATTGGCACTATTTCTATAGTTCTGAATATAAATTAAGTACAAAAACTTAAATTCCAATACGAATCCAAATGCCTTTTAATGACTCCTCAAACGCTGGTTTCGAACTAGTGAAAATGTAATCACTAACGTACTAGTTCTTATTGGCCACTTTTTATCTAGTTCTGAACCAGAAATTTGTGTCACTAGTGCCTGAGTTCCCTGCAGGGTAGGTACATACAACCGGTCGTTCTCTTTGCCTATGATGATGGATCTAAAACATACGGTTGTCAGTTGGATAGCGACCGCGTAATCATCGAATAATAATTGCTTATAACTATTGAAATAAATATTGTTAGAATAAGAATACTGAAATAAAGAAAGTGTTGAATATTAAATTGGCGCAGCCGGTAGGATTAAAGAAATTTGTTTAATATACAACACTAAAATTAACTAAATTGTTAATCGTACGATAAAATAAAAATAAAAACCTGCGCGCATAAGAGTCATCTCTTAATATACCACGCATTGTGTAAATGCCGCCAAAAGAGGAAGTATCATTACAAGTGCAGGAAAATCGCGTGGTACCAATGGCATCTGTAGGAAGTTTGGAACCATTCGATGTTAATCACGCCGAGAATTGGGCAACTTACTTCGCCAGATTCGAACTGTACCTGCTTGCCAATGACGTGCAAGGGGAAGGGCGCAAGAAAGCTGTTTTTCTTACACTAGCAGGCGCACCGCTATATGACCTTCTGTCGTCATTGGCCTCGCCTAAGCAGGTGAGTGATATGAGCATTAGCGAAATGAAATCAGTTTTAACAAATCATTTTTCTCCTCGCCCCTCGGAAATTGCGGCATATTTTAAATTTCACAAACGTGATCAACAACCCACCGAGAGTTTTCCGGAATACGTAGCTGCATTACGAAAATTAGCAGTTGATTGCAACTTCGGCAGCGCTTTGGACCGCATGATACGCGATCGTTTAGTCTGTGGGTTACGGGATGAGGCACTTCAGAAGAGCCTTCTCTCTGAATCTGACCTAGTACTCAAGAAAGTTATCAACCGCGCTTCAACGGCAGAAGTAGTGGCAAAGAATGCACTAGAAATGCCATTTACAACGCGTCTGTCGCTCGGCAACATCCAACTCATCGCCTACTCCTCAGAAAGCATCTAATGCTTCACATCGTGGAAAAAAATCAAAACCACAGTCTATCAATCAAATTCTGCCCGTGGCTAATTTCAAGAAGTCAACGTCGATAGTTATAAATGGACATTCGTGCCAGTTTGAAATCGACTCAGGCTCGAACTACACCATTATGTCAACGCAGACTTTTCAGCGCACATGGCCAGATAGCCAGCCTAAAATACATAGTTGCGACCTTCAATTGATGGATTATCATCATAATCACATCCCTATTAAAGGAGTCGTAGATGTAGACGTCACATATCAATCGCGAAAAGTGACAGGACTTCCAATTGTCATTGTGGATGGCAACCGCTCAACTGTATTGGGATGCAATTGGTTCGCTCCTTTGGGTATTAGCATTGAAGGAGTAAACGTCATTGCAGAAGTACCGTCAATTCCTAAGGTACTTTCAAAATTTAATCACCTATTTTCCGACGAACTTGGGTGTTTTAAAGGGAACCCAATTAGACTTCAGATTGATAAAACAGTTCAGCCAATTCGTTACCCACCGCGCCGAATTCCATTAGCCACCAGAGCACTCGTCGAATCCGAATTGGACCGATTACGCGGACAAGGCATATTACAACCTGTTGAGTACTCGGAATGGGCAACACCCATCGTACCTGTTCTAAAACGCGATGGCTCAGTGAGAATTTGTGGAGACTACAAGTCCACACTCAACAAGGCGCTCAGGCCACATAACTTTCAAATTCCTGCCGTAAGCAACCTCCTCTCGTCTATAGGGGGTGGCAACATATTCGCCAAGCTAGATTTGGCACAGGCATATCAACAATTGGTTGTTGATGAGCAGTCGTCACTACTGCAAACAATCGTCACACATAAAGGAGCATTCCGAGTAACACGTCTTCAATTTGGGATCTCCTCTGCACCCGGCATTTTCCAAAACTTTATTGAATCGCTTTTACGAAACATACCGGGTGTGTTGCCATATTTTGATGATATAATGATAATGGGTAAAACAGAAACCGAACTTGCAGATCGTATTGAACAGGTTTTTACACGATTCGATGAATCGGGGTTGCGGCTACGTAAAGATAAATGCGAGTTTGGGGTGCCAGTTGTTGATTTTCTTGGTTTCATGCTGGACTCTCTAGGCATTAGGCCAGCATCGAATAAGATTTTTGCCATACAAAATGAGCCGCAGCCTACCGATAAAAAACAGCTTCAAGCGTTTTTGGGACTCCTGAATTTTTACCACGCGTTCCTTCCAAATAAAGCGACGCTTGCCGAACCTCTTCATCGTCTCTTAGATAAGAACAGCCGTTGGAGTTGGACAGATAAACATAAGGTAGCTTTTGAAAATCTAAAAAAACTTGTAACGTCAGACCGTGTACTCGTCCATTATGATGCAACGCTACCCTTAATAGTTGTTTGCGATGCTTCTCCCTACGGCAGCGGTGCCGTTCTTAGCCATCGTATGGCTGATGGTGCCGAAAGGCCCATAGCGTTTTACTCTAGGACACTGTTGAAAGCAGACAGAAATTATGCCCAAATAGACAGAGAAGCCGTGGCTTTAATTGCAGGGGTTAAAAAATTTCACGAATATTTGTACGGCAAAAAGTTTACTCTTGTCACCGACCATCGTCCCCTTTTGGGTATATTCACGTCATCAAAGCCAGTTCCCACCGTTATATCCACTACAATGCTCCGTCGGTGCATTTATCTACGCGCATACGATTTCGACCTCGTATATCGCCAAGGTAACAAGATGGGAAACGCAGATTGTCTAAGTCGTTTACCAATACCTGAAGAAACTGCTTCTAATGACAACAGCGAAGAAATGTTAATGATAGAAACAGTTGCTAAACCCATCGTGGATGCCAAGCAAACTGCAAAGGACGCGAGTCTCGCCAAGTTGCTAAGCTGGGCGTTAAGGGGATGGCCAGAATCTCTCACTCGTACTGATGCGTTGTACCCATTTTATGCTCGTCGAAACGAAATATCGTCAATGAAAGGTTGTCTACTCTGGGGAAATCGAACTATCATTCCCCCAGGTAGTCGTAAGGTAATTCTCAATGCGTTACACACAGGCCACCCAGGCATTGTCAGGATGAAAGCTTTAGCACGAAGCTATGTCTGGTGGCCAAATATGGAATCTGAAATAGAAGGTGTCGTCAAACAGTGTGTAGCATGTCAGGAAACGAGGAGCGAAAATGCGCACGCACCAATACACGGATTGCCAGATGCCATAGTATCCGACAATGGTACAGCCTTTACATCAGAAGAATTTAAAGTTTTCCTGCAATGCAATCTAATTCGCCAAATTCGCTGTGCTCCATTCCATCCATCCTCTAACGGGCAGGCTGAAAGAATGGTGCAAACAACCAAGAACTTTCTGAAGAAATTTCCGGAAAGCACGTACATAGATCTAAAACTGTCCCGATTCCTCTTTAACCAACACATCTCTCCACATACATCAACAGGACGTTCGCCATCTGAGCTAATGTTCAACCGGCAACTTAAGACGTACTTCGACAAGATCCATCCTCATGAGCTATCGTCAAAAGTTGACAACAATGTTAAAATAAAAACATATAGTGAAGGTGACGCTGTCTGGACTCGAAACTATTCGTCTGGACCAAAATGGATCCAAGGTACCGTATTATCTAGAACAGGGCCGATTTCATACACAGTGAAGCTACAAGATTCAAGAACGGTCAAGCGACATCAAGACCAAGTGCGAAGTCGCCAAGTAGACGATGCTCCTCAGTTCGTAGAAACAGAGTCGGAAACAACAAGTGGAAACAATGCGTAGCAAGATAACCAAACATCTGAAAATCCGTCGCACACTCCGCAATCTCCACAATCTCAACAATCTGCCGCTGAAGCAACAGCATCATCAGATTCGAGGGGCAATGAACCGACTCCACGTCGATCTAGCAGAGAAAGACGCCCTCCACAATTTTACACAACTGGGCGTTAAGGGGTGTTATGTACGATCCCTGTATATATGCACGGTCCCTGCTCGTAATTTCTATCAAGCCGCTACTTAGCTACATAATTCACATAGCGGTCATTTTGGGTTATGTGCGAGCACAGTATATATACCAACGTCAGCCAACCTGTACTTAGGTACATAAAACCGGTCGTTCTCTTTACCTATGATGATGGTTCTAAAACATACGGTTGCCAGTTGGATAGCGACCGCGTAATCATCGAATAATAATTGCTTATAACTATTGAAATAAATATTGTTAGAATAAGAATACTGAAATAAAGAAAGTGTTGAATATTAAAAGGACGATGAGTTGATTCGATTTAGCCATGTCCGTCTGTCCATCCGTCCGTCTGTTTGTACGCAAACTAGTCCCTCAATTTTAGAGATATATCGATGAAATTTGGTATGGAGGCGTTATTTTATATAAGAATAATCATTCGTCGGAACCAGCAAGATCGGACCAAAACTACTCATAGCTCCCATACAATCGATTGTTCCGATAAACGGATTTCGGGCTATAACTTCTGTAATCAAAGAGCTAGTAACGTGAACTTTTGTAGGTATTGATGTTTTTATATGTGAAATATCGATGTTGAAAATCATTGAGATGGGATAAATATTTCATATAGCTCCCATACAATCGATTGTTCCGATAAACGGATTTTGGGCTATAACTCCTATAATTATATAGGAATGTCGATGTTAAAAATCAATGAGATTGGGCCAACTAAACACATCGCCCCCATATAATCGATAGTTCCGTTAATTTCGGTATGAATAATAATAATAAATATATAATAATGGCGGCGAACAGGTTATCATAAACTCTAACGAGATTTTTAGCCGAGCTTCTCTTTCCAACTTGTGGTGTGTTGCTTTTGAGTTTTCCTACAAGTTGGCGGGACCTACAATTTTTTGCCGACTCCGAACGGCACTTGCAAAGCAAATGAATTTTTTTGCTGAGAAGCTTCTCATGGCAGAAATACACCCGGAGAGTTTGCCAAACTACTGCCGAGGGGCGACCCCGTTTAGAAAAATTCTTTTTCTAAATAATTTTTGATGTTACTTTTGTCGGGCATCGAACCGCCACGACTTGGTGTAGAAGGCCGAACACTTAACCGGTACACCACGGCGGCCGCCGGTATGAGCTAAAGTTAAATTCACACAGGCTGTACTGGGGATCGAACAGTGAAAATCGTGACGCTTATTCATGAAGGTGTAAAGCCTTCGGCACAGCCGAAGACAGCTTTCCTTACATGTTTTTTATTGTATTTGTTTTTGACCGTAGAAAGTTTTTCGAAAAGAAAAAAGTTGAAAATTTGTGGAATCTTGAGATATTGACTAAAACGTGGACGATATGGGTATCAAATAAAAGATGTTGATGAGAGCTTTTACAAGGAGCACTTTTCAGGTTCATCTGTGAACCCGTTTCCAAAATATTGACCATATAGCTGGACCAAGGCTGACCCAAGAATATGCTCATATAATATAGCTATCAAATCAAAAGTGCTGATGAGCGTGTCCGTAAGAGTGGATTTTAGATTCATCTGAACCCAGAGCAAAATTATTATACAAAAGCTTTGTTCTTAGAGGTGTTTGCCTTATCTATATATACAAAAATGAATGCCCATTCCCCTTGGTGATCACATCACGCCTGAACGGATGGACCGATTTCAGTAATTTTTTTTTATTGTATTTGGTTTTGCCCGGAAAAGGTTTTTAAAAAAGAAAAAGTTGAAAAAATTTGTGGAATCCTGAGATATTGACCAAAATGTGGACCAGGGGTGACCCAGAATGTGTTTTTACGATATGGGTATGAAAAAAGGTGTTGATGAGAGTTTTTACTAGGAGCAGTTTTCAGGTTCATCTGTGAACCCGTTTCCAAAATATTGACCAATATGTGGACCAAGGCTGACCCAAGAATATGCTCATATTAGGGATTCCAATCCCGGGATCCCGTTGTTTCTTAAGTCCCGAAAATCTCGGGATTACTAGACCTAAATCCCGGGTTCACCGAAAATAGTATTAATGCAATAATTTCTTTAAGATCACACTTCAAACGTCAGAAAAAGTAATTATACCTTTCATGAACATGAAATGGTATTATAACTTTGGTTCGATGTTTGTAAGTATGAGAAGAAGAAGAGATAGACCCACTAATAAGTATACCGTTATGATCAGGACGATGAGTTGATTCGATTTAGCCATGTCCGTCTGTTTGTACGCAAACTAGTCCCTCAATTTTAGAGATATCTCGATGAAATTTGGTAGGGAGGCGTTATTTTATATGAGAATAATCATTCGTCGGAACCAGCAAGATCGGACCAAAACTACTCATAGCTCCCATACAATCGATTGTTCCGATAAATGGATTTTGGGCTATAACTTCTGTAATTAAAGAGCTAGTAACGTGAAATTTTGTAGGTATTGATTAGGGCTCTTGATAATCGACAAATCGATTAGTCGAATAATCGATTTCGACTAGTCGTTTCCAAAAATATTCGATTATCACTAATCGACTAGTCGAATAGTTGGTTTTGACTAGTCGATTACTCGTCTGAAGACCCGGGTAATAAGGCGGCAAATTTCTACTGTAATTCGCATGCATGTTTAAGTAGTATTTGCCATTTTCGCCAATTTATTTGCTTCATTTCTTTGAAATTTAAAAAAAATGTAACAGGAGCACAGAATATTTGTGTAGGTAGATATACAAAAATGAAATTTTGAAAAATGTATGTATGTTTGTAGCAATATTTGTATGTATGTAGATAAAAAAAGTTTGAAAATTTTTTTTCATACTGCAAAATGTTCTGTCAATATTATTCTTTCAGGTTTAAGTGCACAATGGACGCATCTTTCTCTTATTCTACATCGCCGTATTGAAAAAGGATAGTTGAAAGATTGATTCGTGGGGCAAAAAAAAAAAAAAAAGTACATTCAAATGCACCTAATTTTCGAAAGAACTCAAAAATTACAAACATTACATAGAGCGTTTTGATGTATTACCAAAAATATACGGGAACATTAGAGTGGCAAAAAAAGTTTCACACTTTCTATCGGAATGATTATGCTTGAGAATTTATTTTTTTTTTGTAGTAAAAATGCTTCTGCCGGCAAATGGAAGATTTCAAATGAAAATAAAAAGCAAATTTGACATGTGAGAAATTATAAGAACCTGCAACTCTAGTGTCTTAGTTTCTGTTTGAAAACTTTAGATTTGTAACAAACTTTTAAAATTGTTATTTGTTTCATGCGCTGCTAAGTGCTCTCCAATGCTGCTGTTATGTCAGGCCGAGTTAAAATACAGGAGATGATTGAAACACGAGCTTTTAATCCAATTTAAGATTGTATAATTCCCCCTTTAAAAGCTGATGTGGTTTTTTAATATAAAAGTCGCTGGGAATTATTTGGAACGCATAATAATAAAAAAACATGCTCGTAAAATTTCTGGAATTAGGTAGCGCTTTTCGAAATTGATGATTGAATAAATATTTTATAAATTTTAAGGAAACATTTAAGCACACGCTAATAATTTGTTTTTAATATTTGACAAGTATCAGGAGCACAGAATTTCAATGTAAAACTTTAAAATCCCACAACAAATGCCAAAGATTTGAAGAAAAATGTAATTAGGCGACATCTAGTCTTGCCAAAAAAAATTTTTTTTTTTTTAATGTTTTTCAAAAACACTTTGTATGAGGGGAGGTACGGCCGTCTTTTTTTGCCTGTAAGCCCGAGACGCTCTAATAAAAGTGCTATGAACACTGAAAAATAAAGAACAAACAGTTGACTTGGAGTTATATGAAACTTTTTTTGCCACTCTAATGTTCCCGTATATTTTTGGTAATACATCAAAACGCTCTATGTAATGTTTGTAATTTTTGAGTTCTTTCGAAAATTAGGTGTATTTGAATGTACTTTTTCTTTTTTTTTGCCCCAAGAATCAATCTTTCAACTATCCTTTTTCAATACGGCGATGTAGAATAAGAGAAAGATGCGTCCATTGTGCACTTAAACCTGAAAGAATAATATTGACATAGAACATTTTGCAGTATGAAAAAAAATTTTCAAACTTTTTTTTATCTACATACATACAAATATTGCTACAAACATACATACACTTTTCAAAATTTCATTTTTGTATATCTACCTACACAAATATTCTGTGCTCCTGTTACATTTTTTTTAAATTTCAAAGAAATGAAGCAAATAAATGGGCGAAAATAGCAGATACCACTTTAACATGCATGCGAATTACAGTGGAAGTTTGCCGCCTTATTACCCGGGTAAAACCCGGGTAAAAACTGGGAACCCGATTTAATCGTTAGTATTCGATTAGTGACAGCTAGTCGACTAGCTGAAATCGAATATCTGCTATTCGATTTTCAAACAGCACAAAAGTTGGTAATCGACTACTCGACTAATCGACTAGTCGAGTAATCGATTAGAATCAAGAGCCCTAGTATTGATGTTTTCATATGTGAAATATCGATGTTGAAAAACATTGAGATGGGATAAATATTTCATATAGCTCCCATACAATCGATTTTTCCGATAAAGGGATTTTGGGCCATAACTTCTGTAATTAAAGAGCTAGTAACGTAAAATTTTGTAAGTATTGCTATTTTTATATGTGAAATATCGATTTTTTGAAAATAATTGAGATCAGATAAATATTTCACATAGCCCTCCATACAATCGATTGTTCCGATAAACGGATTTTAGGCTATAACTCCGATAATTATATATGTAGGGTCGTGAAATTTCGTAACTATTGCCCTGTTAGAAAGTGGAATGTCGATGTTAAAAGCAATGAGATTGGACCAACAAAACACATCGCCCCCATATAATCGATAGTTCCGACAATTTCGGTATGAGCTAAAGTTAAATTCACACAGGCTGTACTGGGGATCGAACAGTGAAAATCGTGACGCTCTAAGTCAAATGCCATTCCTTTTTATTTTTATCAACAATGAAATTTTTATTATTACTATGCATACCTGAAGGGTGGACACCTCGCCGCGGTACGAGGGCTTAAGTCGATAGCCACAGGGCTACGCTGCCCTTGTGATCATAGCGCCGCCTACATCACAAGAGAAGCCAAGCCTCTCTGGTTCGACGACTAAGATCTTCCCCCTCCCAATCCAGGGTGTTATGCGACCACGTGCCCATTGGACGTTTGCAGCCGGGAGGCAAATCGTGGCTGTAATCGAACGGAGCCTCTCTGATACCGGGCCGCCTCGGAGAGTAACTATAGCCTTACCGCGGTATGGGGCTCTGCCGCGCCGGACGACACATTCCCCTTACTCTTCCCTTGACCCTAAACTGGCCTTGCCCGGCGAGGGGTCGTATGAACAAGATGAAAAATAGTAACAAAAACCCTAAAACTAAAGATACAACATCAGAGTAAGTACCGGTACAAATACAGTGAAGCCAACAACGGCTGATGCTAAAGCCCTAGTAAGTGCCGGTACCGAAACCAAGTCTTTAACGTCTGTGGCAGTGGTCTCACGACCTGGCCCCAGAGATCCAAATAAGGGAACGACCATGATGGCAACTACTGGTCGAAATTTACCCCAAAAGATATCTCCCAGTCGCTTTGAGTACTTGGAAAAAAGAGCGGCCGCAAGGATCCTGAAGAAATACGAGGGTATTTCACAAGAGACGCTATCGCTGAATGCTAGAAAGACGGTGGAGATGGCTGAAGCTATCTTACCGAACTTCCAAAGCAATTACGCGCCAAAGAAGGTTAATGGCAATCCCTTCAAACGCCAGAGATCGGACGTGGATTTAAAACCTCACCCGAAGCGGCAGCAACACGCCCCCGTTGTGGGTAAACTCAGCTTTGCTGAGGTGACTAAGGATAGGATCCTCATAGGCGTCATTGACCGAGGTAACGAAAGCTGGGTCATCCCTAGGGACCAGTGGCGGTACGCCCGGAACGCTATCGGCAATGCCCTTCTCGACATTATGGATGAGTCTCCGGGTGCCACGCCGATGGGTTCTGATGCGGGATGGCACCAGGGCCGAATCAAGGTATTCGCTTGCGAGGATGCAAAACCTGTTGCACTGTACAAGGCAGCAGCTGCAAGACTGGGTGAGATCTACCAAGGGGCAAGAATCGAGGTTGTCGACTGGAAGGACATCCCGGCTCGGCCAAGGGCAAGAGCGTGGATTCCTGCTATCCCTGCTGAACCTGAGAGAATTCTCAGGATGCTGAGGATCATGGACCCGTCTCTCCCGACGCAGGACTGGGGTGAATCTGGTCGAGGATGCGGTAGGGCCTGATAGGCAAGTGGTCTTCACCTTGAATAACGAGGCACTCGAGCCCCTTCAACGGTGCAATGGACGAGTGCACTACGGCATGGGTCAGATCGTGATCCACGTATACCGCGGCTATGCACAACGCGCTGCTATTTCGGCTGCACCGGAGGACTCGGACATCGCAGTGCCGGAAGAGGAGTCGGAGATGTCAGACTCGGACGTCAAATTGCGAAGGAGCAGTGAACAGCTCGGAGATGGGAGATAGCCTGCTGGACGGGGAAGACCTCAACGTCACAGTGATAGCAGCTAGTCCTGAGCGCACCAATGTTGATACTGCCACAGTTAGTAGGATCTCTGCCACGCCAAATCGTGGTATGAACAAATCGTCGTTGAAAGATAAGCCTCCTGACGAGGTGGAACTCGACGATACGGCGGTGGCAGGGAAGTCTGAGCGCTCTCATGTTGGTGGTGATTCAGATAACCCTGCACAAATCTAAAGCAGCCTCGGCTGCTTTAATCAGTCGACTCTCTAAAGGCGACGTAGATGTGGTCCTCATCCAAGAACCCTGGGTCAACAGCTCAAGGATTTGTGGGTTGGGGACTAAGGGTTTTAAGCTTACCCGAGCCAGCGAGGGGGGCAGGGCTAGAGCCTGTATTTTGGTTAAGTCTGAGCTGAACACCTTTCTCTTGCCCAACTATACCTATGGTGACGTTACAGCTGCCAGTTTAACAGTCGACAGTACCAGTCTGACGATGGCGTCGGTCTATATGCCCTACAACGCCGAAGAACCTCCGCCACAAAGGGAGGTAAAAGACCTGGTGGCAAATTTTACCATGGGTCATCTTATTATCGGAACTGACGCCAATGCTCATCACGTCCAGTAGGGAAGCTCCGATATCAATGCTAGAGAAGAGTCGTTGTTTGACTATTTGTTAACAACTAACCCGGTAGTTTGCAACGTGGGTAACGAACCTACGTTTATTACTAAAACCCGTAGGGAGGTCATAGATCTCACTATTTGCAGCGAAGGCGCTTATGAGTGGGCCAGAAAATGGCGCGTTCTCGATGAACACTCATTCTCCGACCACCGGTACGTAGAATTAGTTCTAGACTTTTCTGTTGAGCAGCTCGTTATGAAACGCAACCCACGTAACACTAACTGGCAGCTACAACGGCGCTCTCGAATGCCCTAGAGCAGGCTTGCCCAGTGCCAAAACCACGCGGTAAACATAGGCCGCATTGGTGGTCCTACGACCTGGACTCGCTCCGAAAATCATGTAGGACACAATTTAATAAGGCCAAGAGCCTTGGCACGGAGACTCAATGGCTCGAGTATAAAGTTAAAGTCAGGGCCTACAAAAAAGCTCTTAGATAGGCGAAGAGAGTATCGTGGAGAAATTTCTGCACTGGGGTCGAAAATGTCGACGATACAGCGAGACTTAGACGAGTGCTCTCAAAAACTCAAACAGCCACAAGCTATTTGCGCAAACCTGACGGATCCTGGACCAGCACGGAGAGGGAAACCCTAGAGCTGCTCTTGAATACGCACTTCCCAGGGAACTTGCATGAGGAACCCTTAGCACCTACAACAAACCTGGCTGTATACATACCCATCACAGAGGAAAAGGTTAGGTGGGCAGTTAAAAGCTTCGAACCGTTCAAGGCTGCCGGGCCAGACGGGATTATTCCCGCACAACTCATAAACACGCTGGAGACATCAGCTAAATGGCTGGTATTTCTCTATACAGCCTGCCTGGCTACATTCCGTGCTCCTGGAGAAGTGCCACGGTAGTGTTTATTCCTAAGGCGGGGAAGGCGTCTCATTACGAGCCCAAGGACTAGAGGCCGATCAGTCTCTTAACCTTTGTGCTCAAAACCTTCGAGAGGATAATAAATGACTACCTCTCCTCTACTATTGATAGCAACCTGATATGTAGCTATCAGCATTCATACACCAAAGGGAAATCTACAGAAACTGCGCTTCACAGCCTAGTTTCTGTTATTGAAAAATCGCTGTATGAAAAGGAGTACTGTCTTGTGGCCTTTTTAGATATTGAAGGAGCCTTCAACAACATAAGCCCTGATGCTAAAAACACCGCTTTAACAAGTCTGGGCATAAGCAGGTCTCTTATTGGACTTGTTGATCAAATACTAAGGGGTAGACGAATAGTTTCATCACTGGGCTCGGTTGACTTATCACGTTATGTCACAAGGGGAACGCCTCAGGGTGGTGTTCTCTCCCCTCTTCTATGGAACCTCACTGTCAACTCGATGCTGCGAGACACAAGCTGGGGGGCGGGAAGGTAGTGGCATATGCAAACACTTAGCTATAGTATATAGGTGCAAATTCCCTCAAACCCTGTGCGACTTGATGCAAGTAGCACTGCGAGAGGTTTCCTCATGATGCTCGCGCTGCGGACTGAGCATCAACCCGGGAAAAGTAGAACTGGTGATTTTCACCAACCGCTATAAGATACCACCGCTAATACTACCAAAACTGAATGACGTGCACCTGAACTTGGCTGACAAAGCCAAGTTCTTGGGCACAGTTCTGGATAGGAAACTAACCTGGAAGGAGAATGTTCTTCAGCGCCAGAAGAAAGCGTGTATTGCACTCTACACGTGCAAAAGAGCCATTGGAAAGAAATGGGGGCTCAGCCCCAAAATATGCAAATGGATCTACACTGCAATCATTCGACCAATCATGCTCTATGGAGTTGTGGTATGGTGGCCTGCGCTGAGCAAGGCAACAAACCTTAATCTGCTAGGTAAAGTACACAGATCTTGGATCCTCATAGGCGTCATTGACCGAGGTAACGAAAGCTGGGTCATCCCTAGGGACCAGTGGCGGTACGCCCGGAACGCTATCGGTAATGCCCTTCTCGACATTATGGATGAGTCTCCGGGTGCCACGCCGATGGGTTCTGATGCGGGATGGCACCAGGGCCGAATCAAGGTATTCGCTTGCGAGGATGCAAAACCTGTTGCACTGTACAAGGCAGCAGCTGCAAGACTGGGTGAGATCTACCAAGGGGCAAGAATCGAGGTTGTCGACTGGAAGGACATCCCGGCTCGGCCAAGGGCAAGAGCGTGGATTCCTGCTATCCCTGCTGAACCTGAGAGAATTCTCAGGATGCTGAGGATCATGGACCCGTCTCTCCCGACGCAGGACTGGGGTGTCAATCTGGTCGAGGATGCGGTAGGGCCTGATAGGCAAGTGGTCTTCACCTTGAATAACGAGGCACTCGAGCCCCTTCAACGGTGCAATGGACGAGTGCACTACGGCATGGGTCAGATCGTGATCCACGTATACCGCGGCTATGCACAACGCGCTGCTATTTCGGCTGCACCGGAGGACTCGGATATCGCAGTGCCGGAAGAGGAGTCGGAGATGTCAGACTCGGACGTCAAATTGCGAAGGAGCAGTGAACAGCTCGGAGATGGGAGATAGCCTGCTGGACGGGGAAGACCTCAACGTCACAGTGATAGCAGCTAGTCCTGAGCGCACCAATGTTGATACTGCCACAGTTAGTAGGATCTCTGCCACGCCAAATCGTGGTATGAACAAATCGTCGTTGAAAGATAAGCCTCCTGACGAGGTGGAACTCGACGATACGGCGGTGGCAGGGAAGTCTGAGCGCTCTCATGTTGGTGGTGATTCAGATAACCCTGCACAAATCTAAAGCAGCCTCGGCTGCTTTAATCAGTCGACTCTCTAAAGGCGACGTAGATGTGGTCCTCATCCAAGAACCCTGGGTCAACAGCTCAAGGATTTGTGGGTTGGGGACTAAGGGTTTTAAGCTTATCCGAGCCAGCGAGGGGAGCAGGGTTAGAGCCTGTATTTTGGTTAAGTCTGAGCTGAACACCTTTCTCTTGCCCAACTATACCTATGGTGACGTTACAGCTGCCAGTTTAACAGTCGACAGTACCAGTCTGACGATGGCGTCGGTCTATATGCCCTACAACGCCGAAGAACCTCCGCCACAAAGGGAGGTAAAAGACCTGGTGGCAAATTTTACCATGGGTCATCTTATTATCGGAACTGACGCCAATGCTCATCACGTCCAGTAGGGAAGCTCCGATATCAATGATAGAGAAGAGTCGTTGTTTGACTATTTGTTAACAACTAACCCGGTAGTTTGCAACGTGGGTAACGAACCTACGTTTATTCCCTCAAACCCTGTGCGACTTGATGCAAGTAGCACTGCGAGAGGTTTCCTCATGATGCTCGCGCTGCGGACTGAGCATCAACCCGGGAAAAGTAGAACTGGTGCTTTTCACCAACCGCTATAAGATACCACCGCTAATACTACCAAAACTGAATGACGTGCACCTGAACTTGGCTGACAAAGCCAAGTTCTTGGGCACAGTTCTGGATAGGAAACTAACCTGGAAGGAGAATGTTCTTCAGCGCCAGAAGAAAGCGTGTATTGCACTCTACACGTGCAAAAGAGCCATTGGAAAGAAATGGGGGCTCAGCCCCAAAATATGCAAATGGATCTACACTGCAATCATTCGACCAATCATGCTCTATGGAGTTGTGGTATGGTGGCCTGCGCTGAGCAAGGCAACAAACCTTAATCTGCTAGGTAAAGTACACAGATCTTGCATGATCTGTATAAGCGGTGCGTTAAGAACAACGCCCAATGAAGCACTCCAGGCCATTCTTGGCATTTTGCCACTCAATCTGGAAGGGCACCGGGTAGCAGCAGCATCGGCTCTGCGTCTAAGGGAAACGTCCGCCTGGGGCGCAAGCACTTGTGCACACGCCTGTATTTTGGGATCCTATAGCTTTCTTCCGCTGAGCACAGATCGTTGTGCGACCACAACAGTCGGAGATAGCGGTTTTTAAATCAACATTCCCAGCAGGGAAGAATGCGAGAACACGGATCGGAGTCCCGCCACTCATGGCGGCACTTCCATTTATACTGATGGCTCGAAGTTAGACGGCAGAGTTAGAGGAGGGTTTATTCAAAGGACCTGAACCTTGAGCTCTCCTTCAGACTACCTGATCACTGCAGTGTCTTCCAGGCTAAAGTTTCAGCAATCATGGACGCCGCGGCTTGGATAGGCCAACACACTATCAGACAGGAAATTTTTATATTCAGCGACAGCCAAGCGGCCATCAAATCCCTTGGCTCTTACTCGTTCAACTCTGCACTGACGCTCAGCTGTAGTCGATCTCTACAAGAGATGGCCCAACAGAATCGCGTATTAACTGGGCACTGCCTCATTGGTAGGCACGCAGAAAGACTAGGTGTGCCCTACCGACGATGCTGTAGGAGTTGTAGGGATGATGAGGAGGAGGAAACGGTGGAGCACCTCATCTGCAACTGCCCGGCTTTAAGTGGCGCGAGAATGCGCTTTTTGGGAGTTCCCTTCCTGGTTAGCCTATGCCAGGTCACGGAGCTGGACATAAAGGGCCTGATGGCCTTCATCAAGTCATCTAAATGGTTCGAGGAGGAGTAACGGTGTCGGTATAGGAACGTCAGTCCCGGGATTCTGCTATGTGGATAATTCCGTTAATACTGGGATTTTCCGGGCAGGGTCCCGGAACTGACTTTCCTAGGGTTGGCGGTATCAAAACGGGCCTTTTAATACTACGTAATACTTTAATTTCATTAAAACAAAAACATCACTATGTACGTAGTTTTCGCCACTATCGCTTAAGAATTTTTAATCATTTATATACATAAGTCGTTATTAATGTATCAAATATGCTATTTGTACCTATGGTACAAAAAAATTGTACCAAATTCCTGAAAACATATATTTTATTTACAAATTTAATGTAAATTGGGCTCACCAAGGTCCACGTAAGGGAGGCCATAAGAAACTGGGAAGACAAACAGTTTAGGCAGCATTGCCTTAGCAGCCTAGGACAGAGGCAGGCCAAACTCTTTATAGAATCTAAGAACCCTCGCTGGGTATTATACGGGACATTGTAGTCTACGTTATCACCTGAGTAAATGGAATCGTCAGATACAACAATTTGTCGGGTTTGCGAACTGGACGATGAAACGCCGGTTTACATACTCTGCGAATGCATTGCGTTAGCAAGAAAGAGAGTTTGCTAACTAGGTGGTGTCACTCTCAATCCGTTCGTGATATGGAATAAAAAACCTGAGGCGGTGCTCAAATTTATAAAGAGCCTCCGCATACAGCAATAAGCTGATAGGTTACACAATAGATCGTACTAATGGTCGCGCTGTAATAAGGCCTTATAAAAATAATGTAAATTTTTTTGTTCTTACATATGTAAGTCGTTATTAATCAAATATGTACGTATATTTGGCTATGTTTACCAGTAGTACAAACAACTTATGTTTCAAGTTCCTGAATAGTAACTTTGAGTTACAAATTTAATGTTACTTTTCGTTCGTTATAAAATGACTGCCTTAATAAATACATACCCTGCAGGAAAAGTATCAAGTGTAAAAGTAGCTTTAAGTTGCTTATCAATCAACTAGTGCTGAATATTTACTGTAAATTTTCATATAATCGGACTAACTACTTTTGTTCGAGGATGGCCGGAATCCGGTCAGTTATGGTTACCTCTGCATGAGATGTCAACCAACTACTAACTAACTACTTTTCAACCAAAAAATAGCCAAAAGATAAATTCATTTTTTTTATAATTTTTATTTATTTACTTTAAATTTTATTTTTTCTTTTCCATTCCTTTTTTAATTCCCCCATTTTACTCTATGTGTATCAAATTTATTCTTTAGAAACCAGCTACTATTTGTATTTACCCAATACCGAAAAAGCACCTGGAAATTACAAGCTAAAAGACGGAGGCAAACGAAAAATTAAACATCCCTGCAGGAAAATATCTAGCGTAAAAGTAACTTTATGTTGCTTAACAATCAACTAGTGCTGTATATTTACTGTAAATTTTCATATACTCGGACTAACTATTTTTATTCGGCGATGGCCGCAATCCGGACAGTTATGGTTACCTCTGCATGAGATGTCAACCAACTACTAACTAACTACTTTTCAACCAAAAAATAGCCAAAAGATAATTTCATTTTTTTTCTAATTTTTATTTATTTACTTTAAATTTTGTTTTATCTTTTCCATTCCTTTTTTAATTCCCCCATTTTACTCTATGTGTATAAAATTTATTCTTTAGAAACCAGCTACTATTTGTATTTACCCAATACCGAAAAAGCACCTGGAAATTACAAGCTAAAAGACGGAAGCGAACGAAAAATTAAAAATATTTTCGGACTCCTCTGCATGACTTGTGGCGTAGTTAGACGTTAGTTATTCCTCAGTGTGTGCTTAAAATGTACTATTTCCTACAATTGCCACAAAATAGTCATTTATAAGCTAGATGTTTTTTTGCAATTGACATTTTTTTACTGCAGGGATAATTTCGGACTCCTCTGCATGACCTCTGCATGACTTGTGGCGTAGTTAGACGTTAGTTATTCCTCAGTGTGCTTAAAATGCACTATTTCCTACAATTGCCACAAAATAGTTATTTATAAGCTAGATGTTTTTTTGCAATTGACATTTTTTTACTGCAGGATACATACATACTTAAATGAATTACTATAATTTAGTCTATTTTATTACATAGATATGGGGTGAAATTTTTTTGCAAAAAAATTCGGGACAATCCCGGGATTGAACTTTCAAATCCCGAAAATCCCGAGAGGCTAGAAATCCTGGAAATTGGAATCCCTAGCTCATATAATATAGCTATCAAATCAAAAGTGCTGATGAGCGTGTCCGTAAAAGTGGATTTTGGATTCATCTGAACCCAAGCGAAAAATGAATATACAAACGCTTTGTTCATAGAGGTATTTGCCTTATCTATATCTATATATATATGAATATATATGAATGTCCATTTCCCTTGGTGATCACACCACGTCTGAACGGATGAACCGATTTCACTATTTTTTTATTGTATTTGTTTTTCCCGGAGAAGGTTTTTATAAAAGAGAGAGTTAAAACAATTTGTGGAATCCTGAGATTTTGACCCAAACGTGGACCAGGGGTGACCCAGAATGTGTTTTTACGATATGGGTATCAAATAAAAGGTGTTGATGAGAGTTTTCACAAGGAGCAGTTTTCAGGTTCATCTGTGAACACGTTTCCAAAATATTGACCATTAGGTGGACCAAGGCTGACCCAAGAATATGTTCATATAATATAGCTATCAAATCAAAAGTGCTGATGAGTGTGCCCGTAAGAGTGGATTTTAGATTCATCTGAACCCAAGAGATACATACGCTTTGTTCATAGAGGTGTTTGTCTTATCTATATATTAAAATGAATCCCTATTTCGTTTTGTGATGGCATAACGCCTGAACAGATAAACTATATGTATAAAAATGAATGCCAATTTCCCTTGGTGGCGGCATCACGGCGGGACGGATGGACCGATTTAACAATTTTTTTTATTGTATTTGTTTTTCTCAGAAACTACTGAACCGATTTTAATAATTTTTTCTTTGACATTTTTTAAAAAAGGCACTCACATTTTGAATTTTCTTTATACACATATTAAATTTTTTTGTTAAATAACATTAATTGTTATAAACAAATTATTATATAACTAACTTCTGCGCCTTTGAAAAAAATTAAATAACATTAAATTATGTGGTATTCAATTATAATTTTATATCTGAAAAAAACAACAAAAAATGGGGGCCCAGCAATAGTTTCCTTATAATAACGTTATATGTCACGGTGGGTTTTAAGCATGTTTTATTAAAAGGGGCATGTCACTACATTTTTTCTTTTGAATTCTCAAATATGCATTCAAACAAGATGATATGTTGAGTTTCAGCAATTTTTCCCAAACTCTTTTTTAAAAAATAATTTTAAATACCAATTATTGTTAAATTTTGAGTTTTTTGCATTTTTCTTGAAAACGGTTAGTTTTCTGTAAAAAACTACCTGAGATAAAGTTCTCTACAAAAATGAAAACTAATTCTATACATTATATTCACATAAGCGCACGTATGTATAGACTTTTCGGGACTTTTCTCGAAAACGGTTATATGTATCGAACAATTTTCTTTTACCGTTTGTTAGTCACGAAGTTCCTCATCGATGATGAAAATGTTTATTTTTGTAAACCCTATAATTCTCTAGCTAGAGCCAAATTTACTCCATTCATGATATCAAACCCCTATTGTGGTTTAGTATATATCTTCTTCGATAGAGCTAAATTTTTGAGCTTAGGTTCACCCCCAGAAAGAAAACTGCAAAGATTCTCTCCGATCCCATATGTGCTAAAAAAGTTATTTATTTGACTCATGGAGGAAAACTGTTCGGCCCATTTTTGTAGAAAATTTTCAGGTCTACAACTTAATCTCAGGTAGTTTTTTAGAGAAAACTAACCGTTTTAAAGAAAAATGCAAAAAACCTCAAAATCTGACTAAAATTGGTATTTCAAATGAGTTTTTTAAAAAGAGTTTGAGAAAAAATGCTGAAACTCAACATATCATCTTATTTTAATGCATATTTTAGAATTCAAAAGAAAAAATGTATTAACCCCTGTTATTAAAAAGGTAGAAACATAACTATTGCTCTTTTTGCGTGTGCAATGTCGACAGTAGGATGACCTAATTTTCCACATAGCCCCTTTGCAATTGATTGCATTCTCTATATATCAGCGTAAGAGCGTCACTCCTTTATAGTGTGTTTATGTTTCAAAAAACGTGACTCATACCCATGAAAGGTATAAAGCCTTCGGCACAGCCGAAGACAGTCTTTTCCTTACTTTACTATCACTAAAATACTTCTAAATTTTCAAATACGTGAAAGTAGTCTGGATAAATTTTTGGGGCCAAACCAAAATTCATGCACTAGAGGGTTAAATATGTTTCTCTTGTAAGGGACTATTACGTCAAACGAATGTAAACGAACGAATTAACCACTTATGATGCACCATTGTGCATTCGGCATCATTTTCTTTTCTTAAATAATTTAATTCCATAAAATCCTACGATTTTTGTGAAAAATGTTCGGTTACAGGTTTTTTTATCTCAGCCTACAAAACAGCGACACCAATTTTTTTTTTTACTGTCACTTCTAAATTTTCCACCAAATTTCCTTTCATATTAGGTACTTATCGGAATTAAAAGTAAAATATAAATATTGAATTTTTAAAACAGAAGTTAATTTGAAATTTGTTTCCTAAAAGTTTATAAATTGAAAAAATTGTTTTTAAGAGGGTTAAAATATTTGTATAACTTTCATGAACATGAAATGGTATTATAACTTTGGTCCGATGTTTGTAAGTATGAGAAGAAGAAGAGATAGACCCATCAATAAGTATACCGAAATGATCAGGATGACGAGATGAGTTGATTTAGCCATGTCCGTCTGTCGGTCTGTCTGTCTGTTTGAACGCAAACTAGTCCCTCAGTTTTTGAGATATTTGGCTGAAATTTTGTATGCGGCCACTATTTCCAATATAGGAATTATTTGTCGGAACCAGCAAGATCGGACCGATATTACATATAGCTCCCATATAATCGATTATTTCGATAAACGGATTTTGGGCTATAACTCCTGTAATTAAACACTTAGGAACGTGAAATTTTGGAGGTATCGCTATTTTTATATGTGAAATATCGATGTTGAAAATCATCGATATGGGATAAATATTTCACATAGCCCCCATACAATCGATTGTTCCGATAAACGGATTTTGGTAGATAACTCCTGTAATTATATAGGTAGGAACGTTAAATTTCGTAACTATTGCTATTTTAGAATGTGGAATGTCGATGTTAAAAAATCAATGAGATTGGACCAATATAACACATCGCCCCCATATAATCGATAGTTCCCATAATTTCGATATGAGCTTAAATTAAATTCACACAGGCTGTACTGGGATCAAACAGTGAAAATCGTGACCCTTATTCATGAAAGGTATTTAGCCTTCGGCACAGCCGAAGACAGCTTTCCTTACTTGTTCTATTTGACATTATATGCTGGTTTCATTTGAGAGCAACGTCAAATTCAATCACACTTTGTTGAATATATTTTGGTATTACCTCTCTTATGATAATTTCTCGATTTGATAAAAGGTCGACTTAAATGAAAGCGCTCGGCCTAGCGTTTTTCGCCAAGGTCAGCCAACACGCGACATACTCACATGAAAGCGCAAAATTGCTCTAAATTCTCCCTCTTTCATTCCCCCATTTCTCACTTCACCTTGTAACGGGCTGTCATAATTTAAAATTCCAATTGCTCAGCGTTGACGCCGCGGTGTTTGTGTTGGGCTCATACAAATTGTATGGGCATGAGGATTTTGGCAGCTATTTGACGGTGAGCGCGGTTATTTAAGTCGGGCTGTTACAAATTTTGGGGTTCATTTTCTATTGCGAAACGAACGTTCATAATTTGTCGTTCTTTTAAACAAATATTGAAAACATAGGTATCGAGCCGTGTGCCCAAAAAAGACGTATGAGCCATGATTTTCGATTTCATTTTTTTATAAGAGTCGATAATTTATAATAATAGCCAAAAAAAGCTTGAGGCAAAAGCAATTTTACCGTAAGTGCCATGCGTACGGTTTAGTGAGCTAGTAGTGGCTCATACGTCTTTTTTATACCCAGCTGTACTTGTACACAGGGTATTATAACTTTGTTAGGATAACGGTTGGTTGTACAGGTATAAAGGAATCGAGATAGATATAGACTTCCATATATCAATATGATCAGGATCGAAAAAAAATTTGATTGAGCCATGTCCGTCCGTCCGTCCGTCTGTCCGTTAACACGATAACTTGAGCAAATAATGAGATATCTTCACCAAATTTGGCATGCGTACTTATTTGGGTTCAGAATAGATTGCTATTGAAAATGGGTAAAATCGGACCATAACCACGCCCCTTTATTTCAATATTAATTCAATATTAGAAGCAGCTACAATGATAAAATTTGCAATATGTATTGATTTAGATGTTCTAAGGCCGATTTTATAAAAAATTTTGAAAAGGGGGCGTGGTACCGCCCACGTATATTTGAAGAAATTTTAAAATTTTGACTCTTAATAACTTCAGAACAGTTTATGCTAGTATAACGAAATTTCGTAGAGGACATACTATTGTTGTGGTAAATTCAGCTATAGAAAATAAACGAAATCGCTTCGCGGCCACGCCTACTTTTTCATAAAAGTTATATTGAAAGGAGGTGGAAATATTGAAAAGTCCATATCTAATTAACTGATTTCGCTATAATAATATAATTTGGTACATACATCAACTTTCATATTCTTTACATAATTTTTTCAAAATTTTGGAAAGTGGGCGTGGCACCGCCCACTTATGAGTCAAGCAATTTTTATTAATTTTAACACCATTAACTATACAAAACAAAGAATAACAGCATTTTATGTGCACAGCTGGGTATGTAATGTTCGGTTTCACCCGAACTTAGACTTCCTTACTTGTTTCTTTTGAAATTAATGTCCTCCTCGAATCTAGAACGAATGTGGACATTTCAAAGCTGTACCTATAACAGGGGCCTTGGTCCAAGGGGCCAAAGTCGCCAAAAAATTACCTTAACTTCACTTACTTTACAATGTATGATTTTCACATATTTGTCGTAGAATACCACCCTGGATTAGTATCTAGTGTTGTAAAACCCATATCAGTGACAGGACTCCAGCCAGACAACCCAAGCTCGCGGATTTCCCTATGAAAACTAGTTCGGTTTTAATAATTTTTCGGATTTGGTCAACATTGGCTGATTTTAAATACCCGATTTTTTCCCATTTTTTGTAGAACACTACCCTGAAGTAGAATCAGGCATTTTTAGACTTCGTTCCATGACAAACCCTTCAGCGAGACAACTCAAACCTGGGGACTTTTTATCATTATTGCTGCGCTTTCACATGTTTAAGCGGGTTTGTGCATCTTAGGGGTTTTTAGTGGTGGCTCTTTAGACATGTGTCGTAGAACGCTACCCTCAGGTACACCGAAAGAAAAAAATATCAAAAACAACCGTAAAATTAACATTTTTTGTTTACCAAATGCAACTGAAAGAAAAAATGTCAATTTTATAATTTCGAAAATATCATTTCTACGTGAAATGGATGTGCACAAAAAAAACGTAAAAAGCACAGGAAAACGTCAAATAAACATGACCATCATGTATTATTGCAGGCATTCTCACGTTTAATTGAGATGAAATGTAAAATGAACATTATTATTATTAACATTAAATGAGAATCACATTAAAATGATATTATTTTAAATCAATTTATTAACATTTTTTAAATAAACACTTGTATACATTTGATAAGGTGACAAACTTAACATTTTTAGAACCACATAAAATTACTTTCTAGGCAAACTTTTATTATGCATTTCACAGGAACTAAAAGTTCTTATATTATATACACTTTCTCCTTCGTAAATGTAATACAGATGAAGCACCAATTCCTCTTGCGCTGCTGTTTTCACTTCACTTTTACAATTGTTTTTATTTTAATTATTTTTGTTTATATATGTCATTTCCCATCACGCCCGAACTTGAGTGTCAACTGTAACGCGGTTCATTTCATTTTAGAACGAAACAATTACATATACAAATGCTAGTATATTTCCATATCTTTTTTACGTGAAGCAGGTTTTCGAAATGTGTACATTATAAATGTCAACTGCAGCACGGCTTATGCCATTTTAACATGAGAATGTTATATAAATGTGAGATTAACAGTTTTTATATCAATATGATGTCGATATGTATATTAACATAAGAAATTGATATAACAGCGATATGACGTACTAATGTTGGCTCAACTAGTTTTTTTTTTATCACTTTGACGTGAAATCGGTTGTTTACATCATTTTTAATGTTAAATAAAACTTTTCGAAGTAATGCATTATTAACATGAGAAATTGATGTGACAATGTCATACATGCTAATGTTGATTCAGCAACTTTTGTATCAATTTAACGTGAAGCCTGTTTGTTTGATAATTTTCAATATTAATACTACATTTTTTTGCTGAAATTTTAAATTGATAAAGCAGAAATGTTAGTTTTACAAGCGACTTTTCTTTCGGTGTAGCGTCAGGTATTTTCAGACTTCATCTCACGAGCCAGACACCTCAAAGTTTGGGACTTTTCTTAATTCTTACAGCAATTGCACTTGTATTAGTCCAATCTCGATGATTTTCAACATCGATATTTCACATATAAAAATAGAAATACTTACAAAATTTCACGTTCCTACGTGTTTAATTACAGGAGTTATAGCCCAAAATCCGTTTATCGGAAAAATCGATTGTATGGGGGCTATGTGAAATATTTACCTCATCTCAATGATTTTAAACATCAATATTTCACATATAAAAATAGCAATTCTTAGAAAATTTCAAGCTCCTACCTCTTTAATTACAGGAGTTATAGCCCAAAATCCGGTTATCGGAACAATCGATTGTATGTGAGCTATATGTAATATTGGTCCGATCTTGCTGGTTCCGACAAATGATTCCTATATTAGAATATCGTGGCCGAATACAAAATTTCAGCCAAATATCTCAAAAACTGAGGGCCTAGTTTGCGTTCAAACAGAGAGACAGACGGACAGGGCTAAATCAACTCATCTCGTAAACCTGATCATTTCGGTATACTTATTGATGGGTCTATCTCTTCTTCTTCTTATCATACTTACAAACATCGGGCCAAAGTTATAATACCATTTCATCTTCATGAAAGGTATAAAAAACCGTCTCCTGAACAATTTACTTTCTGGCTCCTACGTCTTGATTGCGCACACAACTCGATATGTCTGTACCTATTTTTGGTGGCAACATATCCTACCGCAGGCCCTCGAGCGGCTGGCTGTCTACACGATTTCAGGAAATGCATCTACACTGAACCAAAAACGTATATGTTTTAAAAAAATAGTTTCATAGAAGTTCAAGCTGATATTTCTTAGAATAAAAGAAAAAATACATAGGCGCATAATCATAGTCAACTTAAAGTATGCGTTAAATAAAATTAGAGCATACTTTAAAGAAAAGTATACTTCATCTTATTCATAGTCGAGTTAAAGTCGACTTTTTCAGTAAGAGCCATTGCTAAAGTTAGAGCGGCGAATAGCTGTCACTAAAGCCGCTGCTAAATATACTGAGGTTGAAAAAATCTCTCATATATAGCGTTTTGTTCTTTAGATTTTGCTAAAATTTGGTATAAATAATAAATAATAATCTTACTTAAAAAAAAAAAATAATTTTATTTTTCATACTGTGCCATTTTTTTTAAATATCAACAACTGCTACAAAACAAATAGAAAAAAAAAACGACTCCGCCAAATATTTTTTTTGCTCATGCAGTACCCGCGTCCTATTTGACTCAAAAAAGCCACAGATGCCTATAAAAGTGGTATATGACTAACGGAAGAGTCATTTATGACTCATAAAAGAGTCATTTATGACTCATGAAAAAGTCAATTATGACTCATGAAAAAGTCATCTATGACTCATGAAAGAGTCATCTATGACTCATGAAAGAGTCATTTATGACTCATGAAAGAGTCATTTATGACTCATGAAAGAGTCATTTATGACTCATGAACGAGTCACTTATAAGTCATGAAAGAGTCATTTATGACTCATGAAAAAGTCATTTATGACTCATGAAAAAGTCATTTATGACTCATTAACGAGTCATTTATGACTCGTTAACGAGTCATTTATGGCTTCTGGAAGAGTCATTTATAACTTTCGGTAGAGTCATTTACTATTCATGGAAGAGTCATTCATTACTCAAGGAAAATTCATTTATGACTCATGGAAGTCATTTATGGCTCATTTTATATTATTTAATTTTGTTTAATTTAATTTATTTTTGTAATATTTTATTTCATCTCACTTCATTTTATTTTTTATTATTTTTTTATTCTACCTTATGTTATCCTATTTAACATGCATATTCGCAATTTTTTTGTTTCTCCAACGTCCAAACACATGTTTTACAGCAATTTATTTAAATTAATTATTTAAAAACATAAATTAAATAAAAAATAAATATAAAAAATCAAATAAATTACCAAGAGTCGAACTCGAACCGCCCGCTTACTACCGCGACGTCTTAACCGCTAGGCTACTGTGGCGCACTGCATTACCATTTTTATATAGAACTGCGTTACCATTGCTACTCGGTAGAGCATGGCGCTAAACTGAAGAAGATTTTCTTTTTGATATTTTAAATGAAAAATAAAATGATATTGCCCTCACCGAGAATCGAACTTACAAATTACGGAATGATAAACCCAGCTGTTAACCATCAGGCCATCGCTCATTTTGATTACCAGCTTCTAATTACCGATATGTGTATAGTTGTTAATGTTTCAAAAATCTCATAAATATGTATATTTAAGAAGATTTCTTTTTAACATTTCTAATTAGGAAATAAATAGAGAGAATCGAACTTACAATTTTTCGAATGCTAAACCCAGCTGCTAACCATCCGGCCATCGTATACTAATAATTGCCAGCGTCTAACTACACCTTTGTACTAAATGTATAGTTTTTTTAATAAGAATTTCTTCTTAAAACCAAAAAGATTTCCCTATAGTTTTTTCTTCGTTTCCACCGTTACGACTACTCCTTTGCCCAAAAACTGATCATGAAGACAATCTTATTAATTTTATTAGGCATTTTTGGCTCTGTGCAGTCATTCCTCTTTGTGATAACTGACGCCAATTGGATATCCCAAGGGAGTTTAAGTCATTCTCCTCCTGTTGTTTCCATCCCAGTCGAGAGGAAGAGGGAGCTCTTCCTCTGCTGCCGAATTCGGATGACGACAGGAAAACCTTCTCAACATTTATTTTAACTTTATACTCTTTTTTCAGTTCTTCACACAGAAATCAAGTAATTCTATATTATAAACTGTTCGGGAAAAATTCAGCTTTTTTAGGGCCAGAAATTTAGTAGCCGAACACGGCCAATGCCGAAATTCCGCCGTTCTTTATTCGAACTATTTCTTAGCCGCCAAATCTAAAATCAAATTAAATAAAAATAAATTATAATAAAACTAAAACCGTTGAGCTATGACTCGTAACTGTATAGTTTATCTGGTTTCGTCATACCCTTACAACTAAATTTAGGTACATAACTTAAATTAATATACCTTATGGGCAAAGCACAGCTTGGCATAAGCTATTTTTAAACCCAGCGTACTAGTACTAGTAAAAGGGTATTATAATTTTGTGCACATATCGGTACTATGTAACGGCACAAAATAATCGAGATAGATATAGAGTTCCATATATGAAAGTTCTTAGGTTGAAAAGAGTAGTTCATTAAGGCATATCCGTCTGTCCGTGTACACGATAACTTGAGTAAAAATTTACATATTTGCATGAAATTTTGCATACAGGTTACTTTCTGGCCAAGGTAGGTTGCTATTGAAAATGGGCGCAATCGGATGATAACCACGCCCCCACATAAATTGACATATCTCGGTAGCTGAAATAGCTAAAATGATATAATTTTATAGGGTGTGGCCCCGCCCACCTTTAAGGAGATATTTTTGAAAATTCTACTGGTCGTTAGTTTTAAACTGATTAGGGTAGAACAATGAAATTTGGCACAAAGCATACTAGTATGCCGGATGAAATTGGATAAAGGCGCTATCCAACCACGCCCACTTTCAATACGAAAACTTCGAAAATCACCTAAATTGGCATTATTCGGTAACGGAAATGGCTAAATTGATATAGTTTGGTAGTCATTCTATTATGATTTTTTGATAAATTTTTAAAAGTAGGCGTGGCACTGCCCACTTTTAAGGGAGGCATTTTTGAAAATTCGTCTGGTCGTTACTTTTAAACTAATTACGGTAGAACGATGTAATTGGTACAAGGTATACTAACATAATAGGGAGTATACCTTCCCACTTCCCAAATGTAATACTGAGTTGAATTTTGTGAAGTGAGCCACTTTTTTTCTAAGTTGTACTATCTTTCTGCAACTTTTTTGTATAGTTCACAACAACAAAAAAAGTACGTTTGGGCCAGTTTTTCGAAATTCGAATTATTTTCAAAGTTATAGTTATCAACACTTTTCGAAATTCCTAACTTTTTGATGATTTTCTCACGATTGGTCAAACTGATTTTGCTAATTCTAATTTTTGCAAAAAAAATTTTTTACAAATATTATTCGCAATTTTTAACTTCTCCATCGTGGTCAGATGGCGCTTTTGTATGATGTTGTTGGGCATTCCATTAGTAACTATTAGCAAAAAAAAAAACATTGGTCAGATGGCGCTTTTGTATGATCATGTTGGGCATTCTATCAGTAACTATTAGCAAAAAAAAAAAAAATTTTTGGCACTTTAAAGTAGCGGGAGTTATTTACATTTTTTACAGACTTTTTAATTTTTTATGAAATTTATTTTCTCTACGTACTGTGTACTATGAAGCCAAAAAATGTAAATAAGTCCCGCTCCCTTAAAGTGCCAAAAAATTTTTTTTTTTTTGCTAATAGTTACTGATAGAATGCCCAACATGATCATACAAAAGCGCCATCTGACCACGATGGAGAAGTTGAAAATTGTGAATAATGTTAGCAAACAAATTTTTTTTGCAAAAATTAGAATCGTCCTTTGGTAAAAGATACCATCTTTTATTAATATTTAAAAAAATTAGCAAAATCGGCTTGACCAATCGTAAGAAAATCATCAAAAAGTGAGGACTTTCGAAAAGTGTTCGTAGCTATAACTTTGAAAATAATTCGAATTTCGAAAAATTGTTATATATGTATTTTTGTTTAATCGTTGTGAGCCATACTACCAACTTTCATTAAAATACATGGCCGTCGAAAAAATTGTAGGTGGCTCAGTTCACAAAATTCAAGTCATTTCGAAAATCATATGAAAACTACCGCTGGGTATTTAAGGTTCGGTTTACCCGAACTTAGCCTTCCTTACTGGTTTCTGTCATGTTTTTCAATCTGGCCTAAAAGAACCAGACTACTACAAACTATACAACAAAGTTATGCAGAAATGGCTTGTTCCGCTAGTTGTTATCCGTTAAACAATGCATTTGATGAGGGGATGTAAACTGTCACCTATTTTGTTGATCGCACATTATTTTTCTTTTGTGTTTTCTCGGTGTGCTTGTCTACTCAGCATTGTTAATGATGGTCTTTGCTGCTGCACCATTAATAAAGTAGTTTTGGTTTATACCCGCCACTACCACCTCAAAAACAGAATAGCATATACACATGGACGTACAGAGGGGGGTGATGATTTTAAAAAATGTACAACAAGCTTTTTTTAGAACTCCCTCTGAATTCGCCTTGATTTGTTTTCAAAAACGCTTTCTTCGTAAAATTATGAATTTTGGCGTACCTACTGCTTGCAATGCCCTGTACAACCGCTACGGTGGAGCGCTCCTTCAGCACTCTGGAGAGGGTTAAAACGTGGTTGAGAACAACAATGGCGGAATCTAGACTTAATGGTGAATTAACTTCTTTTCCAAAAATATATTATGCATGCTAAGTGCACACAGAAAATTGGCTGCGGAAAACGATACAGAGTTAAAGATTTAATTTTAAATGAATTTTCAAAAAACTCAAGAAGAATTTTAGTTATTTAGCAAATATATAAATTGCACTTTTAGAAATTTCTGTGTAGTTTCGCTACATAAAAGGTAGGTTACTTTTTACCTTCCATTAAAGATTCGAAATTACACACTGAAAAATTTCAGCATCAAAAGTGTAAAATAAAAAAATTAAATTTTTTTTAGTTCTTATATTGGACTTTATTGAAAATCGAACGTAGGTATCTTGAACTCTCAACACAGATGCCTACCATTAGGCCATCGTAGTAAATTTGCGAAAAATTGTAATTTTCAACAAAAAATTACAACTCTTATGATAGCAATATTAACGGAGTTTTTATAGTGTGTCCCCATCTACTCCCCCATTTGTGAAGAGCTGCGTACGCCCTTGCGTATACATATGTACATATCGAAGTGAATACAAGGGTGCCCATATCGCACGTTCTGTTATAAACAGACGTAGCTCAAAATTTTAATTTTTTGGGAAAACGTTTTCAAAATGTAATTTTTTCATAGAAACCTTTATACCAATTGCATTCGAAGGCACCCATGGGCGCCATTTTGCAATTTGGAGCGTCATCTCTTCAGTCCGTTTTTTACGTTTATCATAAAATCCCTAAACATGAAAATTTTGATTTAAATCTCTTTACAGTAGAACGTGCGATATATATGTATATGTGTACAGTGTACACCCATGTGAGAAATACACAGAGGAAATTTTTTACTAAAATAAGGACCCAAAAAGTGATGCCAGATAATCTCCGCTAAATTTTCCACAAAAATGGGAAAAAATTCCCGCAGTCATGTGGGAACATCTTAAATAAAAAATCCCACGAATTGAGGGTATTCTGTTTCGACTGCTCCCGTGTTTCAGAATATCTTTCAAGAACGCTCTATTTCAGATTTTTTTTTTTAATGAACCCCTTTCTCAAAATTCGCTCGAAACGACGTATCTCAAAATGACTTTGAAAACGCGTATCTACATGAAAATTCAATACATTTTCAGCTGAGATAGGGTTTTTTTGTCAAATTTTGACATAGGGAGCTATTGAACAAAAATTCTAAAAATAAAAAGCAATTACTGTTCAAAGATCTTTTCTCAAATCATACAAACTAATGTCAAATTTCTGAAAATATGAGAAATAGCAATTGCTTTTTCTTTTTTTAATACGACTCTTTAACCAAATTTTTAAGTAGTGTTATTTAAAAAATTCTGAAGAAATATTGAAGACATTTTTGAAAAATATTTTGAAATAGGGTAATCTTCAAATCAGCAGTCGATTTAATGATTTTATGTTCAGCATGGACACTACATAAGATGGACGAAGTGAGTTAAACTCTCATCATTTATTCATAGGCAGTTCTGCACCCGAAAAATCTCCTTTCCATTTTTTCCCTTTTACAAAATTTTGTGGTGAAATATCCCTCAAAAAGAGCAATTTCCCACGGTCTGGCACTTTGGATACAAACAAGACAATCGACGGATGTTTTTAAACTTGGAAAATATTTTCTTATTAGATATTAAGAAAATTTTGGATTTTTAATAAAAAAGAAAATATTTTCTTAAATTAAGTAATTTTGTGTTACGTGCTTCATGGATGCCAAATTATTATGCTTGTTGGAGTTAACCTGGGAGTCCGGTTCGGATTCCACTTCAACCAAAGATTTTTTTATTTTATTCAAATTGTTATTTCAAATTTACCTTATCTATGTATTCAATGGGGGCGAGCGCTTGGGTTCTGAAGCACCATTCTGCTTTTGTTTATTTAGCTTGTGAAGAAACCACGATTTATGATTGCAAACATAAGCTATTTCTTTCCATAAATTGTTTACGAAATTGTTCTCCGAATTACATGAGTATGTATTGCAAATGAAATAAATGAAACTACCATAGCTAATACTACGTAAACAATGGGGAGTGAAATAGAAACCTTAAATAAATAAGAAATTATTTTTTCAACTTTTCCTTATTTAAGAAATATTATAAGCTTTTATTTAGTTTCACCTGACGGCTGTCTGTTATCAAATCTTGCAAGCTAAATTTGATACACTTCCCGGTGTCCGATTGATTTGAAATTCTGAACCCATGTATAACCCTGATGACAATTCAATATTATAAAAAAAAAATTTCGATAGGTGGCGCGTGGGTCGCTATATTTTCAAAATTCGCATTTATGGTCCGATTTAGCTGAAATTCGTAACATGTAGTACTACCATGAAAAGAAATATTTTTGTAAAAACAAATTCCGCTAGGTGGGGCTGAGATAGCGGTAATAAAAACTCAAAATCGTAATTATGGACCGATTTGGCTGATATTTTACGTGTGTGTTACTTAATTAATTTCTAAATGTTAAAAAAAAATTGGACCCGCTAGGTGGCGCGTGAGTAGCTTTATTTGAGAATTACGAAGGTCTGTTTTCAGTGTCGATTAAATCGTTTTTCAACGAACTTCCCGTTGAGGTAGGATCTTGAAATTTGCATCATCGTTTAGTTTTCTGCCTCCACGCAAAATAACAAAAAAATAATTCCGATAGGTGGCGCACGAGTAGAGATATTTGAAAGTTTTCATTCCAGGAAATTTTGCTTTTGATATTGTACTAACTTGCAGTTAAGATGGGATTTTGCAAATTTTCATCATCGTAACAGTAAATAAAAAAATTAGCTTAATTTCAAAAAATCCCATTTATCGTTTAGTTTAGTCTTTATTCCAATATCCCAAAAGTAACTTTATTAACCACGCGGCTTTATTGTAAAAGATTCTATGTTTTCTGTTGCTGCTAGCAGCCGATTGATGTCGATGCGACATTATTGCCTCCTAGCCGCACAGCTTTATAGCGGCGTCACAATCAATGTTTGCCGCAGCAGTATGTATTGACAGATGAGTTGAACGTGTGTATTTAGGTAGAGAACGACACATTGCGCATCACGAGCGACATCTGACATGCAAAATTTGCCAACTTTCAACTTTGTATGCATAAAAAGCATAAGAAGAAGCATTTTACACTTGGCTCTCATATAGCTGATTGTGCCGCTGTTGCTGTGACGCATAAGTTTGCGTTAAATGCATGTACATACGAAACTTGGTTGTCACGTAAAGATTGCATAACTAATTTAAACAATATTTTATATTTAAAATAAATTCAAGAAAAAAGATGTTCTAAGCACAAGCTTATAGGTATATTTCTTGTTGATAAACCGGACTAAAAAGTAAAAAATAAAATTAAAGAAAAAAAACTTTTTTAAAAATAAGCTTTTATTATTGGTTTATAAAATTAACTAAAAAGTAAAAAATAAATTGACTGTAAAGGAATATAACACTTTATAAGTTCATTGTAACCTTTAAAGATAATTTGGCTTCTTCGTCTGCCACAAAATAATTCCATATTGTACATAATTATATATTTCTAACATTAAAACTTTACACCTAAATTATTAAATCTTCCAGTATATATCACATTCCTAATTTTATTAATAATAAAAGCGTGTTAAATTTCGATAGCAAGAAAAGAAGGTCCTGAATGTTCTTAATTATACCATCAAATAGAAAAGAAGGTCCTAAATGTTCTTAATTATACCATCAAATAGAAAAGAAGGTCCTGAATGTTCTTAATTATACCATCAAATAGAAAAGAAGGTCCTAAATGTTCTTAATTATACCATCAAAATTTAACACGCTTTTATTATTAATAAAATTAGGAATGTGATATATACTGGAAGATTTAATAATTTAGGTGTAAAGTTTTAATGTTAGAAATATATAATTATGTACAATATGGAATTATTTTGTGGCAGACGAAGAAGCCAAATTATCTTTAAAGGTTACAATGAACTTATAAAGTGTTATATTCCTTTACAGTCAATTTATTTTTTACTTTTTAGTTAATTTTATAAACCAATAATAAAAGCTTATTTTTAAAAAAGTTTTTTTCTTTAATTTTATTTTCTTATTTATTTTATAAATTAAGTAAGAATTTATATCTTAAATAAAGAAAATTTGAAAAAACATTTTACTTAATTTTCACTGAAATTAAGAATAAAAGTAAAAGTAAGCTATTTTTTTAAATAAGGAAAAGCTGAAGAAATATTTTCTTATGAAATGATTTAGTTTCCATAGCAACCAAGAAAATCGCTTCTAAATTACGGAATTTGTTCAAAAAGCGGTACTTAACAGCCGATTTTCTTGGTTGCTATGGAAACTAAATCTTTTCAAATACCTTCCAGCTTGAGGTCTTCAAATCTTCGTATATAAAATGATATATATACGAACTTATGTATACAAACAGAAACAAGAATATTTAGAAATATATTTAAATATATACATAGATACATATATCGTTACCTTAATTCACAAAGGCCCTAATTGACACATTTTTCGAAAATGGCTTTTTTACATATTTAAGTATAATATAGTTAAATACACACTCACATCAAATTTCAAGGAGTTACTAACAGTAATAACGGAGATATTCCAAATTTACAAAGCTATATTTACATGCGTTCAATGTAAAAAAATTTTTGTTTTTTGCTTCTCCTGTAAAATTTTTTTTATGTCAGTTAGGGCCTTTGTGAATTAAGGTGACGATATACTCTTTGACACTATGTTAAAAAAATTATGTACACAGAGCCAATGGTACCTAATAAAATAGAACAAAAATGATAAGATATCTGTATAGTTTTTCTTCAAGAAGATGTGCTTCTTATTATTGTAGAGACAGTCTTTTTAATGTTATTAAGAAGATTTTCTTTTTAATATTTTAAATGAAAAATAAAATGATATCACCCTCACCGAGAATCGAACTAAACCCAGCTGTTAACCATCAGGCCATCGCTCACTCTTGATTGCCAGCGTCTAATTACTGATATGTGTATAATTTGTTCATTCCGGCAAATGCGAAAAAACAGCTGGTAGGATGATAGAGAGTGCAAATACGCATTAAAAAGAAAGGACGACGCCTATAAGGCAACGTTAAAAGCGAATGCAACGAGGACCCTGTGTGAACACGACCGCGAGATGAAGAGGGAAGCGAGACGGCTTTTTCGGGCGAAGAAAAGGGAAGCAGAAAAGCGTGAAATCGAAGAGCTTGAAATGCTAGCCAGCAGAAGCAACGCCCGAAAATTTTATCAAAGAATTCGACGAATGACGGAAGGTTTTAACCCCGGGGCAAACTCCTGTAAAAATGACAACGGCGACCTGGTGACAGATGTTCAGAGAGTACTAGGGTTATGGAGGGATCACTTCTCTGCCCTTCTAAACGGAGGAACGGCGAAACAATCCAGAGAAGAGGACGAGCCCGACCCCACAATCGAAGTTCCACAACCCGACTATAACGAGGTGCGAGTAGCTATATCACGGCTAAAAAAAAAATAAAGCGGCGATTGCTGATGGCCTGCCCGCTGACTATTTAAGTGCGTCGAGGAGCTGGTAAGGTGCATGCACCAGCTCTTGTGCAGAATATGGTCGGATGAATGCATGCCTGAAGATTGTAACCTAAGTGTTCTCTGCCCAATCCATAAGAAGGGCGATCCCGCAAACTGCGCCAACTATCGTTGAATCAGCCTTTTGAGTATCGCATATAAGGTCCTATCAAGCGTATTGTGCGAAAGACTGAAGCCTGACGTAAACCGACAGATTGGACCTTATCAGTGTGGCTTCAGACCTGGTAAATCTACCATCGACCAGATTTTTACAATACACCAAATCTTGGAAAAAACCCGTGAGAAAAGGATCGACACACACCATCTCTTTGTTGATTTTAAAGCCGCCTTCGACAGCACGAAAAGGAGTTGCCTATACGCCGCTATGTCTGATTTTGGTTTCCCAGCAAAACTTATACGGCTATGCAAAATGACGCTGAACAACACCACCAGCTCGGTTAGAATTGGGAAGGACCTCTCCGAGCCGTTCGAAACTAAACGAGGTTTCAGGCAGGGCGACCCCCTATAGTGCGATTTCTTTAATTTAATGCTGGAGAAAATAATTCTAGCTGCAGAACTTAACCGCGCTGGAACAATATATTACAAGAGCGTACAACTGTTTGCGTATGCCGATGCATCGACATCATTGGCCTCAACAACCGCGCGTACTCCAAATTAGAAAAGGAAGCGGAAAAAATGGGTTTGGTGGTGAACGAAGGTAAAACGAAATACCTGCTGGCATCAAGCAAAGAGTCAGCGCATTCGCGCCTTGGCAGCCATAATTTCGAGATAGTAAGGGACTTTGTATACCTGGGAAGCAGCATTACTACCAACAACAATGTAAGCCTGGAAATCCATAGAAGGATAACTCTTGCAAACAAATGCTACTTTGGGCTGAGTAGGCAATTTAGAAGTAAAGTCCTCTCTCGACGAACAAAAACAACACTCTATAAGTCACTTATCGCACCCGTCCTGCTATATGGTGCAGAAGCATGGACACTGGCAGCATCTGATGAGGCGGCTCTGGAGTATTCGAGAGAAAAATTCTTCGAAAGATTTATGGACCCCTAAAAGTTGGCGACGGCGAGTACCGAAGAAGATGTAAAGAAGCTGTATGAACTTTACGCAGACGTGGACATAGTTCAGCGAATTAAAACCCAGCGGCTCCGCTGGCTAGGACACGTGGTGCGAATGAACGAGGACGCTCCGGCCCGGAAGGTATTTTTATCGGCACCCGCCGGTGGAAGTAGAGGAAGAGGGAGACCACCACTTCGATGGCAGGACCAAGTAGAGGCAGACCTGCGAGCACGCGGTGTCTCTAATTGGCGCCAGTTGGGTCAACAAAGAACCGACTGGCGTAACAGAAGATTTCTTTTAACATTTCAAATTAGGAAAAAAAAGATAGAGAATCGAACTTACAATTTTTGGAATGCTAAACCCAGCTGCTTACCATCCGGCCATCGTGTACTAATGGTTGCCAGCGTCTAACTACACCTTTGTACTAAATGTATAGTTTTTTTAATAAGAATTTCTTCTTAAAACCAAAGAGATTTCCCTATAGTTTTTTCTTCGTTTCCACCGTTGCGACTACCCCTTTGCCCAAAAATTGATCATGAAGACAATCTTATTACTTTTATTAGGCATTTTTGGCTCTGTGTAAATTCGAGGTAATGCATGAAACTGCACTAAAGTAGTAATATATGAGCAAAAATGCAAAACATGTGCATATTCTAAAAAGGATGGTCGCTAGGATCTCAACTCAAACGGTATTTTCAACTGGATGACATTATCAACGAATTGGAACTTTTAGTTGTTGGTTGAGTTGTTTCTCTTCAATTAACCCTTTAGGTGCAATGTGTTATATACTAAAAAATGCAAAAAAAGCTCATATTTTCCAAAAAGGATAAGCTAGGATTACAAACCAAAGTGATTCGTCATCAGGACGGCGTCCCAGACCATGTGGAATTTACAGATTTTGGCGTCATGTTAGTCAAACTATTCTTCAAGAGCAGTGAGTCTGGCCAGACGAAATTTGATAATAAGGGTATTAAAAAGTTATAGGTTGGCAATTCAGTAAAAAAAAGTAAGGAAAGCTATCTTCGGTTGTGCCGAAGGCTAAATACCTTTCATGAATAAGCGTCACGATTTTCACTATTTGATCCCCAGTACTGCTCATACCGAAATTATCGGAGCTATCGATTATACGGGGGCGATGTGTTATATTGGTCCAATCTCATTGATTTTTAACATCGACATTCCACATTCTAAAATAGCAACAGTTACGAAATTTCACGTTCCTACCGATATAATTACAGGAGTTATCTACCAAAATCCGTTTATCGGAACAATCGATTGTATGGGGGCTATGTGAAATATTCATCCAATTTCAATGATTTTCAACATCGATATTTTACATATAAAAATAGCGATGCTTCCCAAATTTCACGTTCCTACGTGTTTAATTACAGGAGTCATAGCCAAATATCCGTTTATCGGAATAATCGATGGTATGGGAGCTATGTGAAATATTTATCCCATCTCTATGATTTTCAACATCGATATTTCACATATAAAAATAGCAATACTTACAAAATTTCACGTTCCTACGTGTTTAATTACAGGAGTTATAGCCCAAAATCCGTTTATCGGAATAATCGATTGTATGGGAGCTATGTGAAATATTTATCCCATCTCTATGATTTTCAACTTCGATATTTCGCATATAAAAATAGCAATGCGTCCAAAATTTCACGTTCTTACGTATTTAATTACAGGAGTTATAGCCGAAAATCCGTTTATCGGAATAATCGGTTGTATGGGAGCTATAAGTTATATTGGTCCGATCTTGCTGGTTCCGACAAATGATTCCTATATTGGAAAATGGTGGCCGCATACCAAATTTCAGCCAAATATCTCAAAAACTGAGGGACGAGTTTGCGTTCAAACAGACAGACAGACAGACGGACAGACGGTAATGGCTAAATCAACTTATCTCGTCATCCTGATCATTTCGGTATACTTATTGAGGGATCTATCTCTTCTTCTTCTCATATTTACAATCATCGGACCAAAGTTATAATACCATTTCATGTTCATGAAAGGTATAAAAATGCTTGGACGCTATCTTTATAATCTACACAGTAAAAATAAAAGTCTAACTTTAATACCTTTTTGGTGTTTATATATAACAACGCCAAAAAAGTATTAAATTAATACCATGTTCGGTCTGATTTCTCGTGAGAGAGGAATTCAGTCGAAGATTCTCTCAGGCAAAAAAAAATTACAGTTTTATTATATTGCCTTCACCGAGAGTCGAACTCACAATTTATTGAATGCTCAACGGAGATGTATACTATCAAGCCATCGAGTACTTATGTTTGTCAGCGTCTAATTGCACTGTTGTTCTTAATGTAGTGTCGCAATAGCGACGAACCGCGTGCTCTGAGCAAACAAACCACCGGACTTAATTTAATGCTAAAAAGTAATTCATTTAATACTTTTCAGGCTTTGTTTTAAAACAAATAGTACCTAAAACATTATAATGAGAGAAAACGCTAGGGAGAGAGCGCTTTAGTATTATTTTGGTATTATTTTAAAACTATTTGGAATTAAAAAAAATTCAGAGTCTTAAATTAATGCTATTTAGTATTAAAACTCAAATATAATTCCAAAAAGGCTTAATTTCAATACCGACTGGTATTAAAAGTAAACTTTCATTTTTTACTGTGTATCGATATATGTAGGTCAATATTATCCATAAGGTCTAATCTTACCATACGAACAACTTTACTACAACGAAAGCACATAAAATAGGATTTTTTGTGAATTTCTCATGAAAATCCGCGGTCTCGACGACATCGCTGAAATGTGACACCAACAACTTTACTACCAAAAAAGTAACTTAAATTTGCAATTTTTTTTTGTGAGTTTTTTTTTTTATCATATCGCGCACCTAGATCTAAAGGGAGCTAATTCAAAAATCTTAAATTTTGAGATATGCATACTACCGCGTTCTCCCATTAAATACCCACCGATTTGTATACTCGATTAACTAATAGCTACACTACTCACCGAGAAAAGGGCTGTCAAAAAATTTACAATTCCATTGGGATATATGGGAGAGGCAGCCAGTTTTTCAAGTTTTTTGAACATTTTGATTTTTTGAGTTTATCGCTGTTTAGATCTAGGTGTGCGATATAGGTTAGGTTCAAGTGGCTGCCGCCGAGGCACACCTAGGCCAGTATTAAAAGGCCCGTTGTGATACCACCAACACTAGGAAAGTCAGTTCCGGGACCCTGCCATATGGAAAATCCCGGTATTATCGGGATTCTCCACATAGTATAATCCCGGGACTGACGTTCCTAAACCGACACCGTTACTCCTCCTTGAACCATTTAGATGACTTGATGAAGGCCATCAGGACCTTTATGTCCAGCTCCGTGACCTGGCGTAGGCTAACGTTTCCCTTAGACGCAGAGCCGATGCTGCTGCTACCCGGTGCCCTTCCAGATTGAGTGACAAAATGCCAAGAATGGCCTGGAGTGCTTCATTGGGCGTTGTTCTAAACGCACCACTTATACAGATCATGCAAGATCTGTGTACTTTACCTAACATATTAAAGTTTATTGCCTTGCTCAGCGCAGGCCACCATACCACAACTCCATAGAGCATGATTGGTCGAATGATTGCAGTGTAGATGCATTTGCATATTTTGGGGTAAGCCCCCATTTCTTTCCAATGGCTCTTTTGTACGTGTAGAGTGCAATACACGCTTTCTTCTGGCGCTGAAGAACATTCTCCTTCCAGGTTAGTTTCCTATCCAGAACTGTGCCCAAGAACTTGGCTTTGTCAGCCAAGTTCAGGCGCACGTCATTCAGTTTTGGTAGTATTCACGGTGGTATCTTATAGCGGTTGGTTAAAAGGACCAGTTCTACTTTTCCCGGGTTGATGCTCAGTCTTGCATCAAGTCGCACAGGGTTTGTGGGAATTTGCTCCTATATACTATAGCTAAGTCGTCTGCATATGCCACTACCTTCCCAACTGAGAGACTGATCGGCCTATAGTCCTTGGGTTCGTAATGAGACGCCTTCCCCGCCTTAGGAACAAACACTACCGTGGCACTTCTCCAGGAGCACAGAATGTAGCTAAGAACCAGGCAGGCTGTATAGAGAAATACCAGCCATTTGGCTGATATCTCCAGCGTGTTTATAAGTTGTGCGGGAATAATCCCGTCTGGCCCGGCAGCCTTGAACGGTTCGAAGCTTTTAACCACCCACCTAACCCTTTTCTCCGTGATGGGTATGTATACAGGCAGGTTTTTTGTAGGTGCTAAGGGTTCCTCATGCAAGTTCCCTGGGAAGTGTGTATTCAAGAGCAGCTCTAGGGTTTCCCCCTATGTGCTGGTCCAGGATCCGTCAGGTTTGTGCAAATAGCTTGTGGCTGTTTGAGCTTTTGAGAGCACTCGTCTAAGTCTCGCTGTATCGTCGACATTTTCGTCCCCTTGGCGTGGCGGAAACCCTACTAACTGTGGCAGTATCAACATTGGTGCGCTCAGGACTAGCTGCTATCACTGTGACGTTGAGGTCTTCCCCGTCCAGCAGGCTGTCTCCCATCTCCGAGCTGTTCACTGCTCCTTCGCAATTTGACGTGGCAGATACCATACTTTCCGAGTCGGACATCTCCGACTCCTCTTCCGGCACTGCGATGTCCGAGTCCTCCGGTGCAGCCGAAATAGCAGCGCGCTGTGCATAGCCGCGGTATACGTGGATCACGATCTGACCCATGCTGTAGTGCCCTCGTCCATTTCACCGTTTAAGGGGCTCGAGTGCCTATCAGGCCCTCCCGCATCCTCAACCAGATTGACACTCCAGTCCTGCGTGGGGACAGACGGGTTCATGATCGCAGCAGGATGGCAGGAATCCATGCTCCTGCCCTTGACCGAGCCGGGATGTCCTTCCAGTCGACAACCTCGATTCTTGCCCCTTGGCAGATCTCACCCAGTCTTACAGCTGCTGCCTTGTACAGTGCAACAGTTTTTGCATCCTCGCAAGCGAATACCTTGATTCGGCCCTGGTGCCATCCCGCATCAGAACCCATCGGCGTGGCACCCGGTGACTCATCCATAATATCGAGAGGGGCATTCTGCCGCTTCGGGTGAGGTTTTAAATCTACGTCCGATCTCTGGCGTTTGAATTTCCATTAACCTTCTTTGGCGCGTAATTGCTTTGGAAGTTCGGTAAGATAGCTTCAGCCATCTCCACCGTCTTTCTGGCATTCGGCGATAGCGTCTCTTGTGAAATACCCTCGTATTTCTTCTGGATCCTTGCGGCCGCTCTTTTGTCCAAGTACTCAGAGCGACTGGGAGATGTCTTTTGGGGTGAATTTCGACCCGTAGTTGCCATCGCGGTCGTTCCCTTATTTGGATTTCTGGGGAAAGGTCGTGAGACCACTGCCACAGACGTTAAAGACTTGGTTTCGGTAACGGCACTTACTGGGGGTTTAGCATCAGCCGTTGTTGGCTTCACTGTGTTTGTACCGGTACTTACTTTGGGGATTGCCCCCTTGTTATCCAGAGCTAACCCGTAGTTGCAATCGCTGTCGATTTCTCGGCTGATAAAGAAATGGAGTTTGTCCTCCGACGTTGCGTTCTCGCTTGCTCCGGCATTTTCCTCCTCTGCTGTGCAGTATACATTGTTGTATCTTTAGTTTTAGGGTTTTTGGTACTATTTTTCATCTTGTTCGTACGACCCCTCGCCGGGCAAGGCCAGTTTAGGGTCAAGGGTAGAGTAAGGGGAATGACATAGTCTATTGGAGGGTTAAATGCCAGGCCAGTGCGCAGGGGGGTTTTTGGGGGTTCAACTCCCCCTATTGGCTCTCAACGACTGAATTTTTTTTTTATAAAAACTGGTAGATCGAACAGTCGTTTGCTGACTAATGTTCAATAACGGTGGTATGTTTTGATTTTTTTTTATTTCAGTCAACAGTAAAAAAATATGGCCCAGTCGGCGGTAATCGAAATCAAACAAAAAATCTTCTGAATATGAGTGCCTTTTAATTAGCACGTTGCTGTAAATAGGCTTAACTATATTTACAAATTTATGTTACAAACCTCACACGGTGGGGGTTATACCTACTGCAGGTCGTACTTTTTAAACGATTTGAAATTTTTTTATAGTGAAAGATGTTGAGATATGGACATTCCATCGTGACTCCTTGGACATTTGACTCGAGAGCTTAGTCAACTTTGACTTAATAAACTGACATTGGGATTTCAATTGCTATGAAATATAAGGTTTGTTTATTGGGCTGCTCTAGCTTACGCCAGATCGAGATATTTCAGAAAATTGTGTTTAACGAAAACTTTTCTTGCTCTAGATTGCTCTATCTTTTGTATCATGAGTACGCTCAAAACAAAACTAGAGTAATCCAGATCACAAATTTCTGCTCTAGCTTTTTTTATGGAGTAAGTTAGAGCAGAGAAGTAATTGTCAGTCAAGAAAAAATAAATTTTTGAAAACTTCAAAAAAATTAGCTTGCAAGAAAATCAATGTGAATTTGCATTAATTTTGAAGATTTAAACAAAAAAAACCAGATAAAAAGAAACTATCGAGACTCAAGTGTTTCATGGCATTTCTGCTCTGAGTGCTCCAAGTTGCTCTATTTCTATTTTGACAGCTGCCCTGCTCTGCTCTGCTCTAACCTGCTCTGAACTTTTTTTTGGTCAGTAAACAAACCTATATTTATCGACATGGATAAATATCCAATACAATAAATGCATTAAAAGAATTGGCGAAATAACAACAAATAACTACGCAGTAAGTGAGTGTGACTCCTGGAAAACCGAAAAATCCCTTTGTTGCACCTTTGTGAGCACGAAAACGAATTTTAGCTTTACAGTTCAACTTTGAACTACAATTTGTATATGATCGAAAGTACATCTTACTAATATTATAAATGTGAATGTAGCGATGTTTGGATATTTGGATGTTTGGATATTTGGATGTTTGGATGTCCAGACGTTTGCTTCTGTTTCTCAATAACGTGAGAATGGCAAGACGGATTTTGTTGAAATATGGTAGGCAGACAGCTAATAGTCTGGAAGGAGGAATATGCTATTTTTTTTTTAATTTTGGTGGGTCCGGCCATGCTAGGGACCGATACTTTTCGATTTTTTTTGTTTTTCCATATAACTCTGAGTACACTTGACCTAAACTTATGATATTTCGCATACAGGTGTAGAAACTTCGAACAATATGGGTATCAAACGAAACTGGAAGGTGCCAGGTCTCATTTGGACTTCGATATATTTCGATAAATTTATCGATAACTGAGTTATCAGTCGAAAAGATATTGCCCAGAAACCTTAAATTTTCCCTACAATATGGGTATCAAACGAAAGGGGATAACCCAGGTTTCATTTGGACTTCGATATATTTCGATAAATTTATCGACAACTGAGTTATCGGTGAAAATGTTATTGAACAAAAACCTTAAAATTACCCTTCAATATGGGTATCAAACGAAAGGGAATGGCCCCAGGTTTCATTTGAACCTCGATATATTTCGATAAATTAATCGATAACTGAGTTATCGGTGAAAATGTTATTGAATAAAAACCTTAAAATTGCCCCACAATATGGGTATCAAACGAAAGGGCATGGCCCCAGGTTTACTTTGGACTTCGAAATTTTTCGATAAATTGATCGATAACTGAGTTATCGGTGAAAATGTGATTGCCCAAAAACCTTAAAATTGCCCTACAATATGGGTTCTAAACGAAAGGGGATGGCTCCAGGTTTCAATTGGACTTCGATATGTTTCGATAAATTTGCCGATAGCTGAGTTATCGGTGGAAATGTGATTGCCCAAAAACCTTAAAATTGCCAACAATATGGGCATCAAACGAAAGGGCATGACACCAGGGTTTATTTGGACTTCAGCGTATTCCGATAAATTTATCGATAACTGAGTTATCGGTGAAAATGTGATTGCCGAAAAACCTTAAAATTGCACTACAATATGGGTATCAAACGAAAGGGCATGACACCAGGTTTCATTTGGACTTCGATATATTGCGCAAAATTCATCAATAACTGAGTTATCGGTGAAAATGTAATTGCCCAAAAACCCTAAAATTGCCCTAAGAACCAGGCAGGCTGTATAGAGAAATACCAGCCATTTGGCTAATATTTCCAGCGTGTTTATAAGTTGTGCGGGAATAATCCCGTCTGGCCCGGCAGCCTTGAACGGTTCGAAGCTTTTAGCCACGCACCTAACCCTTTTCTCCGTGATGGGTATGTTTACAGCCAGGTTTTTTGTAGGTGCTAAGGGTTCCTCATGCAAGTTCCCTGGGAAGTGTGTATTCATGAGCAGCTCTAGGGTTTCCCCCTCCGTGCTGGTCCAGGATCCGTCAGGTTTGTGCAAATAGCTTGTGGCTGTTTGAGCTTTTGAGAGCACACGTCTAAGTCTCGCTGTATCGTCGACATTTTCGACCCCAGTGCAGAAATTTATCCACGATACTCTCTTCGCCTGCCCCAGAGCTTTTTTGTAGGCCCTAAGTTTAACTTTATATTCGAGCCATGGAGTCTCCGTGCCAAGGCTCTTGGCCTTATTAAATTGTGTTCTACATGATATGCGGAGCGAGCTTTCCCACTGGACGTGATGAGCATTGGCGTCAGTTCCGATAATAAGATGACCCATGGAAAAATTTGACACCAGGTCTTTTACCTGTGGCGGAGGTTCTTCGGCGTCGTAGGGCATATAGACCGACGCCATCGTCAGGCTGGTACTGTCGACTGTTAAAATGGCAGCTGTAATGTCACCATTGGTATAGTTGGGCAAGAGAAAGCCGTTCAGCTCAGACTTAACCAAAATACAGGCTCTAACCCTGCCCCACTCGCTGGCTTGGATAAGCTTAAAACCCTTAGTCCCCAAACCGCAAATCCTTGAGCTGTTGACCCAGGGTTCTTGGATGAGGACCACATCTACATCGCCTTTAGAGAGACGACTGATTAAAGCAGCCGAGGCTGCTTTAGATTTGTGCAGGTTTATCAGAATTACCACCAACATGAGAGCGCTCAGACTTCCCTGCCACCGCCGTATCGTTGTGTTCCATCTTGACCCTAAACTGGCCTTGCCCGGCGAGTGGTCGTACGAACAAGATGAAAAATAGTACCAAAAACCCTAAAACTAAAGATACAACAATGTATACTGCACAGCAGAGGAGGAAAATGCCGGAGCAAGCGAGAACGCAACGTCGGAGGACAAACTCCATTTCTTTATCAGCCGAGAAATCGACAGCTATGGCAACTACGGGTTAGCTCTGGATAACAAGGGGGCCAGCCCCAAAGTAAGTACCGGTACAAACACAGTGAAGCCCACAGCGGCTGATGCTAAACCCCCAGTAAGTGCCGTTACCGAAACCAAGTCTTTAACGTCTGTGGCAGTGGTCTCACGACCTTTCCCCAGAAATCCAAATAAGGGAACGACCGCGATGGCAACTACGGGTCGAAATTCACCCCAAAAGACATCTCCCAGTCGCTCTGAGTACTTGGACAAAAGAGGGTATTTCACAAGAGACGCTATCGCCGAATGCCAGAAAGACGGTGGAGATGGCTGAAGCTATCTTACCGAACTTCCAAAGCAATTACGCGCCAAAGAAGGTTAATGGAAATTCAAACGCCAGAGATCGGACGTAGATTTAAAACCTCACCCGAAGCGGCAGAATGCCCTTCTCGATATTATGGATGAGTCTCCGGGTGCCACGCCGATGGGTTCTGATGCGGGATGGCACCAGGGCCGAATCAAGGTATTCGCTTGCGAGGATGCAAAAACTGTTGCACTGTACAAGGCAGCAGCTGTAAGACTGGGTGAGATCTGCCTAGGGGCAAGAATCGAGGTTGTCGACTGGAAGGACATCCCGGCTCGGTCAAGGGCAAGAGCATGGATTCCTGCCATCCCTGCTGAACCTGAGAGAGTTCTCAGGATGCTGCGGATCATGAACCCGTCTCTCCCCACGCAGGACTGGAGTGTCAATCTGGTTGAGGATGCGGGAGGGCCTGATAGGCAAGTGGTCTTCACCTTGAAACCGAAAAATCCCTTTGTTGCACCTTTGTGAGCACGAAAACGAATTTTAGCTTTACAGTTCAACTTTGAACTACAATTTGTATATGATCGAAAGTACATCTTACTAATATTATAAATGTGAATGTAGCGATGTTTGGATATTTGGATGTTTGGATATTTGGATGTTTGGATGTCCTGACGTTTGCTTCTGTTTCTCAATAACGTGAGAATGGCAAGACGGATTTTGTTGAAATATGGTAGGCAGACAGCTAATAGTCTGGAAGGAGGTATATGCTATTTTTATACCTTTCATGAACATGAAATGGTATTATAACTTTGGTCCGATGTTTGTAAATATGAGAAGAAGAAGAGATAGACCCATCAATAAGTATACCGAAATGATCAGGATGACGAGATGAGTTGATTTAGCCATGTCTTTCTGTCCGTCTGTCTGTCTGTCTGTTTGAACGCAAACTAGTCCCTCAGTTTTTGAGATATTTGGCTGAAATTTGGTATGCGGCCACCATTTTCCAATATAGGAATCATTTGTCGGAACCAGCAAGATCCGACCAATATAACATATAGCTCCCATACAACCGATTATTCCGATAAACGGATTTTGGGCTATAACTCCTGTAATTAAACACGTAGGAACGTGAAATTTTGGAAGTATCGCTATTTTTATATGCAAAATATCGATGTTGAAAATCACTGAGATGGCATAAATATTTCACATAGCTCCCATACAATCGATTATTCCGATAAGCGGATTTTGGGCTATAAGTCCTGTAATTAAACACATAGGAACGCGAAATTTTGGAAGCATCGCTATTTTTATATGTAAAATATCGATGTTGAAAATCATTGAAATGGGATAAATATTTCACATAGCCCCCATACAATCGATTGTCCCGATAAACGGATTTTGGTAGATAACTCCTGTAATTATATCGGTAGGAATATGAAATTTCGTAAATGTTGCTATTTTAGAATGTGGAATATCGATGTTAAAAATCAATGAGATTGGACCAATATAACACATCGTCCCCATATAATCGATAGCTCCGATAATTTCGGTATGAGCTAAAGTTAAATTCACACAGGCTGTACTGGGGATCAAACAGTGAAAATCGTGACGCTTATTCATGAAAGGTATTTAGCCTTCGGCACAGCGGAAGACAGCTTTCCTTACTTGTTTTTTTTTAATTTTGGGGGGTCCGGCTATGCTAGGGACCGATACTTTTCGATTTTTTTTGTTTTTCCATATAACTCTGAGTACACTTGACCTAAACTTATGATATTTCGCATACAGGTGTAGAAACTTCGAACAATATGGGTATCAAACGAAACTGGAAGGTGCCAGGTCTCATTTGGACTTCGATATATTTCGATAAATTTATCGATAACTGAGTTATCAGTCGAAATGATATTGCCCAGAAACCTTAAATTTTCCATACAATATGGGTATCAAACGAAAGGGAATAACACAGGTTTCATTTGGACTTCGATATTTTTCGATAAATTTATCGATAACTGAGTTATCGGTGAAAATGTTATTGAACAAAAACCTTAAAATTACCCTTCAATATGGGTATCAAAGGAAAGGGAATGGCCCCAGGTTTCATTTGAACCTCGATATATTTCGATAAATTAATCGATAACTGAGTTATCGGTGAAAATGTTATTGAATAAAAACCTTAAAATTGCCCCACAATATGGGTATCAAACGAAAGGGCATGGCCCCAGGTTTCATTTGGACTTCGATATTTTTCGATAAATTGATCGATAACTGAGTTATCGGTGAAAATGTGATTGCCCAAAATCCTTAAAATTGCCCTAAGAACCAGGCAGGCTGTATAGAGAAATTGGCTGCCCAGTTTTCATTTGGACTTCAATATATTTCGATAAATTTTTCGATAACTGAGTTACCGGTGAAAATGTTATTGAATAAAAACCTTAATGTTGCCCTACAATATGGGTATCAAACGAAAGGGCATGACCCCAGGTTTCATTTGGACTTCGATATATTTTGATAAATTGATCGATAACTGAGTTATCGGCAAATTTTATTGAACAAAAACCTTAAAATTACCTTACAATATGGGTATCAAACGAAAGGGAATGGTCCCTGGGACATTTGACTCGAGAGCTTAGTCAACTTTGACTTAATAAACTGACATTGGGATTTCAATTGCTATGAAATATATTTATCGCCATGGATAAATATCCAATACAATAAATGCATTAAAAGAATTGGCGAAATAACAACAAATAACTACGCAGTAAGTGAGTGTGACTCCTGGTACATCTTACTAATATTATAAATGTGAATGTAGCGATGTTTGGATATTTGGATGTTTGGATATTTGGATGTTTCGATGTCCAGACGTTTGCTTCTGTTTCTCAATAACGTGAGAATGGCAAGACGGATTTTGTTGAAATATGGTAGGCAGACAGCTAATAGTCTGGAAGGAGGTATATGCTATTTTTTTTTTTAATTTTGGGGGGTCCGGCCATGCTAGGGACCGACACTTTTCGATTTTTTTGTTTTTCCATATAACTCTGAGTACACTTGACCTAAACTTATGATATTTCGCATACAGGTGTAGAAACTTCGAACAATATGGGTATCAAACGAAACTGGAAGGTGCCAGGTCTCATTTGGACTTCGATATATTTCGATAAATTTATCGATAACTGAGTTATCAGTCGAAATGATATTGCCCAGAAACCTTAAATTTTCCCTACAATATGGGTATCAAACGAAAGGGGATGACCCCAGGTTTCATTTGGACTTCGATATATTTCGATAAATTTATCGATAACTGAGTTATCGGTGAAAATGTTATTGAACAAAAACCTTAAAATTACCCTTCAATATGGGTATCAAACGAAAGGGAATGGCCCCAGGTTTCATTTGAACCTCGATATATTTCGATAAATTAATCGATAACTGAGTTATCGGTGAAAATGTTATTGAATAAAAACCTTAAAATTGCCCCACAATATGGGTATCAAACGAAAGGGCATGGCCCCAGGTTTCATTTGCACTTCGATATTTTTCGATAAATTGATCGATAACTGAGTTATCAGTTAGGGTCAAGGGAAGTGTAAGGGGAATGTGTCGTCCACCGCGGCAGAGCCCCATACCGCGCGGTAAGGCCATAGTTACTCTCCGAGGCGGCCCAATATCAGAGAGGCTCCGTTCGATTACAACCACGATTTGCCTCCCGGCTGCAAACCTCCAATGGGCACGTGGTCGCAAAACACCCTGGATTGGGAGGGGGAAGACCTTAGTCATCGCGCCAGAGAGGTTGGGCTTCTCACGTGATGTAGTACCGGGCGGCAATATGATCACAAGGGCAGCGTATTCCTGTGGCTCTCGACTTAAGCCCTCGTACCGCGGCAAGGTGTCCACCCTTCGCGAGGGGTGTGCGATATAACCTAAACTTGAAAAGTCGCAAAAATGTTCCAGAATCGGGTGGGCTGTAATTAAGTTATTCATGAAAATTAACCCGTCTTCTCTGGCCAAACGATATAGTCTATTGGAGGGTTAAATGCCAGGCCAGTGCGCAGGGGGGGTTTTGGGGGTTCAACTCCCCCTATTGGCTCTCAACGACTGAATTTTTTTTTATAAAAACTGGTAGATCGAACAGTCGTTTGCTGACTAATGTTCAATAACGGTGGTATGTTTTGAATTTTTTTTATTTCAGTCAACAGTAAAAAAATATGGCCCAGTCGGCGGTAATCGAAATCAAACAAAAAATCTTCTGAATATGAGTGCCTTTTAAGTAGCACGTTGCTGTAAATAGGCTTAACTATATTTACAAATTTATGTTACAAACCTCACACGGTGGGGTAATTAAAAAAAAAAAGTTTATACCTGCAGGTCGTACTTTTTAAACGATTTGAAATTTTTTTATAGTGAAAGATGTTGAGATATGGACATTCCATCGTGACTCCTGGGACATTTGACTCGAGAGCTTAGTCAACTTTGACTTAATAAACTGACATTGGGATTTCAATTGCTATGAAATATATTTATCGACATGGATAAATATCCAATACAATAAATGCATTAAAAGAATTGGCGAAATAACAACAAATAGCTTTATAACTACGCAGTGAGTGAGTGTGACTCCTGGAAAACCGAAAAATCCCTTTGTTGCACCTTTGTGAGCACGAAAACGAATTTTAGCTTTACAGTTCAACTTTGAACTACAATTTGTATATGATCGAAAGTACATCTTACTAATATTATAAATGTGAATGTAGCGATGTTTGGATATTTGGATGTTTGGATATTTGGATGTTTGGATGTCCAGACGTTTGCTTCTGTTTCTCAATAACGTGAGAATGGCAAGACGGATTTTGTTGAAATATGGTAGGCAGACAGCTAATAGTCTGGAAGGAGGTATATGCTATTTTTATACCTTTCATGAACATGAAATGGTATTATAACTTTGGTCCGATGTTTGTAAATATGAGAAGAAGAAGAGATAGACCCATCAATAAGTATACCGAAATGATCAGGATGACGAGATGAGTTGATTTAGCCATGTCCGTCTGTCCGTATGTCCGTCTGTCTGTCTGTCTGTTTGAACGCAAACTAGTCCCTCAGTTTTTGAGATATTTGGCTGAAATTTGGTATGCGGCCACCATTTTCCAATATAGGAATCATTTGTCGGAACCAGCAAGATCCGACCAATATAACATATAGCTCCCATACAACCGATTATTCCGATAAACGGATTTTGGGCTATAACTCCTGTAATTAAACACGTAGGAACGTGAAATTTTGGAAGTATCGCTATTTTTATATGCAAAATATCGATGTTGAAAATCATTGAGATGGCATAAATATTTCACATAGCTCCCATACAATCGATTATTCCGATAAGCGGATTTTGGGCTATAAGTCCTGTAATTAAACACATAGGAACGCGAAATTTTGGAAGCATCGCTATTTTTATATGTAAAATATCGATGTTGAAAATCATTGAAATGGGATAAATATTTCACATAGCCCCCATACAATCGATTGTTCCGATAAACGGATTTTGGTAGATAACTCCTGTAATTATATCGGTAGGAATATGAAATTTCGTAAATGTTGCTATTTTAGAATGTGGAATATCGATGTTAAAAATCAATGAGATTGGACCAATATAACACATCGTCCCCATATAATCGATAGCTCCGATAATTTCGGTATGAGCTAAAGTTAAATTCACACAGGCTGTACTGGGGATCAAACAGTGAAAATCGTGACGCTTATTCATGAAAGGTATTTAGCCTTCGGCACAGCGGAAGACAGCTTTCCTTACTTGTTTTTTTTTTAATTTTGGGGGGTCCGGCTATGCTAGGGACCGATACTTTTCGATTTTTTTTGTTTTTCCATATAACTCTGAGTACACTTGACCTAAACTTATGATATTTCGCATACAGGTGTAGAAACTTCGAACAATATGGGTATCAAACGAAACTGGAAGGTGCCAGGTCTCATTTGGACTTCGATATATTTCGATAAATTTATCGATAACTGAGTTATCAGTCGAAATGATATTGCCCAGAAACCTTAAATTTTCCATACAATATGGGTATCAAACGAAAGGGAATAACACAGGTTTCATTTGGACTTCGATATTTTTCGATAAATTTATCGATAACTGAGTTATCGGTGAAAATGTTATTGAACAAAAACCTTAAAATTACCCTTCAATATGGGTATCAAAGGAAAGGGAATGGCCCCAGGTTTCATTTGAACCTCGATATATTTCGATAAATTAATCGATAACTGAGTTATCGGTGAAAATGTTATTGAATAAAAACCTTAAAATTGCCCCACAATATGGGTATCAAACGAAAGGGCATGGCCCCAGGTTTCATTTGGACTTCGATATTTTTCGATAAATTGATCGATAACTGAGTTATCGGTGAAAATGTGATTGCCCAAAATCCTTAAAATTGCCCTAAGAACCAGGCAGGCTGTATAGAGAAATTGGCTGCCCAGTTTTCATTTGGACTTCAATATATTTCGATAAATTTTTCGATAACTGAGTTACCGGTGAAAATGTTATTGAATAAAAACCTTAATGTTGCCCTACAATATGGGTATCAAACGAAAGGGCATGACCCCAGGTTTCATTTGGACTTCGATATATTTTGATAAATTGATCGATAACTGAGTTATCGGCAAATTTTATTGAACAAAAACCTTAAAATTACCTTACAATATGGGTATCAAACGAAAGGGAATGGTCCCTGGGTCATTTGACTCGAGAGCTTAGTCAACTTTGACTTAATAAACTGACATTGGGATTTCAATTGCTATGAAATATATTTATCGCCATGGATAAATATCCAATACAATAAATGCATTAAAAGAATTGGCGAAATAACAACAAATAACTACGCAGTAAGTGAGTGTGACTCCTGGTACATCTTACTAATATTATAAATGTGAATGTAGCGATGTTTGGATATTTGGATGTTTGGATATTTGGATGTTTCGATGTCCAGACGTTTGCTTCTGTTTCTCAATAACGTGAGAATGGCAAGACGGATTTTGTTGAAATATGGTAGGCAGACAGCTAATAGTCTGGAAGGAGGTATATGCTATTTTTTTTTTTAATTTTGGGGGGTCCGGCCATGCTAGGGACCGACACTTTTCGATTTTTTTGTTTTTCCATATAACTCTGAGTACACTTGACCTAAACTTATGATATTTCGCATACAGGTGTAGAAACTTCGAACAATATGGGTATCAAACGAAACTGGAAGGTGCCAGGTCTCATTTGGACTTCGATATATTTCGATAAATTTATCGATAACTGAGTTATCAGTCGAAATGATATTGCCCAGAAACCTTAAATTTTCCCTACAATATGGGTATCAAACGAAAGGGGATGACCCCAGGTTTCATTTGGACTTCGATATATTTCGATAAATTTATCGATAACTGAGTTATCGGTGAAAATGTTATTGAACAAAAACCTTAAAATTACCCTTCAATATGGGTATCAAACGAAAGGGAATGGCCCCAGGTTTCATTTGAACCTCGATATATTTCGATAAATTAATCGATAACTGAGTTATCGGTGAAAATGTTATTGAATAAAAACCTTAAAATTGCCCCACAATATGGGTATCAAACGAAAGGGCATGGCCCCAGGTTTCATTTGCACTTCGATATTTTTCGATAAATTGATCGATAACTGAGTTATCAGTTAGGGTCAAGGGAAGTGTAAGGGGAATGTGTCGTCCACCGCGGCAGAGCCCCATACCGCGCGGTAAGGCCATAGTTACTCTCCGAGGCGGCCCAATATCAGAGAGGCTCCGTTCGATTACAACCACGATTTGCCTCCCGGCTGCAAACCTCCAATGGGCACGTGGTCGCAAAACACCCTGGATTGGGAGGGGGAAGACCTTAGTCATCGCGCCAGAGAGGTTGGGCTTCTCACGTGATGTAGTACCGGGCGGCAATATGATCACAAGGGCAGCGTATTCCTGTGGCTCTCGACTTAAGCCCTCGTACCGCGGCAAGGTGTCCACCCTTCGCGAGGGGTGTGCGATATAACCTAAACTTGAAAAGTCGCAAAAATGTTCCAGAATCGGGTGGGCTGTAATTAAGTTATTCATGAAAATTAACCCGTCTTCTCTGGCCAAACGATATAGTCTATTGGAGGGTTAAATGCCAGGCCAGTGCGCAGGGGGGGTTTTGGGGGTTCAACTCCCCCTATTGGCTCTCAACGACTGAATTTTTTTTTATAAAAACTGGTAGATCGAACAGTCGTTTGCTGACTAATGTTCAATAACGGTGGTATGTTTTGAATTTTTTTTATTTCAGTCAACAGTAAAAAAATATGGCCCAGTCGGCGGTAATCGAAATCAAACAAAAAATCTTCTGAATATGAGTGCCTTTTAAGTAGCACGTTGCTGTAAATAGGCTTAACTATATTTACAAATTTATGTTACAAACCTCACACGGTGGGGTAATTAAAAAAAAAAAGTTTATACCTACTGCAGGTCGTACTTTTTAAACGATTTGAAATTTTTTTATAGTGAAAGATGTTGAGATATGGACATTCCATCGTGACTCCTGGGACATTTGACTCGAGAGCTTAGTCAACTTTGACTTAATAAACTGACATTGGGATTTCAATTGCTATGAAATATATTTATCGACATGGATAAATATCCAATACAATAAATGCATTAAAAGAATTGGCGAAATAACAACAAATAGCTTTATAACTACGCAGTGAGTGAGTGTGACTCCTGGAAAACCGAAAAATCCCTTTGTTGCACCTTTGTGAGCACGAAAACGAATTTTAGCTTTACAGTTCAACTTTGAACTACAATTTGTATATGATCGAAAGTACATCTTACTAATATTATAAATGTGAATGTAGCGATGTTTGGATATTTGGATGTTTGGATATTTGGATGTTTGGATGTCCAGACGTTTGCTTCTGTTTCTCAATAACGTGAGAATGGCAAGACGGATTTTGTTGAAATATGGTAGGCAGACAGCTAATAGTCTGGAAGGAGGTATATGCTATTTTTATACCTTTCATGAACATGAAATGGTATTATAACTTTGGTCCGATGTTTGTAAATATGAGAAGAAGAAGAGATAGACCCATCAATAAGTATACCGAAATGATCAGGATGACGAGATGAGTTGATTTAGCCATGTCCGTCTGTCCGTATGTCCGTCTGTCCGTCTGTCTGTCTGTCTGTTTGAACGCAAACTAGTCCCTCAGTTTTTGAGATATTTGGCTGAAATTTGGTATGCGGCCACCATTTTCCAATATAGGAATCATTTGTCGGAACCAGCAAGATCCGACCAATATAACATATAGCTCCCATACAACCGATTATTCCGATAAACGGATTTTGGGCTATAACTCCTGTAATTAAACACGTAGGAACGTGAAATTTTGGAAGTATCGCTATTTTTATATGCAAAATATCGATGTTGAAAATCATTGAGATGGCATAAATATTTCACATAGCTCCCATACAATCGATTATTCCGATAAGCGGATTTTGGGCTATAAGTCCTGTAATTAAACACATAGGAACGCGAAATTTTGGAAGCATCGCTATTTTTATATGTAAAATATCGATGTTGAAAATCATTGAAATGGGATAAATATTTCACATAGCCCCCATACAATCGATTGTTCCGATAAACGGATTTTGGTAGATAACTCCTGTAATTATATCGGTAGGAATGTGAAATTTCGTAAATGTTGCTATTTTAGAATGTGGAATATCGATGTTAAAAATCAATGAGATTGGACCAATATAACACATCGTCCCCATATAATCGATAGCTCCGATAATTTCGGTATGAGCTAAAGTTAAATTCACACAGGCTGTACTGGGGATCAAACAGTGAAAATCGTGACGCTTATTCATGAAAGGTATTTAGCCTTCGGCACAGCCGAAGACAGCTTTCCTTACTTGTTTTTTTTAATTTTGGGGGGTCCGGCTATGCTAGGGACCGATACTTTTCGATTTTTTTTGTTTTTCCATATAACTCTGAGTACACTTGACCTAAACTTATGATATTTCGCATACAGGTGTAGAAACTTCGAACAATATGGGTATCAAACGAAACTGGAAGATGCCAGGTCTCATTTGGACTTCGATATATTTCGATAAATTTATCGATAACTGAGTTATCAGTCGAAATGATATTGCCCAGAAACCTTAAATTTTCCATACAATATGGGTATCAAACGAAAGGGAATAACACAGGTTTCATTTGGACTACGATATTTTTCGATAAATTTATCGATAACTGAGTTATCGGTGAAAATGTTATTGAACAAAAACCTTAAAATTACCCTTCAATATGGGTATCAAAGGAAAGGGAATGGCCCCAGGTTTCATTGAACCTCGATATATTTCGATAAATTAATCGATAACTGAGTTATCGGTGAAAATGTTATTGAATAAAAACCTTAAAATTGCCCCACAATATGGGTATCAAACGAAAGGGCATGGCCCCAGGTTTCATTTGCACTTCGATATTTTTCGATAAATTGATCGATAACTGAGTTATCGGTGAAAATGTGATTGCCCAAAATCCTTAAAATTGCCCTAAGAACCAGGCAGGCTGTATAGAGAAATTGGCTGCCCAGTTTTCATTTGGACTTCAATATATTTCGATAACTGAGTTACCGGTGAAAATGTTATTGAATAAAAACCTTAATGTTGCCCTACAATATGGGTATCAAACGAAAGGGCATGACCCCAGGTTTCATTTGGACTTCGATATATTTTGATAAATTGATCGATAACTGAGTTATCGGCAAATTTTATTGAACAAAAACCTTAAAATTACCTTAAAATATGGGTATCAAACGAAAGGGAATGGTCCCAGGTTTCATTTGGACCTCAATATATTTCGATAAATTAATCGATAACTGAGTTATCGGTGAAAATGTGGTTGCTCAAAAACCTTAAATTTTCCCTACAATATGGATATCCAACGAAAGGGGATGACCCCAGGTTTCATTTGGACTTCGATATATTTCGATAAATTTATCGAAAACTGAGTTATCGGTGAAAATGTTATTGCACAAAAACCTTAAAATTACCCTTCAATATGGGTATCAAACGAAAGGGAATGGCCCCAGGTTTCATTTTGACCTCGATATATTTCTATAAATTGATCGATAACTAAGTTATCGGTGAAAATGTGATTGCCTAAAAACCTTAAAATTGCCCTACAATATGGGTACTAAACGAAAGGTTTCAATTGGACTTCGATAAATTTGCCGATAGCTGAGTTATCGGTGGAAATGTTATTGCCCAAAAACCTTAAAATTACCAACAATATGGGCATCAAGCGAAAGGGAATTACACCAGGTTTTATTTGGACTTCAGCGTATTTCGATAAATTTATCCATAACTGAGTTATCGGTGAAAATGTGATTGCCGAAAAACCCTAAAATTGCCCTACAAAATGGGTATTAAACGAAAGGGCATGACACCAGGTTTCATTTGGACTTCGATATATTTCGATAAATTTATCAATAACTGAGTTATCGGTGAAAATGTAATTGCCCAAAAACCTTAAAATTGCCCTACAAAATGGGTATCAAACGAAAGGGGATGCCCCAGTTTTCATTTGGACTTCAATATATTTTGATAAATTTATCGATAACTGAGTTATCGGTGCAAATTTTATTGAACAAAAACCTTAAAATTACCTTACAATATGGGTATCAAACGAAAGGGAATGGTCCCAGGTTTCATTTGGACCTCAATATATTTCGATAAATTAATCGATAACTGAGTTATCGGTGAAAATGTGGTTGCTCAAAAACCTTAAATTTTCCCTACAATATGGATATCAAACGAAAGGGGATGACCCCAGGTTTCATTTGGACTGCGATATATTTCGATAAATTTATCGATAACTGAGTTATCGGTGAAAATGTTATTGCACAAAAACCTTAAAATTATCCTTCAATATGGGTATCAAACGAAAGGGAATGGCCCCAGGTTTCATTTTGACCTCGATATATTTCGATAAATTGATCGATAACTAAGTTATCAGTGAAAATGTTATTGAATAAAAACCTTAAAATTGCCCTACAATATGGGTATCAAACGAAAGGGCATGGCCCCAGGTTTCATTTGGACTTCGATATTTTTCGATAAATTGATCGAAAACTGAGTTATCGGTGAAAATGAGATTGCCCAAAAACCTTAAAATTGCCCTACAATATGGGTACTAAACGAAAGGTTTCAATTGGACTTCGATATATTTCGATAAATTTGCCGATAGCTGAGTTATCGGTGGAAATGTGATTGCCCAAAAACCTTAAAATTGCCAACAATAGGGGTATCAAACGAAAGGGCATGACACCAGGTTTCATTTGGACTTCCATATATTTCGATTAATTTATCAATAACTGAGTTATCGGTGAAAATGTAATTGCCCTTAAAATTGCCCTACAACATGGGTATCAAACGAAAGGGCATGACACCAGTTTTCATTTGGACTTCAATATATTTCGATAAATTTTTCGATAACTGAGTTACCGGTGAAAATGTTATTGAATAAAAACCTTAAAATTGCTCTACAATATGGGTATCAAACAAAAGGGCATGACACCAGGTTTCATTTGGACTTCGATATATTTTGATAAATTGATCGATAACTGAGTTATCGCTGCAAATTTTATTGAACAAAAACCTTAAAATTACCTTACAATATGGGTATCAAACGAAAGGGAATGGTCCCAGGTTTCATTTGGACCTCAATATATTTCGATAAATTAATCGATAACTGAGTTATCGGTGAAAATGTGGTTGCTCAAAAACCTTAAATTTTCCCTACAATATGGGTATGAAAGGAAAAGGGATGACCCCAGGTTTCATTTGGACTTCGATAAATTTATCGATAACTGAGTTATCGGTGAAAATGTTATTGAATAAAAACCTTAAAATTCCCTACAATACGGGTATCAAACGAAAGGGCATGGCCCTAGGTTTCACTTGTACTTCGATATTTTTCGATAAATTGATCGATAACTGAGTTATGGGTGAAAATGTGATTGCCCAAAAACCTTAAAATTGCCCTACAATATGAGTACTAAACGATAGCTGAGTTATCGGTGGAAATGTGATTGCCCAAAAACCTTAAAATTGCCCTACAACATGGGTATCAAACGAAAGGGGAAGCCCCAGTTTTCATTTGGACTTCAATATATTTCGATAAATTTTTCGATAACTGAGTTACCGGTGAAAATGTTATTGAATAAAAACCTTAAAGTTGCCCTACAATATGGGTATCAAACGAAAGGGCATGACACCAGGTTTCATTTGGACTTCGATATATTTCGATAAATTGATCGATAACTGAGTTATGGGTGAAAATGTGATTGCCCAAAAACCTTAAAATTGCCCTACAATATGAGTACTAAACGATAGCTTAGTTATCGGTGGAAATGTGATTGCCCAAAAACCTTAAAATTGCCCTACAACATGGGTATCAAACGAAAGGGGAAGCCCCAGTTTTCATTTGGACTTCAATATATTTCGATAAATTTTTCGATAACTGAGTTACCGGTGAAAATGTTATTGAATAAAAACCTTAAAGTTGCCCTACAATATGGGTATCAAACGAAAGGGCATGACACCAGGTTTCATTTGGACTTCGATATATTTCGATAAATTGATCGATAACTGAGTTATGGGTGAAAATGTGATTGCCCAAAAACCTTAAAATTGCCCTACAATATGAGTACTAAACGATAGCTGAGTTATCGGTGGAAATGTGATTGCCCAAAAACCTTAAAATTGCCCTACAATATGAGTACTAAACGATAGCTGAGTTATCGGTGGAAATGTGATTGCCCAAAAACCTTAAAATTGCCCTACAACATGGGTATCAAACGAAAGGGGAAGCCCCAGTTTTCATTTGGACTTCAATATATTTCGATAAATTAATCGATAACTGAGTTATCGGTGAAAATGTGGTTGCTGAAAAATCTTAAATTTTCCCTACAATATGGGTATCAAACGAAAGGGGATGACCCCAGGTTTCATTTGGACTTCGATATATTTCGATAAATTTATCGATAACTGAGTTATCGGTGAAAATATTATTGCACAAAAACCTTAAAATTACCCTTCAATATGGGTATCAAACGAAAGGGAATGACCCCAGGTTTCATTTGGACTTCGATATATTTCGATAAATTTATCGATAACTGAGTTATCGGTGAAAATGTTATTGCACAAAAACCTTAAAATTACCCTACAATACGGGTATCAAAAGAAAGGGCATGGCCCCAGGTTTCATATGGACTTCGATATTTTTCGATAAATTGATCGATAACTGAGTTATCGGTGAAAATGTGATTGCCTAAAAACCTTAAAATTGCCCTACAATATGGGTACTAAACGAAAGGTTTCAATTGGACTTCGATAAATTTGCCGATAGCTGAGTTATCGGTGGAAATGTGATTGCCCAAAAACCTTAAAATTGCCAACAATATGGGCATCAAGCGAAAGGGCATGACACCAGGTTTTATTTGGACTTCAGCGTATTTCTATAAATTTATCGATAACAGAGTTATCAGTGAAAATGTGATTGCCGAAAAACCTTGAAATTGTCCTACAATATGGGTATCAAACGAAAGGGCATGCCCCAGTTTTCATTTGGACTTCAATATATTTCGATAAATTTTTCGATAACTGAGTTACCGGTGAAAATGTTATTGAATAAAAACCTTAAAATTGCCCTACAATATCGGTATCAAACGAAAGGGCATGACACCAGGTTTCATTTGGACTTCGATATATTTTGATAAATTGATCGATAACTGAGTTATAGGTGAAAATGTGGTTGCTCAAAAACCTTAAATTTTCCCTACAATATGGGTATCAAACGAAAGGGGATGACCCCAGGTTTCATTTGGACTTCGATATATTCCGATTAATTTATCAATAACTGAGTTATCGGTGAAAATGTAATTGCCCAGAAACCTTAAAGTTGCCCTACAACATGGGTATCAAACGAAAGGGGATGCCCCAGTTTTCATTTGGACTTCAATATATTTCGATAAATTTTTCGATAACTGAGTTACCGGTGAAAATGTTATTGAATAGAAACCTTAAAATTGCTCTACAATATGGGTATCAAACAAAAGGGCATGACACCAGGTTTCATTTGGACTTCGATATATTTTGATAAATTTTTCGATAACTGAGTTACCGGTGAAAATGTTATTGAATAAAAACCTTAAAATTGCCCTACAATATCGGTATCAAACGAAAGGGCATGACACCAGGTTTCATTTGGACTTCGATATATTTTGATAAATTGATCGATAACTGAGTTATCGGTGAAAATGTGGTTGCTCAAAAACCTTAAATTTTCCCTACAATATGGGTATCAAACGAAAGGGGATGACCCCAGGTTTCATTTGGACTTCGATATATTCCGATTAATTTATCAATAACTGAGTTATCGGTGAAAATGTAATTGCCCAGAAACCTTAAAATTGCCCTACAACATGGGTATCAAACGAAAGGGGATGCCCCAGTTTTCATTTGGACTTCAATATATTTCGATAAATTTTTCGATAACTGAGTTACCGGTGAAAATGTTATTGAATAAAAACCTTAAAATTGCTCTACAATATGGGTATCAAACAAAAGGGCATGACACCAGGTTTCATTTGGACTTCGATATATTTTGATAAATTGATCGATAACTGAGTTATCGCTGCAAATTTTATTGAACAAAAACCTTAAAATTACCTTACAATATAGGTATCAAACGAAAGGGAATGGTCCCAGGTTTCATTTGGACCTCAATATATTTCGATAAATTAATCGATAACTGAGTTATCGGTGAAAATGTGGTTGCTCAAAAACCTTAAATTTTCCCTACAATATGGGTATCAAACGAAAGGGGATGACCCCAGGTTTCATTTGGACTTCGATATATTTCGATTAATTTATCAATAACTGAGTTATCGGTGAAAATGTAATTGCCCAGAAACCTTAAAATTGCCCTACAACATGGGGATGCCCCAGTTTTCATTTGGACTTCAATATATTTCGATAAATTTTTCGATAACTGAGTTACCGGTGAAAATGTTATTGAATAAAAACCTTAAAATTGCTCTACAATATGGGTATCAAACAAAAGGGCATGAGACTAGGTTTCATTTGGACTTCGATATATTTTGATAAATTGATCGATAACTGAGTTATCGCTGCAAATTTTATTGAACAAAAACCTTAAAATTACCCTTCAATATGGGTATCAAACGAAAGGGAATGGCCCCAGGTTTCATTTTGACCTCGATATATTTCGATAAATTGATCGATAACTAAGTTATCGGTGAAAATGTTATTGAATAAAAACCTTAAAATTGCCCTACAATATGGGTAGCAAACGAAAGGGCATGGCCTCAGGTTTCATTTGGACTTCGATATTTTTCGATAAATTGATCGAAAACTGAGTTATCGGTGAAAATGAGATTGCCCAAAAACCTTAAAATTGCCCTACAATATGGGTACTAAACGAAAGATTTCAATTGGACTTCGATATATTTCGATAAATTCGCCGATAGCTGAGTTATCGGTGGAAATGTGATTGCCCAAAAACCTTAAAATTGCCAACAATATGGGCATCAAACGAAAGGGCATGACACCAGGTTTTATTTGGACTTCAGCGTATTTCGATAAATTTATCGATAACTGAGTTATCGGTGAAAATGTGATTGCCCAAAAACCTTAAAATTGCCCTACAATATGGGTATCAAACGAAAGGGCATGACACCAGGTTTCATATGGACTTGGATATATTTCGATTAATTTATCAATAACTGAGTTATCGGTGAAAATGTAATTGCCCAGAAACCTTAAAATTGCCCTACAACATGGGTATCAAACGAAAGGGGATGCCCCAGTTTTCATTTGGACTTCAATATATTTCGATAAATTTTTCGATAACTGAGTTACCGGTGGAAATGTTATTGAATAAAAACCTTAAAATTGCCCTAAAATATGGGTATCAAACGAAATGGCATGACACCAGGTTTCATTTGGACTTCGATATATTTCGATTAATTTATCAATAACTGAGTTATCGGTGGAAATATGGTTGCCCAAAAACCTTAAAATTGCCAACAATATGGGCATCAAGCGAAAGGGCATGACACCAGGTTTTATTTGGACTTCAGCGTATTTCTATAAATTTATCGATAACTGAGTTATCGGTGAAAATGTGATTGCCGAAAAACCTTGAAATTGCCCTACAATATGGGTATCAAACGAAAGGGCATGCCCCAGTTTTCATTTGGACTTCAATATATTTCGATAAATTTTTCGATAACTGAGTTACCGGTGAAAATGTTATTGAATAAAAACCTTAAAATTGCCCTACAATATGGGTATCAAACGAAAGGGCATGACACCAGGTTTCATTTGGACTTCGATATATTTTGATAAATTGATCGATAACTGAGTTATCGGTGCAAATTTTATTGAACAAAAACCTTAAAATTACCTTACAATATGGGTATCAAACGAAAGGGAATGGTCCCAGGTTTCATTTGGACCTCAATATATTTCGATAAATTAATCGATAACCGAGTTATCGGTGAAAATGTGGTTGCTCAAAAACCTTAAATTTTCCCTACAATATGGGTATCAAACGAAAGGGGATGACCCCAGGTTTCATTTGGACTTCGATATATTTCGATAAATTTATCGATAACTGAGTTATCGGTGAAAATGTTATTGCACAAAAACCTTAAAATTACCCTTCAATATGGGTATCAAACGAAAGGGAATGGCCCCAGGTTTCATTTTGACCTCGATATATTTCGATAAATTGATCGATAACTAAGTTATCGGTGAAAATGTTATTGAATAAAAAACTTAAAATTGCCCTACAATATGGGTATCAAACGAAAGGGCATGGCCCCAGGTTTCATTTGGACTTCGATATTTTTCGATAAATTGATCGAAAACTGAGTTATCGGTGAAAATGAGATTGCCCAAAAACCTTAAAATTGCCCTACAATATGGGTACTAAACGAAAGGTTTCAATTGGACTTCGATATATTTCGATAAATTTGCCGATAGCTGAGTTATCGGTGGAAATGTCATTGCCCAAAAACCTTAAAATTGCCAACAATATGGGCATCAAACGAAAGGGCATGACACCAGGTTTTATTTGGACTTCAGCGTATTTCGATAAATTTATCGACAACTGAGTTATCGGTGAAAATGTGATTGCCCAAAAACCTTAAAATTGCCCTACAACATGGGTATCAAACGAAAGGGGATGCCCCAGTTTTCATTTGGACTTAAATATATTTCGATAAATTTTTCGATAACTGAGTTACCGGTGAAAATGTTATTGAATAAAAACCTTAAAATTGCTCTACAATATGGGTATCAAACAAAAGGGCATGGCATCAGATTTCATTTGGACTTCGATATATTTTGATAAATTGATCGATAACTGAGTTATCGCTGCAAATTTTATTGAACAAAACCCTTAAAATTACCTTACAATATGGGTATCAAACGAAAGGGAATGGTCCCAGGATTCATTTGGACCTCAATATATTTCGATAAATTGCCCTACAATATGAGTACTAAACGATAGCTGAGTTATCGGTGGAAATGTGATTGCCCAAAAACCTTAAAATTGCCAACAATATGGCCATCAAACGAAAGGGCATGACACCAGGTTTTATTTGGACTTCAGCGTATTTCGATAAATTTATCGATAACTGAGTTATCGGTGAAAATGTGATTGCCCAAAAACCTTAAAATTGCCCTACAATATGGGTATCAAACGAAAGGGCATGATACCAGGTTTCAGTTGGACTTCGATATATTTCGATAAATTTATCGATAACTGAGTTATCGGTGCAAATGTAATTGCCCAAAAACCTTAAAATTGCCCTACAACATGGGTATCAAACGAAAGGTGATGGCCCCAGTTTTCATTTGGAATTCAATATATTTCGATAAATTTTTCGATAACTGAGTTACCGGAGACAACGAGATGGCTCAAAAGCCTTAAAATTTCCCGACAATATGGGTATCAAACGAAAGCGAATGACCCCAGGTTTCATTTGGACTTCCATATTTTTCGATAAATTTATCGATAACTGAGTTATCGTTGAAAATGTGATTGCCCAAAAACTTTAAAATTGCCCTACAATATGGGCAACAAACGAAAGGGAAAGGCCGCAGGTTTCATTTGGACTTCGATATATTTCGATAAATTTATCGATAACTGAGTTATCGGTGAAAAATCCTTAAAATTGCCCCACAATATGGGTATCAAACGAAAGGGGATGGCCCCAGTTTTCATTTGGACTTCAATATATTTCGATAAATTAATCGATAATTGAGTTATCGGTGAAAACGAGATCGCTCAAATGCCTTAAAATTGGCCAATAATATGGGTATCAAACGAAAAGGGATGGCCTCAGGTTTCATTTAAACTTCGATATGAGTTATCGGTCAAAACGTGATCGCCCAAAAACCTCAAATTATTTAATCAATCTACCTTTCCCCATTGATGGGAATTTTGAAAATTTTAAATACGCTTGGTAAATGCTTCAGTATTCAATAATATTATATAAATATATTATATAAATATCAAAGTTTGAAGTTTAGATGACCTATTCGATAAATGCTTTCTGAGACATTTATATCCATACTTAAAGCCAAAGCAATATTTAACTTTAGAAACCTCACTTTCAATCGATTTCAAGGATATGTATATTAAACAAAATTTTTGAAAACCGTTTTTCAATACATACAATTTTTTTAAAACTCTAGGAACATAGACAAATAATTGATCTTTCAACAGTTTTTTATTTGACCATAAGAATAAGCTCAGTAGGGAGCTGATATGTAGTGCCTAGAAGAGGAAATATATTAATACTAATGTCGTTACGTATTTAAGACCGTAAGTAGATATTTTTGAATACAAAGCAGCGAGTCGCAGACATCAATATTCTTACAGAGCTTGTTGAAATCGTAACTCAAGATTCGGAGAGGTTCATGCAACTCAAAATTGGTTCTGCATATGTTTAAGTAAATTGGTTGGAAATGTCTGGAGGGTCTAATGGGGACATTAAAGAAAAGTTCGCCAAGCAAGAATGGGCTATCTCCCTGCAGCGAAAGCAACTAGTTGAAAACTACTTTACAACTAGTTGGTGCACCGGGCCCAACTAGTCAGTGTTCCGTCTTTTTTCCATATAAGCAACTGGTATTTTTTACGTGTTGATGTCCTACGAGATGTCAATTGTCAGATTTCGACCAGAATATACCAGTTATCTACTAGTCAGGAAATACCAGTTTCATACTAGTTCAACATGGACTAGTATAATTTCCATAAAATGAACTAGTCCACATACTAGTCCAAAAATGACTAGTATAAAATATACTAGTCTCATACCCGTCCAAAAAGCATTAAACCTGGACTAGTGTGATTTCTACCAGAATTTTCCTGGCTTACCCTTTATTTTATCCCTCCACTTTATTTTCATGTTTATTCTTAAGAAAGCAGCGGCTATTTGTATTTACCCTAGCACGAAAAAGCATCTATGAATTATAAAAGAAAACGAAAGGAATGAATTTTGTATTTTTCAACTGGTATAATTTCGTCCAGAAAAATCTAGTTATATACTAGTATGGAATGTATATTTCCTGACTAGTATGGGTTCAGCCAGAAAATTCTAGTTTTATACTGGTATGAAATGGATATTTCCTGACTAGTATGAGTTGTACCAGAAAATTCTAGTTGTATACTAGTATGAAGTGGATATTTCCTGACTAGTATGAGTTCTACCAGAAAATTCTAGTTGTATACTAGTATTTTTCTGACTAGTTTCAGGTTTCGCTGCAGGGCTATTATCCCTTTTGAGAGTTTCACCATAAATAACACTCCAAGCATTTCCCTACGACTTTGCAAAGTAGGAAGCTGTATAAGTTTCAATCGACTACAGTAGGAAGGAAGATTCATAGACGGGTCCCATGGTAAATTTCTTAACGCAAAGAGCAAAAATTGTTTTTGAACCGACTCCAGCTTATCACAATGAATTTGCTACTGTGGGTTCCAGATTATGGAAGAGTATTCCAGTAACGGCCTTACAAAAGAAGTAAAAAGAGCTTTAGTAACATAAGGGTCATTAAATTCTTTAGACCACCGTTTAACGAACGCCAGGGTACCTTTGGATCTATTCACGCACGATTCGATATGTGATTTAAAGTCCAGTCTAGGATCCATTGTAACGCCCAAGTCAACAAAACTAGTGACTTGTCTAATAGTATAATCATCAATAGAGTACTCATATGATTGGTAGGATTTTCTGGTGAAGCACATATACTTGCACTTAGGTAAGTTCAGTGACATAGTATTCACATTGCACCATTCAACTAGCCTGCACAGATCTGATTGAAGATGTACCCTATCATCTAGTGCACGGATAGGCATAATCAGTTTAACATCATCGGCATACATTAAGGGCTTGCAAAACTTGAAAACATTAGGGAGGTCATTAATGAAAAAAAGAAAAAGAACAGGACCAAGGTGACTTCCCTGTGGAACGCCAGAAGTCACATCTATAAATTGAGACTTGCAATTATTAAATATAACTTGTTGCTTTCTCTCATTTAAGTAAGACGATATCCATTCGAGAAATAAAGGTGGAAACCCCAGATGGTCAAGTTTGAACAGCAGGATAGAATGACACAATTTATCAAATGCCTAACTAAAATCTGTATATATGACATCCGTTTCACAGTTGGCCCTAAGGCTTTTGAAAACATGTGTTGTGAACTCGAGCAAGTTTGTCACAGTACACTTACCCTTGCGAAACCCGTGTTGTGATAGGTCCAAACCCGAAGAGACTGAGAAGGCTAATTGCTTAGTGACAATAGATTCGAAAAGTTTGGGAATAACACTGAGCTTTGCTATTCCTCTATAGTTCATGATATTTGATCTACCTCCATTTTTATATAAAGGAATTATAAATTACTCCTTCCACTTTTTAGGAAATATTCCTTGCTTCAAAGACGCGTTAAACAAAGACGTTAAAGGTCGACAAAGGAACTGAGCACAAGTCTTCAGCACAACTGAGGGAATTTCATCAGGACCACTGGAATACGAGCTTTTCAGATTTACAAGATCCACTAGTACCTCGTTATAAGAAATAACAGGAACCGCTGTTGAATTAAGGGAAGACAATTTGTAAGGATAATCCAAAGGTCTGGAATCCAATGAAGTTGAGTATTTAGATTTGAAGAAGGTTGCAAACATATTGGCAATTTCATCGCCATCTTGAGAAACTAGATCATTAAACTTCATTACTGAGGGAAACCCTTTTGCCTTCCTCTTCGAATTAACGAAGCTGTAAAACGACTTGGGGTTAGAGAGCAGTTGATTCTTAATATTTTTTTAAATAATTCTTGTAACACTTTCTGTTTCAGGCCAGAATGATTTATTCAGGACAACATCAAAGCAATCCGAAGAGAGGTTAATTTTGAACGATGATATACTAGTATCATGCGTAGAGTTAAATTTCACTAACTTCAAGAAAGAAGGCTAAAGTTTAGATTTAATATAACTTTCTAAATCCTCCAAAGTAGTTTCTTTAGCAAAGCGCGAAACAAAAATGGATTTCGGCCGAGGGACAACAACTAGCTTTGTAAGTAAAGCATCCCCAGAACTAGGCCCAGGGTCCTGATTCTCAATAAGGGGAACAGGTACAGGTGGAATGGGGGAAGAGGTTTTCCCAGCAACCTCCGTAGAGGCTTGCACAGTGGTCTGCGAAGTAGTTTCAGCAGGGGTTTGCGCAGATGTTTTTGAAGTAGTTTGCGCATATGTTAAGACGTTTTCATCTGCCTCCACTGCATTTGACGAGGTTTGTGCAGTCTCCATAAGGGCTACATCACCCGTTAAAGCTCTAGACCTGGTAACGCGGGCACTAGCTTCCGGTTGTTGCGGGCTTGGGGAATAAAAGAGATCAAAGGGTTCTCACAGGGACCAAGGCTACTCTTAGAAGGCTGGAATCTAGACGCTTAAAAGAAAGAAATTCCTCTTCGTATTGAGAAAATTTTTTGGTAAGGATACTCAGCTCCTTCCCGATTTCTTTAAACCATTTCTCAATGTCCTATGTAACTTGCTAATCTCAATGTCAGTTACGTTACATTTAGGACATAACCAACGAAGTCCTACTCTTTTATTTATTAGGTCTAAGGCCCTACCGTTTATATTAGTGCATTTTAGGTGCGCCATGCCGTCACAAAGCCAGCAAGAAACAAACTGATCAGAATCGTTTCTTACTTTACAATTGGCAACAATGCAGATCATGATGATAAAAAAAAAATCCGATATAAACGGCACTCAGAGAAACGATAAAAAAGTTATTTATGAGCACTTGTTTTAGAAACAGACTAAAATTACCGAAAGCGATAAATGTAAATAGAAACAACAAATAGCGGGCACAGCTGAAAGAAAGAACAATGGACACACCCAAACACAATAAAAATATAAATAAAGAGTTATTCTGGAGCTCTGGCAAGAGCTGCACGGAGCGAAATCTATAGATGGAACATCCATAATTATTGATATCACATTAAATAAAAATTGATATTTCTGTCCCATCAATGAATATGGATGTTTCATCAATGCTTTTTTGATAAATCACTATTGAAATTGTATCCATATAAACTATTGATAAATTCTAAATAGTTTAAAAAAACAAAATTTTATATAATTTGACATCTGGTTTCAGTGGGACTCGAACCATGCTCCTCTGGCACGTTAGCCCAGTATTCTACCATTCGGCTACGGCATATTATACAATTTTTAGAAAAATGTTCAATCATAAGAAATTCAAAAAATCTTGAATTTAAAAAAACCGCTCCAACAAGTTGTAATATTGTTAGAAAATCCATAGTAAAAATTGTTGAACTATTATGATTATGCGTCCCAGAAAAATTTACATTTCGCCCATAGACAATAGAAATTCATATCACGACCGTAGATATTGACATGCCGTTCAAATATATTAGTATTCTATCCATAAATATAAAAAATAGTACCACATATCGAAATGGCTGACATGTCATTTTACTTTAATTGGGAGCAAATAATATTTGATAACTCGCTCATTCTGAATGAATATTGCATCAAACTCGTCGCTATCAATAGTGATATTGTCACAACATTCAATCCATTTCTCTCAGTGTGTATATAAACAGGAGCAGCAAGCAGCGAACAGCGGACACAGCGGAATGAATCCATATCCATATTTAAAGCCAAAGCAATATTTAACTTTAGAAACCTCACTTTCAATCGATTTCAGGGATATGTATCTATATTAAACAAAATTTTTGAAACCCGTTTTTCAATACATACTATTTTTTCAAAACTCTAGGAACATAGAGAAATAATTGATCTTCCAACAGTTTTTTATTTGACCAATCTACCTAACTTGGTGAACTTCGACGACCGAATTTTTATCTAAAATGTTGAAATGGTACTTCGCAGGGGCGGGCAAGGCCGCGGGTATATACTAGTACTACATAAATAGTACCATATTCTTTAAAAAAATAAGTTCAGTATTAGCTTTTAGAACCTTTTTACAAAGGTTAAAGAGTATGTGTGTGTTAAAGACTCCTGGGACATTTTCCTGTTTTTCGTGATACAATTTTTAAGTTTTTTCAGTATTATCGATGCAGTTCCCTAAAAATTTAGCTATGCAACTAGTTACCCCTAACCCATGATAATAAACAGACCTTTATTGTAAAGTTCTGTCAGAGCAGTGGGAGTTTATGGCATTTAAAAAAAGGACGTGTGGCACTCGTGGACTGCCGCGGTAAAGCTATTGCATATTATCAACTTATGCGATTAAAATATTTATGCAACATTTTGTTTTTCTTTGATATTAGTTCAAGTTTTGTCTTTGATATTAATTGATGTTACACTTTGTAAGCGTGGTGACCGACAAGAAAACAAGTTTTTACTTTTAAGCTTGGTATTGTCTTCATGCGTGAAAAATATTGCAAGTAGCTTAAACACCATTTTAAAACACTTTTTTGATAAATGAAGTATAAGGTTTCTAACATAGTATTACTACCGTATGGAGTAGTTTTTCAAGCCGTAGAATCAAAGGATTTGGAATTATAGGCGTTACCAACAATTCACGGCAAAAAAAGTTGCAAAGGCAATTACGCCATGATAAATCAAGTTCAAGACGTGAAAAGGACTGAATAAGATGGGAAACGATGATAGTAAAACATTTTTTATTCTGGTCATTAAGATTGCGAATTCAAATGTTTTCTAGGCCACTTGCAACATTTTTCACGAAGACAATACCCAGCTTTATTGAATACTAGCAGAGTACCCATTTTATACATACCTGATTTTAAACCACATTTAAATAAAAGTAAGTTACTTCATGTTAGTAATTTGAGCTTTTAATTAGTTAATTATTTATAATTAATTATTTATAATTGAAATTATAGCTTTATGGTAACTGAAATAGGAAACATACGTTTGTTGTGGATTCTTTTGGATCATTATTTATTTTCAAATTGAATTTTTCAAAGAGAAAACTTGTCAGCCGCTCTGATTTTTTATCAGCGAAGTTGATATTGAAATCGCCGGCCAAGATAAGTGGAAATTTATCACCATTTGTACCAAGTGTTTTTGCCCCTTCTACCGAGTACTCCAGTAAAGTGCGATGAATAAAATGCTCTACCTCTTCCAATTTTGGATTCGGCGAAATGTAGATTGCTACCATGACAATTTGTAAACCATTACTAAGTTTGCATAAGCACGCAGAAATATCTCCAACAAATGAGTACATATCATTAACATCGCTAACGTGTCCATTATTTATTTCAATATTCAGAGACATAATATTAGTAACATTATTGTTATTTTGGTAAATAGCTACACCACCCTTAGGAGCAGTATCTCGTTTGAATTGAACAATACATTTGAAATTAGGTATTTCAATCGGATTATCACGCGTCATGCAAGTTTCGGTAAGAAGTAAGACATTTGTTTGTCTGGTAACTGAATCTTGTAAATCGTATTTGTGACTATTTAGACTTTGGCAATTGAAAGTCATTATTGAAATGCCATTTCTATTACTAATGAAATCTAAGACGCTTTGAGCTATCGTCTGAACATTATTTAAAGACAATCTTTTAAATTCTTGCAACAAAGATGCAGTCGATGCAGCTTGCTTTCGATTATGATAAAACTTAAATGCGGCATTATCGTTTTTGGTCGTGATATACAATTTTTCATGAACGTTTGAGTTCATATAAATATTGATGATGTGACGTTGACTCATGAACATTTGAGTTCATATGAATATTGAAGATGTGACGTTGACTCATGAACATTTGAGTTCATGTGAATATTGATGATGTGACGTTGACTCATGAACATTTGAGTTCATATGAATATTGAAGATGTGACGTTGACTCATGAACGTTTGAGTTCATATGAATATTGAAGATGTGACGTTGACTCATGAACATTTGAGTTCATGTGAATATTGATGATGTGACGTTGACTCATGAACATTTGAGTTCATATGAATATTGAAGATGTGACGTTGACTCATGAACATTTGAGTTCATGTGAATATTGATGATGTGACGTTGACTCATGAACATTTGAGTTCATATGAATATTGATGATGTGACGTTGACTCATGAACGTTTGAGTTCATATAAATATTGATGATGTGACGTTGACTCATGAACATTTGAGTTCATATGAATATTGATGATGTGACGTTGACTCATGAACGTTGGAGTTCATATAAATATTGATGATGTGACGTTGACTCATGAACGTTGGAGTTCATATAAATATTGATGATGTGACGTTGACTCATGAACATTTGAGTTCATATGAATATTGATGATGTGACGTTGACTCATGAACATTTGATCCGGATCCGGACCTCGACCCGGACCCGGATATGGCTTTAATTTTGACCCGGACCTGGATCCGGACCCTGACCCGGACCCAGATGTGACTTTGACTTTGACCCGTACCTTAACTTTATACTCTATCGAACCTTTTCGAACCTTTTCGAACCTTTTCGAACCTTTTCGAACCTTTTCGAACCTTTTCGAACCTTTTTTGAAAAATATCCGTCACTAACTTTTGATTTGGTCCCAGGCCTGCGATAAAATCTATGCAATAGCTTAAAATGTTGGTACTTTTTCTCTTTTGGGTGGAATGTCCCATATAGAAAACCCCAAATGGTCCCATTTTTAGAAAATTTTTAGAAAACAAAATATTTTCTTGAAGCTGGCTCTAGGTCCGGTGCATTAAAACACGTTTGTTTTTATTTAATTTCCGATATATGTATTTCAATCTCCAACGGAGATCGTCATCAGGGACTACAATAGTAAGTAAAAGTTTTTATTTAACACAAATTTTATCACAGTGTATATATATATATGCAATTATTAATTTTAATATGCAAACATACATCAGATGTTGGAGCAACAGCGTCTAATCAGTTTGGAATGCTGTTTTGAACTGGTTTTCGCGCATCAAGCAGATGTCTGTATATATGCGCTATTGCTTCGGAAACTTTCTTGTAGTTTAGTCTTTTGTTTCCGTTCGTGTCAATTATGTGGAGCATCTCCAAAGTAAAACGTTTGTTGTAATGTTGTTATTGTTGTAGTATGCTCACCGCGGCAAAGTCTGGTTTATGTCCGCTCTCAGCACAGTGGGCCGCGAGTGCTGTTTTATGGATCGGTGTCCTGCTATACTTGTTTTTAATTTATTTTTCGTTGTGCCCACATATTCGCCATCTCCTGCACATGGTATCTTGTAAACTAAATTATTTTTCTCAATCTTTTCTAATTTGCTTTTCATATTATTGAAAAAGATTTGGTTTGTGTGAGCCGGTTTGTGCGCGATTCCAACTCTTTCTTTGTCATATATATTCGAACATTGTAACCTTTCGTAAAAGCCAATTTTTTCGACGGCCATGTATTTTAATGAAAGTTGGTAGTATGGCTCACAACGATTAAACAAAAATACACATATAACAATTTTTCGAAATTCGAAATATTTTCAAAGTTATAGAGCTATCAACACTTTTCGAAATTCCTCACTTTTTGATGATTTTCTCATGATTGGGCAAACCGATTTTGCTAATTTTTTAAATATATATCAAAGATGGCATCTTCTACCAAACAACGATTCAAATTTTTGCAAAAACAAATTTTTTACAAACATTTTTCGCAATTTTCAACTTCACCATCGTGGTCAGATGGCGCTTTTGTATGATGTTGTTGGGCATTCCTTTAGAAACTATTAGCAAAAAAAAAAATATTTTGGCACTCTAAGGGAGCGGAAGTTATTTACATTTTTTACCTTCATAGTACACAGTACGTAGAGAAAAAAAATTTCATGAAAAATTAACTAGTCTGTAAAAAAATTTTATTCCGTGTGCGTTGCGGTTGATGGTAAGAGTGCTAAGTTAGCTATACAATGAGGTATTATCAGTGTTTGGATTATACCGTGATCCAATTAATAAGATCCCGCATTTAAAAAAGCTGTAACGTCACGGTTTTACAAAACATGTCTGCTTGGTCTTAAATGTCTGAGAAAGGAAACAAAAACAAACGAAAAAAAATGTTCGAATTGTTTGTAAACAAATTTTTGTGAAAACTTTTTATAAAGCGTTAATGTTACGTTGTGTTTTAAAAACCGGGTTTAAGTGGCCGCCGTGGTGTAGCGGTTAAGTGTTCGGCCTTCTACACCAAGTCGTGGCGGTTCGATGCCCGGCAAAAGTAACATCAAAAATTATTTAGAAAAAGAATTTTTCTAAAAACGGGGTCGCCCCTCGGCAGTAGTTTGGCAAACTCTCCGGGTGTATTTCTGCCATGAGAAGCTTCTCAGCAAAAAATTCATTTGCTTTGCAAGTGCCGTTCGGAATCGGCAAAAAACTGTAGGTCCCGCCAACTTGTAAGAAAAACTCAAAAAGCAACACACCACAAGTTGGAAAGAGAAGCTCGGCTAAAAATCTCGTTAGAGGTTATGATAACCTGTTTATATATCGCCGCCATTAGTTAGTTAGTTAAGTGGTTAGTATATCAATATTAAGGCACTATATGGGTATCTCCTGAAGATTCGGGCTTTTTCCAATGTGTTTTCGGCTGATTTCTACTATTTTTTACAAATTGGCAGGACGTCTTATGCTGAATCCGAACGGAACCCGAGAGCAGATGAATTTTAGCTCTGACCTTCGGTATGCTATACCTGCTACCCGTACACCACGGCTTCAGCTTCGAGCAGCTTCATAAATAGCGAACATATCGCTATATAACCTCATATAATTGATTGTTTATAAAATTTTAATTGAAAAATTTCAATTAAAAAACAATTAAATGAAAGTGTGAGGAGAAAAGTCAGTTAAAAAACTGAAGCTTTCAAAACCGTGACGTCATTTGACAAAAAAACTTTTTCTCAAATTAAATTACAAATACACGGTTGTCGGAATGCGTGATCTGTAGTAGTTGGTTCTTGGGATTATACCACCTTTTTTGGATGTCTACTACTTTTGCCTCGCATGTTTGAAAATCTATTACTTTTTACCACGCTTTTATTAGCTTCACTTGTATGGTTGTTTGCTTGTTTGTATGTGACTCTCGTTCGGTCTAAGCCCCAATGGCGGAAAAACCGTAAAATGTCCCTACAATATGGCTATCAAACGAAAGGGGAAGGCCCCGGGTTTCATTTGGACATCGTTATAAGTCAAAATTTGAATGCCCAAAACCCTTAAAACTTCCCTACAATATGGGTACAAACGATAGGGAAAGGCCCCAGATTTCATTTGGACTTCGATACATTTCGATAAATTTATAGATAACTGAGTTATCAGTCACAATGTGATTGGCCAATAACCTCAAAATTTCCCTACAATATGGGTATCAAACGAAAAGGGAAGGCCCCAGATTTCATTTTAACTTCGATATATTTCGATAAATTTATCGATAACTGAGTTATCAGTCAAAATGTGATTGCCCCAAATACTCAAACTTTCCCTACAATATGAGTATGAAACGAAAGGGAAAGACCCCAGGTTCCTTTGGACTTCGATATATTTCGATAAATTTATCGATAACTGAGTTATTAGTCAAAATGTGATTGCCCAAAAACCTCAAAATTTCCCTACAATATGGGTATCAAACGAAAAGGGAAGGCCCCAGATTTCATTTTAACTTCGATATATTTCGATAAATTTATCGATAACTGAGTTATCAGTCAAAATGTGATTGCCCAAAAACCTCAAAATTTCCCAACAATATGGGTATCAAACGAAAGGGGAAGGCCCCAGATTTCATTTGGACTTCGATACATTTCGATAAATTTATCGATAACTGAGTTATCAGTCAAAATGTGACTGCCCAAAAACCTCAAAATTTCCCTTCAATATGGGTATCAAACAAAAGGGGAAGGCCCCAGATTTCATTTTAACTTCGATAAATTTAACGATAACTGAGTTATCGGTAAAAATGTGATTGCCCCAAATCCTCAAAATTTCCCTACAATATGAGTATCAAACGAAAGGGGAAGGCCCCAGGTTTCATTTGGACTTCGATATATTTCGATAAATTTATCGATAACTGAGTTATCGGTCAAAATGTGATTGCCCAAAAACCTCAAAATTTCCCTACAATATGGGTATCAAACGAAAGGGAAGGCCACAGGTTTCATTTGGAGTTCGATATATTTCGAAAAATGTATCGATAACTAAGTTATCGGTCAAAATGTGATTGCCCAAAAACCTTAAAATTTCTCTACAATATGGGTATCAAACGAAATGGGAAGGCCCCAGATTCAATTTTGACTTCGATATTTTTCGATTAGTTTATCGATAACTAAGTTGTCGGCCAAAATGTGATTGCCCAAAAACCTCAAAATTTCCCTACAATATGAGTATAAAACGAAAGGGGAAGGTTTCAGGTTTCATTTGGAGTTCGATTTATTTCGATAAATTTATCGATAACTAAGTTATCTGTCAAAATGTGATTGCCCAAAAACCTTGAAATTTCTTTACAATATGGGTATCAAACGAAAGGGGAAGGCCCCGAATTCCATTTTGTCTTCGATATTTTTCGATTAATTTATCGATAACTAAGTTGTCGGCCAAAATGTGATTGCCCAAAAACCTCAAAATTTCCCTAAAATATGTGTTTAAAACGAAATGGGAAGGTTTCAGGTTTCATTTGGAGTTCGATATATTTCGATAAATTTATCGATAACTAAGTTATCGGTCAAAATGTGATTACCCAAAAACTTCAAAATTTCCCAACAATATGAGTATCAAACGAAAGGGGAAGGTTTCAGGTTTCATTTGGAGTTCGATTTATTTCGATAAATTTATCGATAACTAAGTTATCTGTCAAAATGTGATTGCCCAAAAACCTTAAAATTTCTTTACAATATGGGTATCAATGGGGAAGGCCCCAGATTCCATTTTGACTTCGATATTTTTCGATTAATTTATCGATAACTAAGTTGTCGGCCAAAATGTGATTACCCAAAAACCTCAAAATTTCCCCCGGAGACGGGTTGTGCGCTGGGTTTGGGACCCGCCACGTAAAAACTTTATTCCAATGAAAAGCAAAGAAAAGCCTCGGATGAGAACCCCCTTTAATGTTGACGACCCGGCAAAACGAAATAAGTACTACGAGAAGGATATTACGGCATGTACCTGGAATGTCCGGACCCTTTCAAGGGATGGTACCGCTGCACGACTGGTTGATGTCCTCGTGAACGCAAAGGCTGACATCACCGCCCTGCAGAAAATGCGATGGACGGGACAAGGAAAGGCGACCATCGGACCTTGTGACGTATACTACAGTGGCCAGAAACGCGGCAAAGCGCGTGGTGTAGGATTCGTGGTGGGAAAGAGACTTCGACGCCAAGTACTAGCGTTCATTTCTGTGGACGAGCGTCTCGCTGCGATCCGCATCATGCGCGGACTGAGGAGACGGACGACGCAGAGAAGGACTCCTGCTACGATAACCTTGAACAAACTTATGATCGCTGCCCCCAACATGATATCAAAGTCGTGCTCGGCGACTTTAATGCCAAGGTGGGCAAGGAAGGAGTCTTTGGTCCTACAGTTGGAAAATTTAGTCTCCACGATATAACATCACCCAACGGCACTAGGTTGATTGACTTCGCCGATGATCGCAATATGGTCATCAGTAGTACTGGGTTCCAGCATAAACGAATACACCAATCCACCTGGCTGTCCCCTGATCAAAGAACAAGAAACCAGATTGATCATGTCATGAGTGACGGCAGACATAGCTCCACCGTTCTGAACGTGCGTACACGGCGTGGTCCCAATATTGACTCTGACCATTATCTTGTCGCAGCCAAGATACGCACACGCCTCTGTGCAACGTAGAAAGTACGCACAGTAACGGAAGGAAAGTTTGACGTCGAGAAGCTGCGCATGACACAGACAGCTGATAATTTCACAACTCGACTCTCACACCTGCTAGCAGAGGGCAATCCTCCACCTACGATGTAACCGAGCAATGGAAGCATATCTCTCACTCATTGCGTACCGCCGCTGAGGCCACTATAGGGTTCCAGCGAGCCCGCAAGAACAACTGGTACGATGAGGAATGCAAAACTGCCTCGAAAAAAAAGGACGCTGCCTACAAGGATACGTTACGAACGGGCGCAACCCGCAGTGTACGGCAACAATATCGTGAGGCAAAGAAGGAAGAGTGACGCCTTTTCAGAGAAAAGAAAAGTGAGGCCGAAAGGCGTGAGTGTGAGGAGCTTGAGATGCTGGCTGACAGGAATGATGCCCGAAAAGTCTATGAAAAGATCCGGCGGATGACGGAAGGTTTTAAGACCGGGGCAAGCTCCTGTAAGGACAATAATGGCGACCTGGTAACCGACGTACAAAGTTTACTTAAATTATGGAGGGAGCACTTCTCCTCACTGCTAAATTGCGAGGGAGACATCGAACCCGATACCCCAATCCCTGACGATGGAAAAGTCGTCCCACCACCTGACTATGATGAAGTGAGGATAGCTATATGCCGGCTCAAAAACAACAAAGCGCCTGGAAGAGACGGACCCGCCGAGCTGTTCAAACACGGAGGCGAAGAGCTGGTAAAAAGCATGCATCAGTCTTCTTAGTATCGCATATAAGGTTCTTTCTAGTGTATTGTGTGAAAGGCTGAAGCCCATCGTAGACAAACTGATTGGACCTTATCAGTGTGGCTTTTGACCTGGTAAGTCTACCATCGACCAGATTTTCACGATACGCCAAATCCTGGAGAAGACCCATGATAAAAGAATCGACACACACCATCTCTTTTTTTCGATTTCAAAGCCGCTTTTGACAGCGCAATGCCGCCATGTCTGAATTTGACTTCCCTGCAAAGCTTATACGGCTTGCCAAATGACGTTGAGCAAAACCAACAGCTCCGCCAGAATCGGGAAGGACCTCTCTGAGCCATTTGACACCAAACGAGGCTTCAGACAGGGCGACTCCCTTTCGTGCGATTTCTTCAATCTGATGCTGGAGAAGATAATTCGAGCAGCCGAGCTAACCGCATTGGTACAATCTTTTACAAGAGCGTGCAATTGCTGGCGTATGCCAATGATATTGATATCAATGGCCTTAACAACCGCGCCGTAAGCGCTGCCTTCTCTGGACTGGATAAGGAAGCGAAAAAAGTGGGCCTTGCCGTGAACGAGGACAAGACAAAGTATTTGCTGTCATCAAAGAAAGAATCGGCACACCTGCGCCTTGTCAGCCATGCCACTGTTGATAGTTACAAATTTGAAACTGTGAGGGACTTCGTCTATTTGGGAACCAGTATCAACACCGAAAATAATATCAGTCTAGAAATCCAGCGGAGAATCACTCTTGCCAACAAGTGCTACTTTGGACTGAGTAGGCAATTGAGATGTAAAAGCCTCTCTCGAAGAACAAAGATCACGCTTTATAAGTCTCTCATCATACCTGTCCTGATGTATGGCTCAGATTCATGGACAATGTCAAGAGAAGATGAGATGGCCCTTGGATTATTTGAGAGAAAAGTTCTCCGGAAGATTTATGGTCCTTCCCGTGATGCCAACGGCGAGTGTCGAAGGAAATTTAACGATGAGCTGTACGAGCTCTACACAGATCTGACCATAGTCCAGCGAATTAAAGCCAAAAGACTCCGCTGGCTGGGCCATGTTATGCGAATGGACAAAGAAGCTCCAGCACAGAAGGTTTTCCTATCGTCGCCTGAATTCGGCAGCAGAGGAAGGGGGAGGCCTCGACTGAGATGGAAACAACAGGTGGAGGATGACTTGAGCTCCCTTGGGGTTTCCAATTAGCGTCAGTTATCGCTAAAAAGGAATGACTGGCGTGCTTTGATATGCAACGGCCAAAATCGCTTAGGCGGTTAAGCGCCAATAAATGATGATGATTATGATGAGTATAAAACGAAAGGGGAAGCTTTCAGGTTTCATTTGGAGTTCGATATATTTCGATAAATTTATCGATAACTAAGTTATCGGTCAAAATGTGATTGCCCAAAAACCTTAAAATTTCTCTACAATAATGGTATCAAACGAAATGGGAAGGCCCCAGATTTCATATGGAGTTCGATATATTTCGGTAAATTTATCGGTAAGTGAGTTATCGGTGAGAAAATGTGATCACCCAAAAACCTCAAAATTTCCCTACAATATGGGTATCAAACGAAAGGGGAAGGCCCCAGGTTTCCTTTGGACTACGATATATTTCGAAAAATTTATCTATAATGGAATTATCGGTCAAAATGGGATTGCCCAATAACCTCAAAATTTCCCTACAATATGGGTATCGAACAAAAGGGGAAGGTTTCATTTGGAGTTCGATATATTTCTATAAATTTATCGATAACTGAGTTATCAGTCAAAATGTGATTGCTCAAAAACCTTCAAATTTATCTAAAATATGGGTTTTAAACACAAGGGGAAGGTCTCAGGTTTCATTTGGACGTCGATATGTTTCGATAATTTTATCAATAACTAAGTTATCGGTCAAAATGTGATGGCCCAAAAACTCAAAGTTTCCCTACAGTATGGGTATCAAACGAAAGGGGAAGGCCCCAGGTTTCATTTGGACTTTGTTATACTTAGGTAATTTATCGATAACTGAGCTATCGGTTAAAATGTGGTTGGTGGAATTTCCCTACAATATGGGTATCAAGCGAAAGGGGTGGTCCAGAGGTTTCGTTTGGACCGCGGTTTGTTTCGATATATAAAAAGTAAAAATTAAATATAGTATAAAAAAACTAAAACACCCGCTTTTAAAGAATATTGCACTAAAAAGGTAAAAATAATTTAAATAAAAAACGTAATTGTATTGTGAGAAAAGTGTCGGGCGATCGATTTACGAAAATTCACAATATTTCAGTCGTCGTTTTTTATTATGTTCAACTTTTTAGTTCAATACTCTTTAAAAGCGTGAGTTTTAATTTTTTGTTTTAGTAAACTATATTTATTAGTTCAATACTCTCTAAAAGTGTGATTTTTTTTATTAAAACCTTTCGCTTTCTTGTTTGCACCACCTTTTTCATACAAAATTTCGGAATCTTGCAAAGTCTTTTTAGGTAGCTTCCCGTTGAGCTACACACTTGAAACTTGGAACATAGTTCGGAGCCGCGTGATAACGCAATGTGAACGAAAAAAGTATTCGCTAGGTTGCGCACGTATCAAGAAATACGGTAAATTCATTTAAAAATTGAAATTTTGGGACGCATTTTTGAGGAACTTCCCGGTAAGCTAGATCACAGAAAATTTGCATACAATTGAAGACAATGCAAACTGTTGTACAAGAAATTCCGCTAGATGTCACACTGGTCGAGATAATTACAAAAAATATTAAAAGACTCCTGGAATTTTGCGATCGATTTTTAGTAACTTCCAGGTTAGTTAGAGACTTGAAACTTTACACATTTGTCACAAGCCGATGACAATGCAATCCCTCATCAAAACAATTCCGGTAGGTGGTGCACGGATCGAGATATTTCGAAAACTAATTTGAAGTTGAGAATTTTGCGATCGGCTTTTGACCAACTTCCAGGTAACCTAGGAACTTGAAACTTGACAAAAAATTGAGGCAACAGCGACACTATAAATAGTAAAAATCAAAATTCCGATAGATGGCACGATGGCCTATATAATTGCAAATCTTAAAAAAAAAAAAATTAGAAGACTCCTGGACTTTTGCGATCGATTTTTAGAAACTTCCAGATTAGTTAGACTTGAAACTTTATACATTTGTCACAACCCGATGACAATGCAATCCCTCATCAAAAAAATTCCGGTAGTTGGCGCACACATCAAGATTTCCAAAACTTTTTTGAAGTTGGGAACTTCGCGATCGACTTTTGACTAACTTCCCGGCAACCTAGGAACGTGAAACTTGGCATTAAATTGAGGCAACAGAAGATACTAATCTAATGTAATCTTGGCTTGCGTCATAATGACGCTTAACCACCTATGCGATTTTGGCCGTTTCGTATCAAAGCACGCCAGTCATTCCTTTTTAGTGATAACTGGCGCCAATTGGAAACCCCAAGGGAGTTCAAGTCATCCCCACCTGTTGTTTCCATCTCAGTCGAGGTCTCCTCCTTCCTCTGCTGCCGAATTCGGGCGTCGATAGGAAAACTTTCTGTGCTGGTGCTCTTTGTCCATTCGCATAACATGACCCAGCCAGCGGAGCCTTTGGGCTTTAATCTGCTGAACTATGGTCAGGTCTGCGTAAAGCTCGTACAGCTCATCGTTAAATTTTCTTCGATACTCGCCGAGAGAGGACTTTACTTGTCAATTGCCTACTTAGTCCAAAGTAACAATTGTTGGCAAGGGTGATTCTCCGTTGGATTTCTAGACTGATATTATTTTCGGTGTTAATACTGGTTCCCAAATAGACGAAGTCTCTCACCGTTTCAAACTTGTAGCTATCAACGGTGACTTGGCTGCCAAGGCGCAGGTGCGCCGATTCTTTCTTTGATGACAGCAAATACTTCGTCTTGTCCTCGTTCACGGCAAGACCCACTTTTTTCGCTTCCTTATCCAGTCCAGAGAAGGCAGCGCTTACGAAGCGGTTGTTAAGGCCAATGATATCAATATCATCGGCATACGCCAGCAATTGCACGCTCTTTTAAAAGATTGTACGATTGCGGTTTAGATCTGCTGCTCGAATTATCTTCTCCAGCATCAGATTGAAGAAATCGCACGAAAGGGAGTCGCCCTGTCTGAAGCCTCGTTTGGTTTCAAATGGCTCAGAGAGGTCCTTCCCGATTCTGACGGAGCTGTTGGTATTGCTCAACGTTATTTGGCAGAGCCGTATAAGCTTTGCAGGGAAGTCAAATTCAGACATGGCGGCATACAGGCAACTCCTTTTTGCGCTGTCAAAAGCGGCTTTGAAATCGACAAAGAGATGGTGTGTGTCGATTCTTTTATCATGGGTCTTCTCCAGGATTTGGCGTATCGTGAAAATCTGGTCGATGGTAGACTTACCAGGTCTAAAGCCACACTGATAAGGTCCAATCAGTTTGTCTACGATGGGCTTCAGCCTTTCACACAACACGCTAGAAAGGACCTTATATGCAATATTAAGAAGACTAATTCCGCGGTAGTTGGTGCGGTTGGCGGGATCGCCTTTCTTGTGGATTGGGCAAAGCACACTTAAATTCCAATCCGGATGCATGCATTCGTCTGACCATATTCTGCATAAGAGCTGATGCATGCTTTTTACCAGCTCTTTGCCTCCGTGTTTGAACAGCTCGGCGGGTAGTCCGTCTTTTCCAGGCGCTTTGTTGTTTTTGAGCCGGGATATCGCTATCCTCACTTCATCATAGTCAGGTGGTGGGACGACTTTTCCATCGTCAAGGATTGGGGTATCGGGTTCGACGTCTCCCTCGCAATTTAGCAGTGAGGAGAAGTGCTCCCTCCATAATTTAAGTACACTTTGTACGTCAGTTACCAGGTCGCCATTATTGTCCTTACAGGAGCTTGCCCAGGTCTTAAAACCTTCCGTCATCCGCCGGATCTTTTCATAGAATTTTCGGGCATCATTCCTGTCAGCCAGCATCTCAAGCTCCTCACACTCACGCCTTTCGGCCTCACTTTTCTTTTTTCTGAAAAGGCGTCTCTCTTCCTTCTTTGCCTCACGATATTGTTGCCATACACTGCGGGTTGCGCCCGTTCGCAACGTCTCCTTGTAGGCAGCGTCCTTTTTTTTTCGAGGCAGTTTTGCATTCCTCATCGTACCAGTTGTTCTTGCGGGCTCGCTGGAACCCTATAGTGGCCTCAGCGGCGGTACGCAATGAGTGAGAGATATGCTTCCATTGCTCGGTTACATCGTTAGGTCGGGGATTGCCCTCTGCTAGCAGGTGTGAGAGTCGAGTGGAGAAATTATCAGCTGTCTGTGTCACGCGCAACTTCTCGACGTCAAACTTTCCTTCCGTTACTGTGCGCACTTTCTTCGTTGCACAGAGGCGTGTGCGTATCTTGGCTGCGACAAGATAATGGTCAGAGTCAATATTGGGACCACGCAGTGTACGCACGTCCAGAACGGTGGAGCTATGTCTGCCGTCAATCAAGACATGATCAATCTGGTTTCTAGTTCTTTGATCAGGGGACAGCCATGTGGCTTGGTGTATTCGCTTATGCTGGAACCTGGTACTACTTATGACCATATTGCGGGAAGCGGCGAAGTCAATCAACCTAGTGCCGTTGGGGGATGTTATATCGTGGAGACTGAATTTTCCAACTGTAGGACCAAAGACTCCTTCCTTGCCCACCTTGGCATTAAAGTCGCCGAGCACGATTTTGATATCATGCTGGGGGCAGCGATCATAAGTCTGTTCAAGTTTATCGTAGAAGGAGTCCTTCTCTGCGTCGTCCGTCTCCTCAGTCGGCGCATAGGCGCAGATAAATGTTATGTTGAAAAACCTCGCCTTGATGCGGATCGCAGCGAGACGCTCGTCCACAGGAGTGAACACTAATATTAGGCGGCGAAGTCTCTTTCCCACCACGAATCCTACACCACGCGCTTTGCCGCGTGTCTGGCCACTGTAGTATACGTCACAAGGACCGATGGTCGTCTTTCCTTGCCCCGTCCATCGCATTTCCTGCAGGGCGGTGATGTCGGCCTTTACGCCTACGAGGACATCAACCAGTCGGGCAGCGGCACCATCCCTTGAAAGGGTCCGGACATTCCCGGTACATGCCCTAATATCCAAATCATTATGCCTTATTCGTTTTGCCGGGTCGTCAACATTAAAGGGGGTTCTCATCCGAGGCTTTGATTTTGTTTTCATTGGAATTAAGTTTTTTACGTGGCGGGTCCCAAACCCAGCGCACAACCCGTTTCGGGGTTTTTGGAAAATATTTACACATTTAAATAGCGAGCCGCTTGCTTCAAGACAGACGCCCGCTCGCAGCCGCACCTCATGGTGAACAGACGCTACGCAAAAAACCTCGGTGAGCCCTTAAACCAAGTATGTCAGAGTGGCCCCACCGGGGCTCCCTCTCTTTCTGCCGCGAGCCTAGGTAGCTCCCGTTGCCCAGAGTGCACGAACGAGGACGCAAGAGTCGGGATTGAGCAAGGTCACTTAGCAACCACACTCCGTTACACTACATTACATATCCCATATATAATAATAATCACATATCCCATATAAATATACATTAATTCAAAAACTAAAAATGCGTTTTCATATCAAATTTTTTGAGTTATGACGACGTTGCAGCAAATGAGCGATATATCGTCGGCTTAAGTCGCAAAGGTGCTAAGTGCCATTTTTCAAATTTTACAGGAGGGACAAAAAACAATATAAATTTAAATTAGGAGTTTAGGTTGTTTACGTCATGTTACTCAATTTTAGAGTATACTACGTGGACGCTCATAAAAAAATAAAAATTTATAATTTTCGCCGACTTATATGCACTTTTGTGACTTAGCACCTTTTCGACAGCTACTTTTTATTTTTTTCAGTGGACTTAACACCTTTTCCAAAATCAAAAAATCTGCGAGTGAACCAAAGCAATTTTCTGAGTATGAGGGTTCTACAGGTTCTTCCGTAGAATTTTTACGTAGTCTTATAATTTTTATATTAAGCTTAGTTCTACCACAATCCGCTCTTAAAGCTCAAATGACCTATTTTTTGGAGCTCTGTTACTCTGAAATTAGTAGCAATAATTCGATCAAATTACATTATTCTCCCAGCCTAGACGTTTCTCTTTATCACACAACAGCGTTTTACTATCGCCGATTCATAGCAGACAAGCCCGAGAAGATTTTATTGTACACCTTTTGACGAATTCGACTTTTGCGAGTCCATAAGTCTACAAGTGAATGAGATATAAGTCTTTGGAAGGCTGAATATGATGGCCCACACATTTGTCTTTACCATCCAAGGTCGAAAAGTTATGTGTCAGTTACTAAGGAGAGGTGAGGTCAAGTCAGGTAAATGATCCCATTTATAAGTTTTTTACTTTTCTTGACATTGAAAAAAAAAAATCAAAAATCAATATTCAAATTCGTATGGACTTAGCACTTTTTCATTTCATTACTGGACTTAGCACCTTTCCTAATCAACGCACTTAAAAACAGAAAAGTTATGCAATTTATGATGTAAGTGGTGTATATTAACTGTTTCTAGCATTTTGCATCAAAACCTGAAAAAATCCAAAAGGTGGACTTAGCACCTTTGCGACCTAAGCCGACGATATAATACTTCTATATTGCGCCTATTGAACTGTCCAGTCTGGCCAACATTACAGTACAGGTATACACGGAGAAAACGAGACAAAATCTCAAAGTTGTCGTTAAACTTTTGTAAAAGGTGGGGTGATGAAATATGTGGATATATCAACAATTTCCGAATAAATGCATTTATTTATCTGTGGTTTTAGACTAATATTATAAAATTTGTAATATTTCAAGAATTTATGCTTTGTCGTGTGCAATGATGGCAATAGCAAATATGTCGCAGCAAAAATGGCTACTAGCACTTGGTGTAATAAATAAACCATGTGTTTATATGCTATTGGTTGGCCTTTTCATTGTTTAATCCACTAAACTGTGATTTGCGATGTTTTTTTCAACACGCTGCTACAGTTCACTAACACTGCCAAAGCTGGCGCATGCGCAGAACTTGCATTTGGACAGTTTCGTGTAATAATATGGGTCAGACTTTTTGCACATTGTGAAGAAAGGATAGGCGCAATATAGAAGTATTATATATATGTAAATCTACCACTTTATTTTTGCAATTACATACTACAACCAAGTAAAATTTTCAAGTCCGGTCGCTTTATAATATAAACCTTAAGCATGCTCCTATTTATTGCTAATTTTGCATACACCATATGACGAGAACTCGTTATCGAAAGTCACAACCTTCGGAGCATCCAAAAGTTTAAAACCTCCGATATAGAAAATTCCTCCGCACGGGCCTGTTAAATGCCATTTTGATCTGGTTTCGAATGAAGATGTTTTGAACTTTAAAACATAATGGTGGAGTATATACAAAGAAATTATGTTTGTCGACTGGATAGTACGGAAAATATATCCGAAGAGAAAGAAACCTATGCAACATTTATCCCTTTAATCTATATATGGTTCCATTAAAACTCGTATAGCGAGGAATTATCGTTGTCGAGGAATCTATAAACGACCTCCTGCTACTTCTGCTAACAACATGATTCAGCTAAATAATATGCAAACCATACCAGCTGATCATGTTATTGGTCGCTAACCTGTTTGTGCGCAGAATAGTGTGACTGTCACGAATGCAAATTTAAACACTGCAAATGAGGCTGTTGTAGCAGAAAATGATTCCGATGTTCAACATTTGAATGTGGCTTCGGTTAAAATCAACAGAGGTAGCAATGACTCTGCTGCAAATAAAAGTTTCAATTCTGTTACTGAGGCTGTTGTTGCTAAAAATGCAACAGCAGTCCAAACTACGGATACACCTGCTGTGAGTACAGAAATTGTTATCAATTCTTCTTCTGCCATGTCTGATAATGATGATATTGTTGTTGCTGAAATTGCAGCAGTTGGCCAAATTACCAATACGGCTGCTGCTAAAATCAATAAAGTAAACAAAAAATCTAACAGAAATAAAAACAGTCGATCTGTAAAATTTTTTGCTAAGGCCCATGCTAATGAGAACGATAGGAATAATGTTGTTGATTCGGCATTAAATAACAACGCTGGTTTTTCGAATACTGCTGCTGAGGTTATTGACATGCTTGAGAATGCAGAAATTGTTATAAATTCTTCATCTCCTGTTTCCGAAGGTGCTGATGCTGTCAATAATGCTAACAATGTTGAATTTGTTGTTGCTGCTGGTAACTCGGCTGATCTTGATACGAATTCAGCTGGTTCCCGGTTGGTTACGGCCGTGCCGCCTCGTCGTGCTATTTTCGTATCACGTTTGGATCCATCTTTGGTGGATGCTGATATTGTTAGCTATATTTTAGATATGCTTAGTCTTACGAATTCTAGTAACGTTAGAGTACATAAGTTTGTTTTTAATTTTGAGAGGGATTTTTCATCTTTTAAGATATCAGTTCCTGATAGGTATGTAGATAAGGTTCTTGAAAAATCTTTTTGGCCCGTACATTCGTTGGTGTGTTTGTCCTATACGTACTGATTCAAAAAACTTGGTTATCAACCATGCTACTACGATTCAAAAGTAACCATTCATTACCAGAATGTTCGTGGTTTACGTTCTAAGTTGAATGATCTTTATCTTAATAGCTTTAATTTTACAGCGCAAGTGATTCCGTTTACAGAGACTTGGCTAAAGCCTGATAATTTAAATACTGAGTTATTTTCAAATGACTACCATGTTTTTCGGTGTGATCGTCAGTCGAGAGCAGGCGGTGTTCTGATTGCTGTATCGTCCAGGATTTCAGCTGAGTTGTTGAATTTTGACAACGTGCATGAAATTGAATTCATAGCTGTAAAGCTCTTGTTCCCAAATTTTTTCTTATATATTTCTTGTTCTTATATACCGCCTCGGTAGGATATGTATGTTTACGGTTGCCATAAAGCAGCTATCCACAGCCTGCATTCTTGCTTGCGCGATAATGATCGCCTAGTGGTTCTTGGGGACTTTAACTTACCATTTGTCAGTTGGATTTGCAACGATGATTCAAACGTTTTGACTCCTGTAACTCAGCACGATTTTGTTGGCTCGCTTATAGATTTGCCTTTACTTCAGATAAATAATGTGGTAAACTTCAAAAATAAGTTGTTAGACTTAGCTTTTGTGGATAACTCATTGGATACTGGCCTCTGTCGAACCTCTGCCTTATCGCTGCCTGAAGATCCCTTGCACCCCACGCTTGAGATTGTACTGGATAATTTGCTGCCTACGATTAATTTTTTGGAAGTGAGCTCTCGTTTTCGCTCGAGATGTTTTAAAAAGGCGAACTTTGACATGCTCAACCAACTGATTGCTACCCATGATTGGTTTGATCTTTATGCATTTAACGATATTGAGGCTGCTATAACTATTTTTTACAGTTACATTAATGGCTTCATTAATCTTTGCGTTCCTGTTCATTTTATTAAGGCTAAAAGTAGTAAGCCTTGGTTCACAAGACAACTTTCTAACCTTAATAACAATAAATCTAAGCTCTATAAGCGTTTCAAAAGATCTGGTTCTTCTGTAGATTTTTCTAAATATTTAGTTGCCCGGTCCAATTTCCAGTTCCTGAGCCAAAATTGCTACAAGTCCTATTTGACTAGATGCAACACGGACTTTTTTAATAATCCAAAAAAATTTTATGGTTTTGTTAACTCAAAACGAAAATCTTCGGGATTTCCATCTGCTTTGTGTTTGGGAGATAAAAATACTCTCCATGACCATCATGTTGCTGATTTATTTGCGGACTTTTTTAAATCTACCTATTCAACCTGTGCTCAAGTTGGTAGTTATCCGTATGAAATAACTAGTTCTAACTGCATTATTAATCCAGTCGTTGACAGTACAACTGTTCTTCAGAGTCTCCTAGCTCTGAAACCGATTTTTTCCCCAGGGCCTGACGGTATTCCCGGTTGTGTGCTTAAGTTCTGTGCCGCGAATCTGACAGAATCGATCCTAAAATTGTTCAATTTATCTTTGCAATCGACGTCTTTCCCGTCAATTTGGAAACAGTCATTTATTATACCTCTACACAGAAAAGGTAGTAGATCTAATATTGAGAACTATAGAGGAATTGCCAAGCTTTCAGCTATTCCCAAAATTTTTGAAAAAATAATTACCAGTCAACTTCAACATTCGTGTATTTCCATATTATCGCCCTGTCAGCATGGTTTTGTGAGAAGTAGATCAACCACCACAAACCTATTAGAGTTTACTTCTTTAGTTCGGGATGGTTTTTTGGCAAAAAAGCAAACGGATGTGATTTATACTGATTTCAGTAAGGCTTTTGATTCAGTGAATCACGATCTTCTGATTCAGAAGCTCGATTCACTGTGGTTTACGTCGAATTTGGTTTTATGGCTTTCAGGTTATCTTTCTAATAGAACTCAAAAGGTGTTGTATAAAAGTGTTATTTCTAAATCAATTAATGTTACCTCCGGCGTGCCTCAAGGCAGTCATTTAGGCCCGCTGCTTTTTTACTCTTTTTATAAATGACTTGCCACAGATTTTGACTCATTTTCGATCTATTATGTATGCAGATAATGTAAAAATTTGTTATTCGTACTTTCCTTCGGACTTAACTTGTCTAAATCTACTTCAAGTTGATTTGGATTTATTGGTGCACAATTAATGCATTAGTTTTAAACTGCTCCAAATGTAAATTTATGACATTTCACCGTGTCAAGCCTGTTTTATCATCTTATGTGCTTTATGGTACTCCTATGGAGCGTATATCTACAGTTAACGATTTGGGTGTTCTATTCGACTCGAAACTTAGCTTTAATTTACATATAATTGCTATTATAAATAAAGCAATGGGTACTCTTGGGTTCGTTAAACGCTGGGCTAAGGAGTTTAATGATCCTTATCTCACCAAAGTTCTTTACACTTCGTTGGTCCGTCCAATACTTGAATACTGCTCATGTGTATGGAGTCAGTGCAGAAACAATTTTTGATATTTGCCCTACGGGCCTTTAATTAGGATTCAAATCTTCGTCTTCCATCTTATATAAGTAGGCTTCTTCTTATTGATTTGCCAACTCTAGAAAATCGCAGAATATTGCTTGGGGTAATGTTCCTGCATAAGCTGGTTCTCGGCGATTTTGACTCCTGTGAGCTGCTAAGCCGACTTAAATTTGCAGTTCCGGCCAGGGTGTCCAGACACTACGTGCCTTTCCATTTACCGATTTGTCATCTAAATATTCTCAAAAGTTATCCTTTGCGTGTTTGGTGCTCGTACTATAATAACTTGTACTATTGTATTAGTGTCGAATGTTCGTTTCCTGCCTTATGCTATGGATACACACACGGAGATTACCTCCAATAAATCTTCTTTAATCAGATCCAAATTTTACGCTGATTCACACAAAATTGAAGATTAACAATCAGCGCACTAGATGGCTTTGGTTGTAGTACTTGCGGTTTAAAATAGATGTCGCTCTTTTTTGGTGACATCTAGTGTCCAGTAGCGGCGAACTCGTAATTTTGGTAGTGGTCGTTGCGATGTTTGTTTATTTATCGATGACAGTAGCGGTCAAATAGTTATGATATCTGCTCAAATCTTCTTAATTTTTGGGAGTTTATAATGAAGATTATGCTCAAGTTAACTCCCGAAAGCGGAGATAATTCGGAATTTGCGCTAATGTACCAGTCTTACCTGATATTTTAAAATTTACGTGTTTAATATTTAACGATATTTAAATGTTTACTTCCAACATCTGGTTAGCAGAATTTGTCCTTACAATACTTATTTAGTTTTAGTTTATGTTTAATGGTTTGTAACTTTACTTTGTATTATGTTTAGTCGACCATAGTTGATAGTCGACTCTAATAAATAAATAATAACAAGTAAGGAAAGCTGTCTTAGGCTGTCCGCAGACGAGGCGCATCGTCATAGACGCGTACATGTCAATTGACCGAGCACCAATTTCCCTGTGTGAAGACACGTATCGACATCAAGCTTGGCTGCAGAAAGAAAAAACGCAAAGAAATGTCAAAATTCAAATATTAATTAATACGTTTACCTAAGTTATGCCCCTCCATCTTTCCACAAATTAAAAAAATTTTGAGAATTTTTCATCTTCCATTTAAAGCAACAATTAATTTTTTTAAAAAAAGAAAGCAAAGGCACGGCAAACAAAAATCGAAAATGAAAAATGTAAACAAATGCTTCTTCTTCCTCTTTTCTAAGCGTACGTTCGCCTAGCGACCAGCATTGTCATACGCTGAGCAGCATGTAGCTTTTATGCTATGCCACTTTCGTGCAGCTGACGATTCGTGTGCGTCTCTTCGTTTAAATATATGTGTTCAGCAACAAAGCGTACAAATATCGAATGTAGCGTCTAATACGCGTCTATGACGATTCGCTCCGTGTGCGGACTTGCTTAGGCTGTGCCGAAGGCTATATACCTTTCATGAATAAGCGTCACGATTTTCACTGTTTAATCCCAGTACAGCCTGTGTGAATTTAACTTTAGCTCATACGGAAATTGTCGGAACTATCGATTATATGGGGGCGATGTGTTTTGTTGGTCCAATCTCATTGATTTTTAACATCGACATTCCACTTTCTAACAGAGCAATAGTTACGAGATTTCACGACTCTACCACCCTCGTGAAGGGTGGATACCTTGCCGCGGTACGAGGGCTTAAGTCGATAGCCACAGGGCTACGCTGCCCTTGTGATCATAGCTCCGTACGGCACTTCATCACGAGAGCAGCCTAGCCTCTCTGGCGCGACGACAAAGATCTTCCCCCTCCCAATCCAGGGTGTTATGCGAAACCGTGCCCATTGGATGTTTGCAGCCGGGAGGCAAATCGTGGCTGTATTTGAACGGAGCCTCTCTGACACCGGGTCGCCTCAGAGAGTAAGCATGGCCTTACCGCGGTACGGGGCTCTGCCGCGGCGGACGACACATTTTCCCCTACTCTTCCCTTGACCCTAAGCTGGCCTTGTCCGGCGATGGGTCGTACGAACAAGATGAACTCGAATAACCTGAATAAAAACGAAAAATCTAAAAAACAAACAACGCCAAATTTCACTCCTCAGCAAAGGAGAGCTATGGAGGAGCAGGCGAGGAAGCAACAACAACGCCGGAGGACAACCTCCGTTCCACAATCAAGGGGGGGATCGACAGCGATGGCAACTACGAGTCGGTCAACCAACCCTCTATCGAATAAGATTGACTTGATGGGAGCTAGCACCAGTGCGGTTGCCAACGCAGCTAAGCGGGCAACGGCGGATGCTAAACTCCCATCAACCGCTGATATGAAAACCAGTATCTTTACGTCCGTGGCAGCGGTCTCACGACCTGGCCTCGGAGTTTCGAAGGAGAAGGAAGCTGCAACTGAGATGTCGGCAAGGAGAGCGACCGCGATGGCAACTACGGGTCCGCACTCCAGGGAGACATCTCCCCGCCGCTTCACATACCACGAGAAAAGATTGGCTGCAAAGATCCTGAAGAGGTATGAAGGGGTACCGCAGGAATCACTGTCGCCGAATTCCAGTAAATCTGTAGAGCTAGCGAAAGCTGTGATACCGGATTTCCAAAATTCGTACATGCCAAAGAGGTTAAAAGTTAACCCTTTCAAGCGCCAGAGATCGGATCTGGAGTTTATTCCCCCTCCCAAGCGGCATCAGAATACCTCTGGAGCGGGCAAACTAAGCTTTGCTGAGGTAACCAAGGACAGGATCCTTATAGGCGTCCTTGACCGAGGCAATGACCGTCTGGCCATCCCCAAGGACCGGTGGCGTTACGTGCGAAATGAACTCGGCAACATTCTTCTCAACGTTGCTCCGGAGTTTCCGGGTAGTTCGGCACGAGTAACGGATGCGGGTTGGCACCAGGGTCAAATTAAATTACTCGCATGCGAGGATGCAAAAACCGTAGCACTGTACAAGGCAGCAGCTGCTAAACTGGGTGAAGTCTACCAGGGCGCAAAGATAGAGGTCGTCGACTGGAAGGACATTCCAGCTCGTCCAAGGGCAAGGGCGTGGATTCCGGCCATCCCTGACGAACCCGAGAGAATACTCGGGATGCTACGGCTAATGAATCCGTCCCTCCCAACGCATGACTGGAGTGTCAATCTGGTCGGGGATGCGGTAGGGCCCGACAGACAGGTGGTGTTCACCATGAATAAAGAGTCAATCGAGCCCCTCAAAAGGTGCAATGGCCTAGTACACTACAGCGTAGGCCAGATCGTTATCCACGTATATCGTGGTGATGCTCAGCGCGCTGCCTTCTCGGCTACTCCGGGGGAACCGGAAAACTTATTACCAGAAGAGGAAGCGGAGGATTCCGATGCGGAAAGCATGTTATCCGCCATGTCTCTTGGTGATAGTGCTGTGAACAACTCGGAGATGGAGGACAGCCTACAGGACGAGGAAGTCCTCGACGTCACGCTACAGGCAGCAGGACTCCTGCAACGCCACATCGGGCAGTTAATCGGAACAACTCGTCGTTGATAGGCAACCTCCGGGATGGAGCAAACCTCGACGATATGGGGACGGCAGGGAAGTCTGTGCGCTCTCATGTTGGTGGTGCTTCAGATTAATTTGCACAAATCTAAAGTGGCTTCGGCTGCTTTAAGTAGTCGTCTTTCTAAAGGCGACGTGGATGTGGTCCTCATCCAAGAACCCTGGGTCAATAGCTCGAGAATCTGCGGATTGGGGACTAAGGGCTTCAAGCTCATTCGAGCCAGCGAGGAGAGCAAAGTCAGAACGTGTATTTTGGTCAAGTCTGAGTTGAACTCCTTTCTCCTACCTAACTACACCAATGGTGATATTACCGCTATCAGTCTAACGGTCGACAGCACCCGCCTGACGGTGGCGTCGGTCTATATGCCCTACGACGCCGAAGAACCCCCACCACAAATGGAGGTGAAAGACCTGGTGTCAAATTTCTGCACGGGTAATCTTATTATTGGAGCGGACGCTAATGCTCACCATGTCCAATGGGGGAGCTCCGACATCAATGCCAGGGGCGAGTCTCTGTTTGATTACCTCTTAACAACCAACCTGGTGATTTGCAACGTGGGTAATGAGCCTACTTTTATCACTAAGACCCGCAGGGAGGTCATAGACCTCACTATCTGTAGTGAAGGCGCTTATGAGTGGGTCAGAAAATGGCGGGTTCTGGAAGAACATTCTTTCTCCGACCACCGTTACATAGAAATGGTTTTAGACTTTATTGTAGAACAACCAATCATGAAGCGCAATCCACGTAACACTGATTGGCAGTTACACAATGAAATATTAGACAGAGACCTACCAGTACTGCCCTCACAAGCCCCCTCATCAGTAGAGGAGCTGGAGGATCTTGTTACTACATTTACATCGGCGCTCTCAAATGCTCTAGGACAGGCTTGTCCAGTGCCAAAACCACGCGGTAAACACAGGCCACATTGGTGGTCCTACGATTTGGACTCGCTCCGAATATCATGCCGGAAACAATTTAACAAGGCCAAGAGCTTCGGCTCTGAGCCTCATTGGCATGAATATAAAGCTAAACTAAGGGCCTACAAAAAAGCTCTGAGACAGGCGAAGAGAACCTCGTGGAGAAATTTCTGCACTGGCGTCGAAAAGGTCGACGACACAGCGAGACTTAGACGAGTCCTCTCGAAAAGTCAAACAACCATCAGCTATTTGCGAAAGCCTGACGGATCCTGGACCAGCACGGAAGAGGAAACCCTTGAGCTGCTCTTGAATACACATTTTCCGGGGAATCTGCATGATGCACCACTAGCACCTGCAACAAACCTGGCAGTAAATATACCCATCACTGAGGAAAGAGTAAGGTGGGCAGTTAAGAGCTTTGAACCGTATAAGGCTGCCGGGCCGGACGGGATTATCCCCGCGCAACTTATAAACACGTTGGAGACATCAGCTAAATGGCTGGTATTTCTCTTCACAGCCTGCCTGGCTCTCAACCACATTCCGGGCTCCTGGAGAAGCGCAACGGTAGTGTTTATCCCTAAGGCTGGGAAGGCATCCCACTACGAGCCAAAAGATTACAGACCGATCAGTCTCTCGTCCTTTGTACTCAAAACCTTTGAGAGGATACTAAGCGACTACCTTTCAACGACTATTGATAGCAACCTTATCTCTAGCTATCAGCATGCATACACCAAGAGTAAATCAACAGAAACTGCTCTGCACAGCCTAGTATCTGTCATTGAGAAATCGCTGTGTGAAAAGGACTACTGTCTCGTGGCCTTCTTAGACATTGAGGGGGCTTTCAACAATATAAGCCCGGAGGCGATCAACTCCGCTCTAACTAATCTGGGCGTAGATAGACCTCTAACTGGTTTAATTGACCAACTTCTAAGAGGAAGGAAAATAGCTTCTTCACTTGGTACGGTCGAGTTATCACGCTATGTCACAAGGGGAACGCCCCAGGGTGGTGTTCTTTCCCCGCTTTTATGGAACCTCACAGTCAACTCGTTGCTACGTGACACAAGCTGGGGGGGCGGGAAGATAGTGGCATACGCAGACGATTTAGCTATTGCATTCAGAGGCAAGTTCCCACAAACTCTGTGTGACCTGATGCAAGTAGCACTGCGAGAGGTTTCGAGGTGGTCCTCTCGCTGCGGACTTAGTATCAACCCGGGGAAAGTGGAACTTGTCCTCTTCACCAACCGGTACAAAATACCGCCCCTAAGCCTACCAGAACTAGATGGCACGCGCCTGGGCTTGTCGGATAAGGCCAAGTTTCTAGGCATAGTTCTGGACAGGAAACTGAATTGGAAGGAGAATGTTCTTCAGCGCCAGAAGAAAGCTTGCATCGCTCTTTACACATGCAAAAGAGCCATTGGCAAAAAATGGGGGCTCAGCCCTAGAGTATGCAGTTGGATCTACACGGCCATCATTCGCCCAATCATGCTGTATGGAGTCGTCGTATGGTGGCCGGCACTGAGCAAGACAACATACCTGAATCTGTTGCGGAAAGTCCATAGATCCAATATGATCTGTATAAGCGGTGCGCTAAGGACAACGCCCAACGAAGCCCTCCAGGCCATTCTGGGCATTTTGCCACTTGATCTGGAAGGGTTTCGGTCAGCGGCGGCATCAGCTCTGCGCCTAAGAGAAACCTCCAGTTGGGGTGCGGGTACTATTGGACACTCCTGTATTCTGGAATCTTACAGCTTTCTCCCTCTAAGCACAGATCGTTGTGCGACCACTACAGTCGGGGATAGCTGCTTCAAAATAAACATTCCCAGCAGAGAAGACTGGGAGAGGACGGATTGGTGTCCCGAAACAAATGGTGGCACTTCCATATACACCGACGGCTCGAAGTTGGACGGCAGAGTTGGAGGAGGGGTTTATTCAAGGGATTTGGACCTTGAACTCTCCTTCAGACTACCTGATCATTGTAGCGTCTTCCAGGCGGAAGTCTCGGCAATCCGGGACGCCGCGGCCTGGTTAAGCAAACGTGTTATCGGAGGAGATATCACTATTTTCAGCGATAGCCAGGCGGCAATCAAATCCCTTGGCTCATACACGTTCAACTCTGAACTGACGCTCAGCTGTCGTCGATCTCTTCAGGAGATGGCCCAACAGAACCGCGTAAACCTCATATGGGTCCCGGGACATAGGGACATTGAGGGAAACTGTAAGGCAGACGAGCTTGCCAGGCAGGGCACGACCAAGCAGGTTCTTCGGGATAAAGAGCGCTTAGGTATGCCGTTTGCCACATGCAAACTAATGCTGAAGGAGCACACACTCCGTCAAGCCAACGAAAGATGGCTGCAATCCCCAGGGTGTCGGATATCGAAACAAACCTGGCCAAAATGGGATCTTAAAAGGTCTAGACGCATTTATGCCCTAACTAGGAGGGAAATCTGCATATTGATAGGGGTATTAACCGGTCACTGCCTCATTGGTAGGCATGCAGAAAGGCTAAGTGTGCCCTACCGACGATGCTGCAGGAGTTGCAAAGATGATGAGGAGGAGGAAACGGTGGAGCACCTCATCTGCAACTGTCCGGCTTTAAGCGGCGTGAGAACGCGCTTTTTGGGAGTTCCGTTCCTAGATAGTCTAAGCCAGATCGCGGAACTGGACATAAAGGACTTGATGGGCTTCATAAAGTCATCTAAGTGGTTCGAGGAGGAGTAACGGTGTCGGTTTAGGAGTGTCAGTCCCGGGATTCTGCTATGTGGAAAATCCCAACAACTCAGGGATTTTCCATATGGCTGGGTCCCGGGGCTGACTTTCCTTGCGTTGGTGGTATCACAACGGGCCTTCAAAACTGGCCTAAGTGTGCCTCTGCGGCAGCCACTTGAACCTACCTACCTACATATATAATTATAGGAGTTATAGCCCAAAATCCGTTTGTATGGGAGCTATATGAAATATTTATCCCATCTCAATGATTTTCAACATCGATATTTCACATATGAAAACATCAATACTTACAAAATTTCACGTTACTAGCTCTTTAATTACAGAAGTTATAGCCCGAAATCCATTTATCGGAACAATCGATTGTATGGGAGCTATGAGTAGTTTTGGCCCGATCTTTCTGGTTCCGACGAATGATTATTCTCATATAAAATAACGCCTCCCTACCAAATTTCATCGAGATATCTCTAAAATTGAGGGACTAGTTTGCGTACAAACAGACGGACGGACGGACGGACAGACGGACATGGCTAAATCGAATCAACTCATCGTCCTGATCATAACGGTATACTTATTAGTGGGTCTATCTCTTCTTCTTCTCATACTTACAAACATCGGACCAAAGTTATAATACCATTTCAAAGGTATAAAAATAGCAATACGTCCAAAATTTCACGTTCCTACGTGTTTAATTACAGGAGTTATAGCCCAAAATCCCTTTATCGGAATAATCGATTGTATGGGAGCTATGTGAAATATTTATCCCAGCTCGATGATTTTCAACACCGATACTTCACATATAAAAATAGCAATACGTCCAAAATTTCACGTTCCTACGTGTTTAATTACAGGAGTTATAACCCAAAATCCGTTTATCGGAACAATCGATTGTATGGGAGCTATGTGAAATATTTATCCCATCTCGATGATTTTCAACATCGATATTTCACATATAAAAATAGCAATACTTACAAAATTTCACGTTCCTAGGTGTTTAATTACAGGAGTTATAGCCCAAAATCCGTTTATCGGAACAATCGATTGTATGGGAGCTATATGTAATATCGGTCCGATTTTGCTGGTTCCGACAAATGATTCCTATATTGGAAAATCGTGGCCACATACAAAATTTCAGCCAAATATCTCAAAAACTGAGGGACTAGTTTGCGTTCAAACAGACAGACAGACAGAGAGACAGACAGACAGACAGACAGACAGACAGACAGACTGACGAACAGACGGACATGGCTAAATCAACTCATCTCGTCATCCTAATCATTTCGGTATACTTATTGATGGGTCTATCTCTTCTTCTTCGCATACTTACAAACATCGGACCAAAGTTATAATACCATTTCATGTTCATGAAAGGTATAAAAACAAGTAAGGAAGTCTAAGTTCGGGTGAAACCGAACATTACATACCCAGCTGTGCACATAAAGTGGGCGTAATCGTTCACCGATTTTTAGTATTTTCTGTGGTAGTACTCTACATAAACATAACATGCCTGGTACCTAGTTTCGTAAATCTATCTCACACCGTTCTGAAGTTGTTAGCAGTCGAATTTAAAAATTGCTTGACTCATAAGTGGGCGGTGCCACGCCCACTTTCCAAAATTTTGAAAAAATTATGTAAAGAATATGAAAGTTGATGTATGTACCAAATTATATTATTATAGCGAAATCAGTTAATTAGATATGGACTTTTCAATATTTCCACCTCCTTTCAATATAACTTTTATGAAAAAGTAGGCGTGGTCGCGAAGCGATTTCGTTTATTTTCTATAGCTGAATTTACCACAACAATAGTATGTCCTCTACGAAATTTCGTTATACTAGCATAAACTGTTCTGAAGTTATTAAGAGTCAAAATTTTAAAATTTCTTCAAATAAACGTGGGCGGTACCACGCCCCCTTTTCAAAAATTTTTATAAAATCGGCCTTAGAACATCTAAATCAATACATATTGCAAATTTTATCATTGTAGCTGCTTCTAATATTGAATTACCCCATTTTATACGTTTTTCGAAATTTTCGATATCGAAAAAGGGGCGTGGTTATGGTCCGATTTTACCCATTTTCAATAGCAATCTATTCTGAACCCAAATAAGTACGCATGCCAAATTTGGTGAAGATATCTCATTATTTGCTCAAGTTATCGTGTTAACGGACAGACGGACGGACGGACGGACGGACATGGCTCAATCAAATTTTTTTTCGATCCTGATCATATTGATATATGGAAGTCTATATCTATCTCGATTCCTTTATACCTGTACAACCAACCGTTATCCTAACAAAGTTATAATACCCTGTGTACAAGTACAGCTGGGTATAAAAATGCATTCAACCAGAGCCTTGGGAATTGTGCAGTGGGGTGCCTACGTGTATCATTCAAGGCAAGCCGCAGTCTTTAAAACCCCAACGAAAGCACATACTTCTGCCAAAAACCATTTCAGACAAAGAGTTCAGGATATTTATCGACTTTTGCAGACGGGGAGAAACTTGAACTTTTAGGTTCCGCTAATAGGCACGTTATTGTTTGCAGGTTTTTTTTAGCTTTTCCAATCCAAGGGAAAAGTTTTATTCGCACTATTTCCCATTTAGGTACATTGCAGAAGCAAAGAAACCATAAATATCTTTTTTAAATTTTATAGTGCCTAGCAAATAAAAAAAATTACAGCACGTACCACTATTTACTCTACTATTCTACTTTAAAATATGCGCCAATTATTTCGTTTTATCGTAAAGCTACATTTACACTGCACCAAATGAGTCACTTTTGGCCAAGTGTTTTCGAGACCGTTCATCCGCGGATTGAATTTAATCACCAAATTAAGTAAAATTAAATTAAATTCGTCTAATTTGGCAAACAAATTCATTATGCGGACAAACATTCTCGAAATAACATCGCCAAAAGCGACGCATTTGGTGCAGTGTAAATGTATCATAAGTTTGACATTTAGCGCGTATGGTAACACCAGCCAGAAGTTGGCTTCAAAGTTTCATATAAAATTACTTCCAAATTAAAAAAAAAAAAACAGTTGCTTCAGCACGCAGATTCGTACTGGTTTTGAAAGTCCGGTAAAAGCCAAGCGAGATGGCCATCATTGCCTAGGCGGTTTAAGGCTGTTTTCAGTAAGTAAGTAAGAGATGACCATTACGCACTGAAATAATTCTATGTAAATGAGCTATCAGCCGACAGGAGACAGGAAAAGCTGTAGGTATGTTTTTCTGCTATTAACAGCTATTAGGTAGTAGGTGGCAGACGGAAATAAAAACCGAATATCCTTTTAAGAACCCAAATGAATATATTGTAGCTCATAGGGGATTAGCTAGGCAAGCCGGGCTTTTCGGCTTATATGGAAGGCACGCCACTAGAATTGTGTACTATCTTTGTAATATCTATGGGAGCTAAACAAAAATATTAGAAAGTTTATTAAAGTTAACTTCTTAGGCGGCGATATGAAGTTTTTGATTGAGATTAAAATTTGAAAAAAAAAAAAAACAAGTAAGGAAGTCTAAGTTCGGGTGAACCGAAAATTCAATACCCAGCGGCAATTTTTATAACGGGATAACAATCATTACGCCCTAGGAGGATTTACCTAATTTCCGTTACCGAATTATTTCAATTTATGTGATTTTCGATATCGAAAGTGGGCATGGTTGGAGGGCGATTTTAACCAATGTCATCACATATACTCCCAACGATACTAGTATGCCTTGTGCCAAAATTCATCGTTCTATCTTAATCAGTTTAAAAGTTACGACCAGTCAAATTTTCAAAAATTCCACCCTTAAAAGTGGGCGGTGCTACGCCCACTATAGAAAACTTATGGAGAAATCATAAGAGGAAGACGAGGGCGATTCACCTGTGAAATTATATCATTTTAGCCATTTCCGTTACGGAATTATGTCAATTTAGGTGATTTTCGAAATTTTCGATATCGAAAGTGGGCATAGTTGGGGGGCGATTTTATCCAATTTCATCACATATACTCCCAACGATACTAGTATGCCTTGTGCCAAAGTTCATCGTTCTATCTTAATCAGTTTAAAAGTTACGACCAGTCAAATTTTCCAAAAATCCACCCTTAAAAGTGGGCGGTGCCACGCCCACTTTAAAAAATTTATGGATAAATCATAAGAGGATGACCAGGGTGATTCACCTAAGAAACTATATCATTTTAGCCATTTCAGTTACCGAGATATCTCAATTTGTGTGTTTTTCGAAATTTTCGATATCGAAAGTGGGCATGGTTGGAGGGCGATTTTATCCAATTTCATCACATATACTCCCAAGATACTAGTATGCCTTGTGCCAAAATTCATCGTTCTATCTTAATCAGTTTAAAAGTTACGACCAGTCAAATTTTCAAAAATTCCACCCTTAAAAGTGGGCGGTGCCACGCTATAGAAAACTTATAGAGAAATCATAAGAGGATGACGAGGGCGATTCACCTGTGAAATTATATCATTTTAGCCATTTCCGTTACGGAATTATGTCAATTTAGGGGATTTTCGAAGTTTTCGATATCGAAAGTGGGCATGGTTGGAGGGCGATTTTATCCAATTTCATCAGATATACTCCGAACGATACTAGTATGCATTGTGCCAAATTTCATCGTTCTATCTTAATCAGTTTAAAAGTTACGACCAGTCAAATTTTCAAAAATTTCACCCTTAAAAGTGGGCGGGTTGTGTGATTTTCGAAATTTTCGATATCGAATCATCCGATTTCGCCCATTTTCAATAGCAACCTACCTTGGCCAAAGAGTAACCTGTATATAAAATTTCATGCAAATATCTTAATTTTTACTCAAGTTATCGTGTACACAGACGGACGGACTGACAGACGGACGGACAAGTGAATTTTGAAGAAGCAAGATTTTGGGGCACCAGGCATACATAAAAATTAGGCAGCGAACGACATTTTGCTCATTTGAAAGAACAAATATTTCCCCAAGAAATGGCAACCCTGTCATGAAAGACGTTTTTGCATATATATGTGTGCTTGCATACAACGACGTCGTGTGATTGGTTAACAGGGATGAAAAATAATTTCAGTCGCTTTCAAACAAGCGCAGAAAACACTTCGTGTGGGTTTACGCACGCAATGTACGGGAACAAAAGCTTATGCGACTTTTTGCACACATACATAACTCAAGGAGTATTGTGACGAATTCGATGATTCCTTGATTATTTTCCCTGAGTTCGATCACTGTACGTTAAATAAAACACTCCGATTCTGCTTAATAAGTAGTACGCTTTATTCAGTACTAAAAACCGTAGTACAATATCGCAGGTTAATTCACTGTTCAGTACTTCACTGTACAACACTTCAAAATAAACTGATTGATTTGTGTTGTCTTTGCGCGGTTTATATACCCTAGCAAACAGCAGCTTCACAACCTAGAAATGTCTACACCTTTCTGGTTTATTCGTGCAACAGTGTTCTCGAAGCGTTTATCTATCGTCATCTCCTCTTTGTGCCACATTCTCAAACACGAGCTGCCTCTCCCTCTCTCGCTCTCATGTCATGTATCTAAACAGCTGTAGTTGTGGTAGTGACGCTAGTGATAGAAATACGCTAGAGTTGGGAGATGAGCGATTCTTGAGAGCATTCGCCACACTGCCCTCCACCTAAGTCTGATCGTCCCGATCAGACACATTTCCCGATCCAAACGTTGCTAGCCTCTCCAGGTGAACCACCTTCATTTTGTTTCGTGGTCTTCCAACAGCCTGTATGCGGTAAACAACGTCGTTGATCCGTTTCACAACTCTGTACGGTCCTTCCCAGTTGCACTGAACTTTGGGAGACACACTTTTCCTCCGTTGCGGCCTGTTAAGGAATACTAAATCTCCTTCCAGAAATCCTTCTGTTTCCATTGCTTTGTCGTACCTGGTTTTCATGTTTTTGCTTATAGTTCTGGGGAATGGACCAGCTTCATCCAAGGTAATCCTCTCAACCGGTGCATCTGGGTTGCACTGCCTCCTTAGACCATGACTCGTGGACCTCAGCACCTTTGCTCTGATGCACTCGCATTTGGCAATCCACTCCTTTACCGACTGACCGTAACCAACCCAATAAAATGTCTGCTTAATCCTCTCCAAGGTCTTCTTGACTCCTAGATGACCTCCACTTGGATCGTTATGCATCTCCCTGAGAACATCAGACACCCGCTTCCTTGGAACAACTATAAGCTTCCGAGCGCATTGACCATCCTCACTCTCCCATATTCGATGCAAACAACCGGATACCATTCGTAAACTGTTCCATTGTGCCCAATATGACTTGGCAACTGGACTCGCCGCTGACATTTCTTTTCTTGCTGGTCGTTTGTTTCGCTCGAGCCCTCGGATCACACATGCCAGATCTGAATCTTCCTGTTGACTTCTCCAAATATTCTCAAGTAGGCATTTGTCTATCGAAGCCATTGGTCGAGGAGGTACCTTTGCATTTCGAGTGTCCTTGTGCTTCATCTCTAATGAAACTCCTTTGGTGTAATACCCAATGTTGTGTCCAAAGATCAGAGGTACTTCTTGGCCATTGTATCTCATAACTCTATTTCTCAGGTTCATGTGAATGTCTCTCACAGCCAAGAAGTCGACGCCAATGATGACTTCGTCCACAATATCTGCCACTAAGAAGTTGTGGTATGTAGTCGCATTCCCAATCGCAACTTTGCACCGCACTTCTCCATGAACCAGCTTACTTTCACCAGTTACTGTCCGCAACTTTGCATCCTGCAATGGTCGTACTCTCTTTTGGACCAAGTCACTTCTAATGATGGAATGAGATGCGCCAGTATCCACAGTGAATAACCGCTCTTTTCCGTCCAAGAAACCTCTAACAGTAACAGTACTTGCTTTCCCTCCGACCTGCGATACAGAAACTATAGGGCATTCATCTTGGTCATCTCCTCCAGCGTTACCCTTACGTCCACAAGCATTGCCGAAGTCTCTGGAGCCGATGTTGCAATGACGCACCATATGGCCAGATTTTCCGCACTTGAAGCATTTAATGGCTGCTTCATTTTTCCGTTGCTTTCCGTTCAATGCTTCTAGGATTGCGTCCACCCACTCTGGTCGTTCTACTTCCACATTGTGAACCTTCTTATCTGGTTTACATAAAATCGAGGCTGTCTCTTGCAATAAAGCGTGTGATACCGTCTCTGCGAATGTCCTTTTGGGGTTTGCATATGCGGCTCGCTTCGTGTCTACATCCATTATTCCATTTATGAATCTTTGGATCTTTACCCTCTCGATGTATTCCACGGGGGCATCTGCGTTCGCCAAATGAGCTAACCTCTCAATGTCCCATGCAAATTCCTGCAATGTCTCGTTAGCCTTCTGGAAGCGATTCTGTAGCTCCATTTGAAATATCTGCCTTCTATGCTCGCTGCCGTAACGTCTTTCAAGGGCTCCCATCAACGCTTCATAGATGTTTCTTTCAGCGTCCGGAATAGTCTGTAAGATTTCGGCTGCAGATCCTTTCAATGACACAAATAAAGCAGCGACTTTATCCTCAGCGCCCCAATTGTTCACAGCTGCTGTCTTCTCAAACTGTAGCTTAAATATCTGGAATGGAACAGAACCATCAAAAGATGGGGTTTTTACCTTGGAAGAACTTGATACAGCATTTGGACGATTCAGTTGCAAATCCTGGATACGAGCTTTCAACGCATCTACCTCGGCCTCGATTTTATCCTGACGTTCTCTGAACACCTCTTGTACTTGTGTTATTTTTGCGTCCTGTGCTTCCAGCTGTGATGCCATATAAGCAGTCTGTTCCTCCAGTTGAGCAGAGATCTGTGTCATGTGTGTCTTTTGTTCCTCTAACCGTGTTGAAATTCCGGATGTAATACGTGTCTCCTGTTCTTTCATTTGAGATGTTATGTTCGTCGACATCTGAGCCAATGCAGCCAATAACGAGTTTGTGTTCACGTTTTCCACAGGATTCGGGGTATCCTTTTGTTCTTCCACTTTCGTCGCTCCCTCTTCCAAAAGCTGAAAAACATGATCGTCAACGTTGATTCGTTCTGCTTCCATCGCTTCTCGCAACCGTGATTGTAGCTCTGCTTTATTGCCCGTTGTTGACAATCCACGTCGTTCCAACTCGTTTTTGAGTTGCTGGATCTTCAACTCATTCAACTTTGCCATGTCCTTGTTATCCTTAAAATGTCCTTGTTATCCTTTTCAATGTCCTTGTTATCCTTTTCAATGTCCTTGAATTTATTTAACAATACCGCTTCTGACACCAATTGTGACGAATTCGATGATTCCTTGATTATTTTCCCTGAGTTCGATCACTGTACGTTAAATAAAACACTCCGATTCTGCTTAATAAGTAGTACGCTTTATTCAGTACTAAAAACCGTAGTACAATATCGCGGGTTAATTCACTGTTCAGTACTTCACTGTACAACACTTCAAAATAAACTGATTGATTTGTGTTGTCTTTGCGCGGTTTATATACCCTAGCAAACAGCAGCTTCACAACCTAGAAATGTCTACACCTTTCTGGTTTATTCGTGCAACAGTGTTCTCGAAGCGTTTATCTATCGTCATCTCCTCTTTGTGCCACATTCTCAAACACGCGAGCTGATTCTCCCTCTCTCGCTCTCATGTCATGTATCTAAACAGCTGTAGTTGTGGTAGTGACGCTAGTGATAGAAATACGCTAGAGTTGGGAGATGAGCGATTCTTGAGATCATTCGCCACAGTATGAATGTTTGTGCGTGTTTATTTGACAACGTCATCGTTGATTACGGCTGAGATGTTGCAAGTTCTGCGCTAATTTTTATGATGGCCTGGTTATGCGTGACATTGTTTTCAAATTTTTTGATATTAACGTCCCGGTGACTTTCAAATTGTTTTGCAGAATTTTTATGTTCGTGACGTGGAGCACGGTCCTCGTGTCACACGTACTTGTTATCGGCTCTTGTTGATGAAAATCAAAAATTTTTGATTTTTCTGCGTTGACGCTCGTTTTGTTGAGCGTGCCCGGTTTGTTTGACAAACTGTAGTGTGTTAGTTTTATGTTGATATTCAAAATGAACAAGTGCGCGGACGAAAAAGAATTTATATTAAAATTTAATGAAGTTTATCAATGCTTACCAGCTTTATGGAATGTAAAGCTGGAAACATATTGTAATCGTGATGGAAAAGCGAAGCAGTATAAAATTTTACTCGAAGTATATAAAGAGCAGTACCCTAACGCAACAGTTGAAGACGTAAAAAAAAGAATTAACGTTTTGCGCACAAGTTTCCGTCGGGAAAAAAAAAAGTTTGGCTGAATTAAGCAGAAGTGGGGCAGGATACGCAGATTCGCTGGAGCCAAGTTTATTTTACTACAACGAAATATTGTTTTTAAGTGACATCGATAATCCTTGTTCATCAAAGAGAACCACAGAAAGCAAAGTAAGTGAATAATTTGTGTTTCTATATTAATTTGTGCGTGCTATGAAGTTTATAGTGTTGTGCAATACAATAGGTATACAGTAGCGAGTGGTGAAATAGGTTTTAAGTGAATTTAAGAACCAAGTAAATACATTTGTGGTGTACTGTTTTTCTGCAAGGCAAATTAATTTTCATTGAGAAGCTTTCCATGGCCAAATAAATTGTAATTTTCCAATAACACAAGGCCCCGGAGCTCAGGGCACTATTTCCAGAGCTGTTACCTCACCTTGAAATCTGTCACACCCCAAATAAAAGATGAAGTATATTATTTCGATTTTATTAAAAACGATTGACAAGTACATAGTATTTTAATGAACATCCTTTATTTCAATACGTCGTGGGGTAGAAAGTAAGCACTAGCGTAAGTAATTTTTCTGCCAAGAAACCGCTCCTTCGTCCATAAAGTACCCCGCAAAAGTCTCACGAACTTCTTTTGCAGAGGAGTTTCTCATCTGTGTACATTACAGGTCAATACAATTACTTTGATTCTTGCGCCATGCTCCTTCAACTATGTTTCCAAGGTTTATATCTTCTTGGTCAATTAAGTCGGTAAATGAATACGTTGTTCTTTTCCGCAAAAGATTATGCAAATAGCAACAGGCCAAAATTATTATTTTCACTTTTTCTGGTGCCAGCTGTATAGTTGTTTGGAGAACGCCAAATCGCGATACAAGAATTCCAAATACATTTTCAACAATTCTGCGGGCTCTACTAAGTCTGTAATTAAATATTCGTTGCTTGTTTGTAAGGTTGGTACCAGGATATGGTTCAATCAGGTTTTCTTGCATTTGGAAAGCATTATCAGCAACAAAAATATACGGCAATACTTTATCGCTTTCCGGCAACTGTGATGGACGCGGGATTTTTAAAGATTTGCTATAAATAGCCTTCCCAAACTCGGTGTTTTTAATAACACCACCATCAGAAATACGACCATTTGTTCCTACGTCCGCAACCACAAACTCGTAGTTGGCATTCACAGTTGCCATGAGCACGATGCTATAAAACTTCTTGTAATTATAGTATAGTGAGCCAGAGTGAGGTGGCTTTTTGATTGCGATGTGTTTCCGTCGATTGCTCCACTGTAATTTGGAAAATTCCAATCATTACTGAACCCATCCGCAACAGCTTTCCACTCATCTTCAGTTTGCGGCACCTAAAAACAATTATAAACAATTATTATCATTTAACTTACTCTCTTTTCATTACAGAATCTACTAAAGAACACAATTAAAAAAGCTGCCAAAAGGAAGTCTGATGCTGCTGAAGCTTTGGTGGAAATTGCGACCAAATGGTTTGCATCGAAGGAAAAATGTTCATATACAACAATAACCGATTCATGGGCGGTGAAATTAGAAAGAATGAATCCTGAGCAAAGAGTTTTGTGTGAAAAGTTTGTAGAAGACGTAATTTTCGAGGGGCAGATGGGAACTTTGCACAGAAATTCGGTACAAATAAATCTCTACAAATATATCTCTGCTAGATGTAAGCTTTGAAAATTAAAGTACTTTTCGGATAATTTTTGAACTTTTGGATATGTTAGATGTATGGTTTAAAATTTAATTTATTTTTCAAATAAGTTTTGAACTTTTCGATATGTTAGATGTGTGCTTTAAAATTTAATTTATTTTTCAAATAATTTTTGAACTTTTCGATATGTTAGATGTTTGCTTTAAAATTTAATTTATTTTTCAAATAATTTTTGAACTTTTGGATTTCATTTATATATATTTTGTAGTTCATAAGTTTTTTCTACTCGCTAACATATATTTTATATTTAATAAAAGTGATCTTATTGTTGGACACAAAACTGTACATGTGTTTTTTTAATTGGTTCAATGAACTCACCTTAATATAATTGGAGAGGCATGAAATAATAGCCTCACAAGTTTCTATAACAATCGAGCCAAGAGATCTTGGAGAAATTGCTGTTAAGAACTTAAGGTCTTCAAATTTTTCTCCGGTCGCCAAATAACTTAGTGTCGCTGACAAACGCATGTTTGCTGTTATTGGTTCTCGCATCACAGTATTTTTCTTTTCTATTGCGGCGCGACCACAGACAAAAGCTCCTCTTACGTATCAGAGTCCATTCTCAAAAAGTTTTTATATTCCTCACTACATGACATTTTAAATTCGTTCAACATATTTTCATCTGTGAACCTTTTACGTTTTGCGTAAAACCTTTTCATAGATATTTTTTTTTACACTTCTTTTTCCTCTTATTTAATAAAACTGCTGCTGTTGGAGACATGAGCTCCAATTTAATTGAATTTTAAAAAATTTCCCTAAAAAACTCAATTATAATTTAATAATGAATTTAACATGAAATGAATTTACACTTATATACTTACCTTAGAATAACCTACCTTGTAAAATTTAACTTAAATCCTTTTGCTAAACCACATATGTACTTACCTTAAATTTCTTAAATCTACTTAAATCATTTTGCCAAAATACTTACCGTTGCTTAAATAGTTAAATTTACTTAAATTAATTTACTAAAAAAAATACTTACGATTCACGCACCCTGTAAACAAAAGAATATAGAAATTTGCTCATTTTTTACTTACCGTTTTCTCTAGTTTACATATTTACATACATACACACATACATAGTTACAGTTCCCTTGCTGCGCAAGGAGATCAAGAAAATTGTCAAGTTAGTTCGTCTGTAACTACCGCCCGCTAACGTTTACCTATTTCGCAAGAGTTTAGTGAAGTGTTTAAAGCTAAGTAGAGTTTTGAAAAATATTAAATAAAGTGGTTTTTATATATATTTAAAGTTAAACCAAGAGCTTGTTTTTATTAAAAGGAGCACGGTGAAGTGCTAGTGACACCAATACCCCCAACCCCATATTTACCCAATTTTATACAGCTGCAGTTGCAAGTAACAAAAAATCGTCATCCGATGAAGACATATTTACGTCCGATCACTACGAACTCTCAACGCAAATGGTGTTTGACGGTTTCTGTTTGAAGGTGTGCGGGCAAGCGACAAGCACACGACACGCATATACATAAACGGTTCTGCCAAACAATTTGAACGTCACCGGGACGCTATTGGAATACTTTGTATACTTTATCGGACCACCTTCAGCCTTTTGAAAGTCGATCATTTCTCGTGCCTTATCGACGAAAATCACGGCACTATCGCTCTGGCAGTATATAATCCATGGAGTAACAATATTGGAGTAGATTGCAAAGTACTCTGACTGTAGGTACTCCATGGAGTAGCAGAAACACAGCGAAGGTTGGAGCAGGTGATCCAGTCCTAAGACATCGCAATGTTCATTGGAGCACAATTTTTATATGAAAAAGGATTACATTTGGAGTACTCTGGTGCTCCAATCGGAGTACTCTTTGGATAGGATATAGAGTACTCTCGATTTTTGCAAGGATATAATACTTCTATATTGCGCCTATTGAACTGTCCAGTCTGGCCTACATTACAGAACAGGTATACACTGAGAAAACGAGACAAGATCTCAAAGTTGTCGTTAAACTTTTGTAAAAGGGGTGGGGAGCTGATGGAATATGTGGATATTTCAACAATTTCCAAATAAAAGCATTTCTTATCTGTTGTTTTCCACTAAAATTATACAATTTGTAATATTTCAAGAATTTATACTTTGTCGTGTGCAATGATAGCAATAGCAAATATGTCGCAGCACAAATGGCTGCTAGCACTTGGCGTAATAAATAAACCATGCCTTTATATTCTATTAGTTGGCCTTTTCATTGTTTAATCCACTAAACTGTGATTTTATAACTTTTATGCACAATTTATGTAAAGGAGATAATGACTCCAGCGGTACCCTTTGCGACTATTTTTTCACACGCTGCTCAACCAAAGACTTTGAATTTTGAAGAAGCAAGATTTTGAGGTTTGAAAGAACAAACATTTCCCCAAAAAATTACAGCCCAGTTCTGAAATACGGGTTTGCATATATATGTGTGCTTTAATACAACGACGTCGTGTGATTGGTTAATATTTTAGGGATGAAAAATAATTTTAGTCGCTTTCTAGCAAGCGCAGGAAACACATCGTGTGGGTTTACGCCCGCTTATGCGAGTTTTTGCACACATACATAACTCAACTTCTACCACGCCCCTCTTCCTTTATATACCATTCGTATTGGCCCCTGTTAGTTAGGCATAATTCTACCCACGGATCGGTTCCCTGATCCACTTCCCAAAAGTAAGAAATAAAATAAAAAAGTAAGGAAGTCTAAAGGGTCAACTACATAAAACTTGATTTCAACTTTACCTCGGACTTTGGCTGTGACAGATAAGTTCAATATACGTGTTTCAAAGAAACCTGGCAAATTAGAAGCCTCAAAGTTGAAGCAAGGTTGAAATTTGGCAAACTCTCAAATTTTGCTTGCTTTGACAATATGGAGGAAATAGTATTTAATTGATTTTTTCTCTATTAAATTAATAAATTTACCAAAACACCCTGAATATTTCATATAATAACGAAAAGAAATGTATAAAAGAGAAGCGTCAAAGCGTTCTGAAAATGGCAGGTGAGGTTAACAAAGCTTTATGTATTTGACCCTTAAGTTCGCCTGTAAGCGAGTATTTAATACCCAGCTTAAATGGCTATGGTCGACAACTAGTAAAAGTTCGGCTTGTTTACTACTAAATTTTGTTATTTAACTAAATAAATGATGATGAAATACCAGCTCGTTATGTGTTTCTCTAAATGTTCCATATCGGCTCACACATAGAAGGTATATTAAGGTTGAAATGAAATGGAAAAGGTTAAGAAGTTAACTTCTTTCACGTGTACTGGCTACACGCGGTTTTTATACCTTTCATTAACATGAAATGGTATTATAACTTTGGATAGACCCACTAATAAGTATACCGTTATGATCAGGACGATGAGTTGATTCGATTTAGCCATGTCCGTCTGGTTGTACGCAAACGCAGAGATATCTCAATGAAATTTTGTAGCGAGGCGTTATTTTATATGAGAATAATCATTCGTCGGAACCAGCAAGATCGGACCAAAACTACGCATAGCTCCCATACAATCGATTGTTCCGATAAATGGATTTCGGGCTATAACTTCTGTAATTAAAGAGCTAGTAACGTGAAATTTTGTAGGTATTGATGTATGTTTTCATATGTGAAATATCGATGTTGAAAATCATTGAGATGGGATAAATGTTTCATATAGCTCGCATACAATCGATTGTTCCGATAAACGGATTTTGGGCCATAACTTCTGTAATTAAAGAGCTAGTAACGTGAAATTTTGTAGGTATTGATGTTTTCATATGCGAAATATCGGTGTTGAAAATCATTGAGATGGGATAAATATTTCATATAGCTCCGATACAACCGATTGTTCCGATAAACGGATTTTGGGCTATAACTTCTGTAATTAAAGAGCTAGTAACGTGAAATTTTGTAGGTATTGATGTTTTCATATGTGAAATATCGATGTTGAAAATCATTGAGATGGGATAAATATTTCATATAGCTATATATATATATATATATATCGATTGTTCCGGTAAACGGATTTCGGGTTATAACTCCTGTAATTATATATGACATTTTAAATTCGTTCAACATATTTTCATCTGTGAACCTTTTACGTTTTGCGTAAAACCTTTTCATAGATATTTTTTTTTACACTTCTTTTTCCTCTTATTTAATAAAACTGCTGCTGTTGGAGACATGAGCTCCAATTTAATTGAATTTTAAAAAATTTCCCTAAAAAACTCAATTATAATTTAATAATGAATTTAACATGAAATGAATTTACACTTATATACTTACCTTAGAATAACCTACCTTGTAAAATTTAACTTAAATCCTTTTGCTAAACCACATATGTACTTACCTTAAATTTCTTAAATCTACTTAAATCATTTTGCCAAAATACTTACCGTTGCTTAAATAGTTAAATTTACTTAAATTAATTTACTAAAAAAAAATACTTACGATTCACGCACCCTGTAAACAAAAGAATATAGAAATTTGCTCATTTTTTACTTACCGTTTTCTCTAGTTTACATATTTACATACATACACACATACATAGTTACAGTTCCCTTGCTGCGCAAGGAGATCAAGAAAATTGTCAAGTTAGTTCGTCTGTAACTACCGCCCGCTAACGTTTACCTATTTCGCAAGAGTTTAGTGAAGTGTTTAAAGCTAAGTAGAGTTTTGAAAAATATTAAATAAAGTGGTTTTTATATATATTTAAAGTTAAACCAAGTGCTTGTTTTTATTAAAAGGAGCACGGTGAAGTGCTAGTGACACCAATACCCCCAACCCCATATTTACCCAATTTTATACAGCTGCAGTTGCAAGTAACAAAAAATCGTCATCCGATGAAGACATATTTACGTCCGATCACTACGAACTCTCAACGCAAATGGTGTTTGACGGTTTCTGTTTGAAGGTGTGCGGGCAAGCGACAAGCACACGACACGCATATACATAAACGGTTCTGCCAAACAATTTGAACGTCACCGGGACGCTATTGGAATACTCCAATAGTAATTCTTTGTATACTTTATCGGACCACCTTCAGCCTTTTGAAAGTCGATCATTTCTCGTGCCTTATCGACGAAAATCACGGCACTATCGCTCTGGCAGTATATAATCCATGGAGTAACAATATTGGAGTAGATTGCAAAGTACTCTGACTGTAGGTACTCCATGGAGTAGCAGAAACACAGCGAAGGTTGGAGCAGGTGATCCAGTCCTAAGACATCGCAATGTTCATTGGAGCACAATTTTTATATGAAAAAGGATTACATTTGGAGTACTCTGGTGCTCCAATCGGAGTACTCTTTGGATAGGATATAGAGTACTCTCGATTTTTGCAAGGATATAATACTTCTATATTGCGCCTATTGAACTGTCCAGTCTGGCCTACATTACAGAACAGGTATACACTGAGAAAACGAGACAAGATCTCAAAGTTGTCGTTAAACTTTTGTAAAAGGGGTGGGGAGCTGATGGAATATGTGGATATTTCAACAATTTCCAAATAAAAGCATTTCTTATCTGTTGTTTTCCACTAAAATTATACAATTTGTAATATTTCAAGAATTTATACTTTGTCGTGTGCAATGATAGCAATAGCAAATATGTCGCAGCACAAATGGCTGCTAGCACTTGGCGTAATAAATAAACCATGCCTTTATATTCTATTAGTTGGCCTTTTCATTGTTTAATCCACTAAACTGTGATTTTATAACTTTTATGCACAATTTATGTAAAGGAGATAATGACTCCAGCGGTACCCTTTGCGACTATTTTTTCACACGCTGCTCAACCAAAGACTTTGAATTTTGAAGAAGCAAGATTTTGAGGTTTGAAAGAACAAACATTTCCCCAAAAAATTACAGCCCAGTTCTGAAATACGGGTTTGCATATATATGTGTTCTTTAATACAACGACGTCGTGTGATTGGTTAATATTTTAGGGATGAAAAATAATTTTAGTCGCTTTCTAGCAAGCGCAGGAAACACATCGTGTGGGTTTACGCCCGCTTATGCGAGTTTTTGCACACATACATAACTCAACTTCTACCACGCCCCTCTTCCTTTATATACCATTCGTATTGGCCCCTGTTAGTTGGGCATAATTCTACCCACGGATCGGTTCCCTGATCCACTTCCCAAAAGTAAGAAATAAAATAAAAAAGTAAGGAAGTCTAAAGGGTCAACTACATAAAACTTGATTTCAACTTTACCTCGGACTTTGGCTGTGACAGATAAGTTCAATATACGTGTTTCAAAGAAACCTGGCAAATTAGAAGCTCTCAAATTTTGCTTGCTTTGACAATATGGAGGAAATAGTATTTAATTGATTTTTTCTCTATTAAATTAATAAATTTACCAAAACACCCTGAATATTTCATATAATAACGAAAAGAAATGTATAAAAGAGAAGCGTCAAAGCGTTCTGAAAATGGCAGGTGAGGTTAACAAAGCTTTATGTATTTGACCCTTAAGTTCGCCTGTAAGCGAGTATTTAATACCCAGCTTAAATGGCTATGGTCGACAACTAGTAAAAGTTCGGCTTGTTTACTACTAAATTTTGTTATTTAACTAAATAAATGATGATGAAATACCAGCTCGTTATGTGTTTCTCTAAATGTTCCATATCGGCTCACACATAGAAGGTATATTAAGGTTGAAATGAAATGGAAAAGGTTAAGAAGTTAACTTCTTTCACGTGTACTGGCTACACGCGGTTTTTATACCTTTCATTAACATGAAATGGTATTATAACTTTGGATAGACCCACTAATAAGTATACCGTTATGATCAGGACGATGAGTTGATTCGATTTAGCCATGTCCGTCTGTCCGTCCGCCTGGTTGTACGCAAACGCAGAGATATCTCAATGAAATTTTGTAGCGAGGCGTTATTTTATATGAGAATAATCATTCGTCGGAACCAGCAAGATCGGACCAAAACTACGCATAGCTCCCATACAATCGATTGTTCCGATAAATGGATTTCGGGCTATAACTTCTGTAATTAAAGAGCTAGTAACGTGAAATTTTGTAGGTATTGATGTATGTTTTCATATGTGAAATATCGATGTTGAAAATCATTGAGATGGGATAAATGTTTCATATAGCTCGCATACAATCGATTGTTCCGATAAACGGATTTTGGGCCATAACTTCTGTAATTAAAGAGCTAGTAACGTGAAATTTTGTAGGTATTGATGTTTTCATATGCGAAATATCGGTGTTGAAAATCATTGAGATGGGATAAATATTTCATATAGCTCCGATACAACCGATTGTTCCGATAAACGGATTTTGGGCTATAACTTCTGTAATTAAAGAGCTAGTAACGTGAAATTTTGTAGGTATTGATGTTTTCATATGTGAAATATCGATGTTGAAAATCATTGAGATGGGATAAATATTTCATATAGCTATATATATATATATATATATCGATTGTTCCGGTAAACGGATTTCGGGTTATAACTCCTGTAATTATATATGACATTTTAAATTCGTTCAACATATTTTCATCTGTGAACCTTTTACGTTTTGCGTAAAACCTTTTCATAGATATTTTTTTTTACACTTCTTTTTCCTCTTATTTAATAAAACTGCTGCTGTTGGAGACATGAGCTCCAATTTAATTGAATTTTAAAAAATTTCCCTAAAAAACTCAATTATAATTTAATAATGAATTTAACATGAAATGAATTTACACTTATATACTTACCTTAGAATAACCTACCTTGTAAAATTTAACTTAAATCCTTTTGCTAAACCACATATGTACTTACCTTAAATTTCTTAAATCTACTTAAATCATTTTGCCAAAATACTTACCGTTGCTTAAATAGTTAAATTTACTTAAATTAATTTACTAAAAAAAAATACTTACGATTCACGCACCCTGTAAACAAAAGAATATAGAAATTTGCTCATTTTTTACTTACCGTTTTCTCTAGTTTACATATTTACATACATACACACATACATAGTTACAGTTCCCTTGCTGCGCAAGGAGATCAAGAAAATTGTCAAGTTAGTTCGTCTGTAACTACCGCCCGCTAACGTTTACCTATTTCGCAAGAGTTTAGTGAAGTGTTTAAAGCTAAGTAGAGTTTTGAAAAATATTAAATAAAGTGGTTTTTATATATATTTAAAGTTAAACCAAGTGCTTGTTTTTATTAAAAGGAGCACGGTGAAGTGCTAGTGACACCAATACCCCCAACCCCATATTTACCCAATTTTATACAGCTGCAGTTGCAAGTAACAAAAAATCGTCATCCGATGAAGACATATTTACGTCCGATCACTACGAACTCTCAACGCAAATGGTGTTTGACGGTTTCTGTTTGAAGGTGTGCGGGCAAGCGACAAGCACACGACACGCATATACATAAACGGTTCTGCCAAACAATTTGAACGTCACCGGGACGCTATTGGAATACTCCAATAGTAATTCTTTGTATACTTTATCGGACCACCTTCAGCCTTTTGAAAGTCGATCATTTCTCGTGCCTTATCGACGAAAATCACGGCACTATCGCTCTGGCAGTATATAATCCATGGAGTAACAATATTGGAGTAGATTGCAAAGTACTCTGACTGTAGGTACTCCATGGAGTAGCAGAAACACAGCGAAGGTTGGAGCAGGTGATCCAGTCCTAAGACATCGCAATGTTCATTGGAGCACAATTTTTATATGAAAAAGGATTACATTTGGAGTACTCTGGTGCTCCAATCGGAGTACTCTTTGGATAGGATATAGAGTACTCTCGATTTTTGCAAGGATATAATACTTCTATATTGCGCCTATTGAACTGTCCAGTCTGGCCTACATTACAGAACAGGTATACACTGAGAAAACGAGACAAGATCTCAAAGTTGTCGTTAAACTTTTGTAAAAGGGGTGGGGAGCTGATGGAATATGTGGATATTTCAACAATTTCCAAATAAAAGCATTTCTTATCTGTTGTTTTCCACTAAAATTATACAATTTGTAATATTTCAAGAATTTATACTTTGTCGTGTGCAATGATAGCAATAGCAAATATGTCGCAGCACAAATGGCTGCTAGCACTTGGCGTAATAAATAAACCATGCCTTTATATTCTATTAGTTGGCCTTTTCATTGTTTAATCCACTAAACTGTGATTTTATAACTTTTATGCACAATTTATGTAAAGGAGATAATGACTCCAGCGGTACCCTTTGCGACTATTTTTTCACACGCTGCTCAACCAAAGACTTTGAATTTTGAAGAAGCAAGATTTTGAGGTCTGAAAGAACAAACATTTCCCCAAAAAATTACAGCCCAGTTCTGAAATACGGGTTTGCATATATATGTGTGCTTTAATACAACGACGTCGTGTGATTGGTTAATATTTTAGGGATGAAAAATAATTTTAGTCGCTTTCTAGCAAGCGCAGGAAACACATCGTGTGGGTTTACGCCCGCTTATGCGAGTTTTTGCACACATACATAACTCAACTTCTACCACGCCCCTCTTCCTTTATATACCATTCGTATTGGCCCCTGTTAGTTAGGCATAATTCTACCCACGGATCGGTTCCCTGATCCACTTCCCAAAAGTAAGAAATAAAATAAAAAAGTAGGGAAGTCTAAAGGGTCAACTACATAAAACTTGATTTCAACTTTACCTCGGACTTTGGCTGTGACAGATAAGTTCAATATACGTGTTTCAAAGAAACCTGGCAAATTAGAAGCCTCAAAGTTGAAGCAAGGTTGAAATTTGGCAAACTCTCAAATTTTGCTTGCTTTGACAATATGGAGGAAATAGTATTTAATTGATTTTTTCTCTATTAAATTAATAAATTTACCAAAACACCCTGAATATTTCATATAATAACGAAAAGAAATGTATAAAAGAGAAGCGTCAAAGCGTTCTGAAAATGGCAGGTGAGGTTAACAAAGCTTTATGTATTTGACCCTTAAGTTCGCCTGTAAGCGAGTATTTAATACCCAGCTTAAATGGCTATGGTCGACAACTAGTAAAAGTTCGGCTTGTTTACTACTAAATTTTGTTATTTAACTAAATAAATGATGATGAAATACCAGCTCGTTATGTGTTTCTCTAAATGTTCCATATCGGCTCACACATAGAAGGTATATTAAGGTTGAAATGAAATGGAAAAGGTTAAGAAGTTAACTTCTTTCACGTGTACTGGCTACACGCGGTTTTTATACCTTTCATTAACATGAAATGGTATTATAACTTTGGATAGACCCACTAATAAGTATACCGTTATGATCAGGACGATGAGTTGATTCGATTTAGCCATGTCCGTCTGTCCGTCCGTCTGGTTGTACGCAAACGCAGAGATATCTCGATGAAATTTTGTAGCGAGGCGTTATTTTATATGAGAATAATCATTCGTCGGAACCAGCAAGATCGGACCAAAACTACTCATAGCTCCCATACAATCGATTGTTCCGATAAATGGATTTCGGGCTATAACTTCTGTAATTAAAGAGCTAGTAACGTGAAATTTTGTAGGTATTGATGTATGTTTTCATATGTGAAATATCGATGTTGAAAATCATTGAGATGGGATAAATGTTTCATATAGCTCGCATACAATCGATTGTTCCGATAAACGGATTTTGGGCCATAACTTCTGTAATTAAAGAGCTAGTAACGTGAAATTTTGTAGGTATTGATGTTTTCATATGCGAAATATCGGTGTTGAAAATCATTGAGATGGGATAAATATTTCATATAGCTCCGATACAACCGATTGTTCCGATAAACGGATTTTGGGCTATAACTTCTGTAATTAAAGAGCTAGTAACGTGAAATTTTGTAGGTATTGATGTTTTCATATGTGAAATATCGATGTTGAAAATCATTGAGATGGGATAAATATTTCATATAGCTATATATATATATATATATATCGATTGTTCCGGTAAACGGATTTCGGGTTATAACTCCTGTAATTATATATGTCGTGACGCTTATTCATGAAAGGTATATAGCCTTCGGCACAGGCGAAGACAGCTTTCCTTACTTGTTTTTTTTTTTTAAATTTTGGGGGGTCCGGCCATGCTAGGGACCGATAATTTTCGATTTATTTGTTTTTCCATATAACTCTGAGTACACTTGACCCAAACTTATGATATTTCGCATACAGGTGTAGAAACTTCGAACTATATGGGTATAAAACGAAACTGGAAGGTGCCAGGTCTCATTTGGACTTCGATACATTTCGATAAATTTATCGATAACTGCGTTATCAGTCGAAATGAGATTGCCCAGAAACCTTAAATTTTCCCTACAATATGGGTATCAAACGAAAGGGGATGACCCCAGGTTTCATTTGGCCTTCGATATATTTCCATAAATTTATCGATAACTGAGTTATCGGTGAAAATGTTATTGAACAAAAACCTTAAAATTACCTTACAATATGGGTATCAAACACGGATGCGAAGAGCTGGTAAAAAGCATGCATCAGCTCTTATGCAGAATATGATCAGACGAATGCATGCCTCCGGATTGGAATTTAAGTGTGCTTTGCCCAATCCACAAGAAAGGCGATCCCGCTAACCGCACCAACTACCGCGGAATTAGTCTTCTTAATATTGCATATAAGGTTCTTTCTAGCGTGTTGTGTGAAAGGCCGAAGCCCATCGTAGACAAACTGATTGGACCTTATCAGTGTGGCTTTAGACCTGGTAAGTCTACCATCGACCAGATTTTCACGATACGCCAAATCCTGGAGAAGACCCATGATAAAAGAATCGACACACACCATCTCTTTGTCGATTTCAAAGCCGCTTTTGACAGCGCAAAAAGGAGTTGCCTGTATGCCGCCATGTCTGAATTTGACTTCCCTGCAAAGCTTATACGGCTTTGCCAAATGACGTTGAGCAATACCAACAGCTCCGTCAGAATCGGGAAGGACCTCTCTGAGCCATTTGAAACCAAACGAGGCTTCAGACAGGGCGACTCCCTTTCGTGCGATTTCTTCAATCTGATGCTGGAGAAGATAATTCGAGCAGCAGAGCTAAACCGCAATGGTACAATCTTTTACAAGAGCGTACAATTGCTGGCGTATGCCGATGATATTGATATCAATGTCCTTAACAACCGCGCCGTAAGCGCTGCCTTCTCTGGACTGGATAAGGAAGCGAAAAAAGTGGGTCTTGCCGTGAACGAGGACAAGACGAAGTATTTGCTGTCATCAAAGAAAGAATCGGCGCACCTGCGCCTTGGCAGCCATGTCACTGTTGATAGTTACAAATTTGAAACTGTGAGGGACTTCGTCTATTTGGGAACCAGTATCAACACCGAAAATAATATCAGTCTAGAAATCCAGCGGAGAATCACTCTTGCCAGCAAGTGCTACTTTGGACTGAGTAGGCAATTGAGAAGTAAAGTCCTCTCTCGAAGAACAAAGAGCACGCTCTATAAGTCTCTCATCATACCTGTCCTGATGTATGGCTCAGATTCATGGACAATGTCAAGGGAAGATGAGATGGCGCTTGGAGTATTTGAAAGAAAAGTTCTCCGGAAGATTTATGGTCCTTCCCGTGATGCCAACGGCGAGTATCGAAGGAAATTTAACGATGAGCTGTACGAGCTCTACGCAGATCCGACCATAGTCCAGCGAATTAAAGCCCAAAGCCCATGTTATGCGAATGGACAAAGAAGCTCCAGCAGAGAAGGTTTTCCTATCGTCGCCTGAATTCGGCAGCAGAGGGGGAGGCCTCGACTGAGATGGAAACAACAGGTGGAGGATGACTTGAACTCCCTTGGGGTTTCCAATTGGAGTTATCGGTGAAAATGTGATTGCCCAAAAACCTTAAAATTGCCCTACAATATGGGTACTAAACGAAAGGGGATGGCCCCAAGTTTTATTTAAACTTCGATATATTTCGATAAATTTACCGATTACTGAGTTATCAATGAAAATGAGATTGCCCAAAAACCTTAAATTTGCCCTACAATATGGTTATCAAACGAAAGGTGAAAGCCCCAGGTTTTATTTGGACTTCAGCGTATTTCGATAAATTTATCGGTAACTGGGTTATCGGTGAATATGTGATTGCCCAAAAACTTTAAAGTTGCCCTACAATATGGGTATCAAACGAAAGGGCATGACACCAGGTTTCATTTGGACTTCGATTTATTTCGATAAATTTATCGCTGAAGATGTGGTTGCCCAAAAACATTAAAATTGCCCCAGAATATGTGTAACAAACGAAAAGGAAAGGCTGCAGGTTTCATTTGGACTTCGATATATTTCGATAAATTTACGATAACTAAGTTATCGGTGAAAATGTAATTACCGCAAAAACCTTAAAATTGCCCTACAATATGGGTATCAAACGAAAGGGGATGGCCCCAGTTTTCATTTGGATTTCAATATATTTCGATAAATTTTTCGATAACTGAGTTACCGTTGAAAACGAGATGGCTCAAAAGCCTTAAAATTGCCCGACAAGAGCATGACCCCAGGTTTCATTTGGACTTCCATATATTTCGATAAATTTATCGAAAACTGAGTTATCGGTGAAAATGTGATTGCCCAAAACTTTAAAATTGCCCTACATTATGGGTAACAAACGAAAGGGAAAGGCCGCAGGTTTCATTTGGACTTCGATATATTTCGATAACTAAGTTATCGGTGAAAATGTGATGGTAAAAAAACCTTAAAATTTCCCCAAAATATGGGTATCAAAAGAAAGGGGATGGCCCCAGGTTTTATCTGGACTTTAATATATTGCGACAAATTTATTGATAACTGAGTTATCGGTGAAAAATCCTTGAAATTGCCCTATAATATATGTATAAAACGAAAGGGGATGGCGCCAGTTTTCATTTGGACTTCAATATATTTCGATAAATTTATCGATAATTGAGTTACCGGTGAAAACGAGATGGCTCAAAAGCCTTAAAATTGCCCGACAAGAGCATGACCCCAGGTTTCATTTGGACTTCCATATATTTCGATAAATTTATCCATAACTAAGTTATCGGTGAAAATGTAATTGCCCAAAAACCTTAAAATTTTCCCCACAATATGGGTATCAAAAAAAAAAGGAAATGGCCCCAGGTTTCATCTGGACTTTAATATATTGCGATAAATTTATTGATAACTGAGTTATCGGTGAAAAATCCTTGAAATTGCCCTATAATATATGTATCAAACGAAAGGGGATGGCGCCAGTTTTCATTTGGACTTCAATATATTTCGATAAGTTTTTCGATAATTGAGTTATCGGTGAAAACGACATGGCTCAAAAGAATTAAAATTGGCCAACAATATTGGTATCAAACGAAAAGGGATGGCCCCATGTTTCATTTGGACTTCGATATATTTATCGATAACTGAGTTATCGGTCAAAACGTGATCGCCCATAAACCTCAAATTATTTAATCAATCTACCTTTCCCCATTGATGTGAATTTTGAAAATTTTAAATACCCTTGGTAAATGCTTCAGTATTCAATAATCTTACTAATATTATAAATGTGAATGTAGCGATAACTCTGAGTACACTTGACCCAAACTTAGGATATTTCGCATACAGGTGTAGAAACTTCGAACAATATGGATATCAAACGAAACTGGAAGGTGCCAGGTCTCATTTGGACTTCGATATATTTCGATAAATTTATCGATAACTGTGTTATCAGTCGAAATGATATTGCCCAGAAACCTTAAATTTACCCTACAATATGGGTATCAAACGAAAGGGGATGACCCCAGGTTTCATTTGGCTCTCGATATATTTCGATAAATTTATCGATAACTGAGTTATCGGTGAAAATGTTATTGAACAAAAACCTTAAAATTACCTTACAATATGGGTACCAAACGAAAGGGAATGGCCCCAGGTTTCATTTGGACGTCAATATATTTCGATAAATTAATCGATAACTGGGTTATCGGTGAAAATGTGGTTGCTCAAAAACCTTAAATTTTCCCTATAGTATGAATATCAAACGAAAGCGGATGGCCCCAGGTTTCATTTGGACTTCAATATATTTCGATACATTTATCGATAACTGAGTTACCGGTGAAAATGTTATTCAACAAAAACCTTAAAATTACCCTACAATATGGGTATCAAACGAACGGGAATGGCCCCAGGTTTATTTATTTATTTATTTATTTCAGTCTACTGATTAGTAAATCTTACGGACTAGACAGTTTATAGCATTCATATAAATAAATCAGATTAATTAAATAATGAAAACAAACATAGCTTAAATGAATAAAAACTCGAATTTAGATCAATATCACTTGCGTAAATATTACAAAGACGGATACATCTATTAATGGGTTCATTCAACGAGTAATTAGTTGTACTGGTTGAATCAGCAAATAGACGATTCGATCTTAGCGTTCTTGGGGGTATGTATACGTTGAACAAAGCCTTCAGATCATCACAGTCAATATTATCGTTAATCACTTTATACACGAATAGCAATGAACAGCAAATTCGTCGGTCGTGTAAGGACTACAAGCCGAGAAGCTTCCGTCTGCTGATGTAGGGCGGAAGACCGCTTTCAAGTTTAGTTTTATACAAAGCAAATTTCGTAAAGACTCTCTGAACTTTTTCAATTTTAGCCGAGTATAAATCGTAATATGGGCTCCATACTAAAGAGCAATATTCTAATATACTCCGTACAAGAGCAGTAAATAAAGATTTAAGGGTATTCGGGTCTTTAAAGTCCCTAGTGTTTCTTTTAATGAAGCCTAACAACGCAGAAGATTTGGAGGTATTAAAATCGATATGTTTGTTGAAGGTAAGCTTGGCGTCAAATAACACACCCCAAAATTATCGTAAATTGGCCCCGAAATGGTCTTAAAGTCATCCCATAGTGACCTAAAGCGACCACAAGGGATCCCAAAGTGGCCTCAAAATGTTCCCATATGGGACATCATTATGATGTCATATCATATGATGTCATATCATGTGATGCCATACTATGTGATGTCATATCATATGATGCCATATCATGTGATGCCATATCATATGATGTCAAATCATATGATGTCATATCATGTGATGTCATATCATATGATGTCATATCATGTGATTTCATATCAGGTGATTTCATATCATATGATGTTATAATATGATGTCATATCATATGAGGTCATATCATGGGATTTCATATCATGTGGTTTCATATCATATGATGTTATAATATGATGTCATATCATGTGATGCCATATTATATGATGCCGTATCATGTGATGCCATATCATATGATGTCAAATCATGTGATGTCATATCATGTGATGTCATATCATATGATGTGTGAGGACCAAATAAAACAACATTAATTTGGCCCACACAACCAACCACACACCATATGGACTCACAACAAGGCTCAGCAACAAAACTACCATCAACATTGAGCACAACCAACACAGCAAGCCTCAGCAACACAACCAACACAACAAGCCGCAGCAACACAATCAACCGAGCAGCACAACCAATATAGCAAGCCTTAGCAACACACGAAGCGATCGCAACATTGCACAGCCACAGTAACCATGGCAACGCTGTCATCTGAGCTAGCAACACCAGATACCACTGCTATAAAAGAGACGACACAGCAGCACAGAAGTCAGTCAGCACGGAGCTGTGGTTGCAGCCGGAGCTACTACTGAAGCCTTCTTGATTGTGGATCGGTATACCTGCGCAAGAGAGAATCGCTTCATAGGAGTGAGTCGTGGACTGAAGTTAATGAATGTGTAGGTGATACTACCAAACACTGCTTGAGACCTCGTTCGCACCCGCAAAAGTGAAGGCCCCGCCACAGTAACTTGCACCCGCGAACAGGCGACGTTAGCTTGCCTGCGCCGACGTGAACCGCGCCGCGAAAGAAGTGACGCCACCATCCGAGTGCCACCGAAACGACAGCGAAGCAGAGGTAAACCAGCGCAACGCGCGGCAGCAGCAACGAAGCGGAAGTACGACGGCACATAGAGCGGCAGCAGAGGTACGCTAGGGCGAAGCGTGACAGTGAACAAAGAGAGACAGCGAAACAGAGGTACGCCAGCGCAACGGGCGGCATCGGCAACGAGGCAGAGGTACGCCGGCGCATAGCAACGACAAAGGCGCAACAGCAGAGACGCCAACAGAGTCACAACGCCGACCTTAGGCGCAACAAAGCACCGAGAAGCAGAGGCGCCGACGTAAGGCGTGGCAGACCGCCAGCGCTCGAATCTACTAACGGGACCCTCTAACGGAACACAACGGGCCGTTAAGTTACACAAAGATCACAAATGAACTACATATTTATGAGATTATAGAATTAGGAATAAGGTTGAATAAAGTTTATATGAAAAACGATTTGCACGGTGTCCCGAATTTACAAATTTATTGTAGCTGAACTCTGGACACGGCGAGTATACCCCAGCGATTATTGAAGAAGCCACGGGGCAGCAGAAAAGCTTCGTTACAGATGTCATATCATGTGATTTCATATCAGGTGATTTCATATCATATGATGTTATAATATGATGTCAAATCATATGAGGTCATATCATGGGATTTCATATCATGTGATTTCATATCATATGATGTTATAATATAATGTCATATCATGTGATGTCATATCATATGGTGTCATATCATATGAATCATGTGATATGACATCATATGATATGACATCATATGATATGACATCATATGATATGACATCGTACGATGTGACATCATATGATATGACATCGTACGATATGACATAATATGATATGACATCATATGATATGACACATATGATATGACATCATATGATATGACATCGTAAAATATGACAACGAAATGATCCCGAAACAGTCCCGAAACGATCCAGAAAATGGTCCCGAGGTTACGCCGAATGTATTGCGCATATGGGTATAATTTGCCGGGGTCTCGATGGACAAATTTTTCATTTGTAAATAACTGATTAAAAATGAAGTTATATTGTTATTCAAGAATTCCATAAATTTATCATCACTCAACATTTCTTGAGTGATGAATAACAGGTGATTTTATACAAGATTCGCTTGAAATAAAAGTAACTTATTATTTGTCACATTGAATTTTATGAATAAAAATAACCGGTCACTCTTCACTCAAAAAATTTTAAAATAATGAATAATGAATAATTTTTTATATTTATTTTTTTCGTCACTCAAAAGTAAAATTTTGCCCATCCCTGTTGTACATTACATTACATTAAAACTGCATCTGTAAGCGTTGCCTACATTTAGGCTATACTACTAACAGTGTGACGTTGTACATAAAATTAGGGCTGTATAGGCTATACTGTTAACAGGTTAAGGCTGTACTGCTCATAAATATTATCATTGAGTTTTTATAAATATTATAATTGCAAAAGTTGATAAAAAGTGATATGCAAAAGCTTGACCGCAGCAGTCCCCGAGTGCCACACGTCCCTTTTTTTATTATAAACATACTTCGGACTTTCAAAATATTGAGATTGAAAATTTTTATGTATTTTATTTATTTTTTTTGACAAAATATAAAAAAGCTTCTATTTTTTGTTGTTGCTGATTCGATAATAGCTCTTAAAACGCATTTTTGGTAAAATGTAAGGTATCTTGCTGGCTGGATTTTTATTGATACACACAAAAAAAGTTAGTGTCAAAACAGCAGTTTAATGTGCTGCTGTATACGGTCAGTGTTAAAAAAAAGAAGAATTTAAGGAGCTACAAAACTGCGTACTCGAAAAAAATCTAAAAATTCTGTGCAAGCAGTTGGAAAATTGTCTGAAAATTTTCATAAAGAAGAAATAATTAGTGAAAATCGGAATTTTATGTGTAAATAAAAAAACTATTTACACCACACTTACTCACGTTGCCTCACCACACTTGCCATATTGCCTTCACCGGGAATCGAACTAACAATTGTTAACTGCTGAACGGAGATGTCTACCATTAGGCTATCGTGTACTATGCTTACCGGCGTTTAATTAAATGGTAGCTGGCTAGGCCATATTATGAGATGGAGAAAACCCTCGAAATTGCTTTCAATTTATGCACCTTATAATCCATAATCATTTATATAAACGGTATGTATTTGATCTACTGGGTTATTTAAGTTTCGATGAAAAATTATAGGCAGCACCGAGGTAAAATCCACAAATTGATTAAATCTACACAGTGGCGTAGATAACTTTCTGCGATGGGGGGATTATGAAAATATCAAACTTCATAAACTTTCTATCGTATACAAAAAGGAAGAGCGCTTTTTCACTTAGATGCGTACATTAGAATGCATCGAAAAAGAAAAGTTTAGTGTGTGTGATCTTAATTTTAAAGTTTATGTCGAAAAAAAATGTTTGCGTTCAAATTTTTTGCTTAAGTATCCGTTAAAAAACGCTGAATCGAAATTTTTGCTATATGTAACTTTCTTATACTTTGTCCGGGTTTTTAAATTTAAATGTCACCGTGGAGGTTTCGCTCGGCGCTATCATTGACCTTTGAAGTGTTTTGGCTTAGGTAAATCGAATTTCGGATTTATTTTTATGCCATTAATGTAAAGATCCCAGAAAATTATGAGGATTTATCAAATAAAAAATTATACTTTTTGCCTAAGCAAACCAAAACGCAATAAGTTACATATAAAAAGTTTGTAGATAAATGAGAAAATATGATTACAGGTAAATGGATAGGAAAAGACCACAAAATAATGTTATTGTGAGTAATTTATTCGTCAAACAAGATGCTACTATTGTCTTATTGCTTGTTCATGTTGAGCCAGCATTTTGCATTTTAGCATTAAGCCCAAAACGCAGGATTTCATTTTTTTCATTTTTCATACAAATTCTGACACCAAAAGCAACTAAATGCTACAATATTTTTGCATTAACATTATTAATCCGCATGTACACCCTGTATTCTGCTACGGAATAATCGCTTCGAAGTTCCATCACTAGTGACTTTTTCTTGACATGTTCCATTCTCTGCCATTCGTAAACAATTAAAAATTAAAATATTTATTTTCAAATAAAATTAAAAAAAGTGAAACTCCAATTAAAGTGATGCTTGTGAAACTATATAAACAGACCAAATGTATAAAAAAAAGTTGTAAACATGCTCATAACCTGCAACCGTCAGCTAAATGCATTATAAATGCGGCAGCATGAACGCATCTTCGAAATGTATGTCCGAAAATGGTAAACGCAGCATTTAAAACTGAGCATGAACACTGCATAATTCAAATGCTTTCATTCGTTAAGAAACTTTACTTCATACTAAGTAATGATAGTGCAAAAAAATCGCAATATTTTCCAAAAATTACCTAATATAGGAAAAATTAGGACACCTTCATAATCTACGGCTCAAAATAGAGTTTATTTGTTTCAGAGTTTTTATGTGTCATTTCAAAATAAAAAGTTCTGTATATAGTTTAGTTTTCACTATAGTAAATATAAAAATCGTATTGATTGCGTTTCGTTGTGAGTCATATTTTTAAGGGCGATACTTACTTAGTTAAAATAGCCTTTAACCGCCTAGGCGATTTTGGCCGTCCAACATGTTACGCCAGTCGGTTCTTTGTTGAGCCAACTGGCGCCAATTAGAGACACCGCGTGCTCGCAGGTCTGCCTCTACTTGATCCTGCCATCGAAGTAGTGGTCTCCCTCTTCCTCTACTTCCATCGGCGGGTGCCGATAAAAATACCTTCCGGGCCGGAGCGTCCTCGTTCATTCCCACCACGTGTCCTAGCCAGCGGAGCCGCTGGGTTTTAATTCGCTGAACTATGTCCACGTCTGCGTAAAGCTCATACAGCTCTTCATTATATCTTCTTCGGTACTCGCCGTCGCCAACTTTTAGGGGTCCATAAATCTTTCGAAGAATTTTTCTCTCGAATACTCCCAGAGCCGCCTTATCAGATGCTGCCAGTGTCCATGCCTCTGCACCATATAGCAGGACGGGTACGATAAGTGACTTATAGAGTGTTGTTTTGGTTTGTCGAGAGAGGACTTTACTTCTAAAATTGCCTACTCAGCCCAAAGTAGCATTTGTTTGCACGAGTTATCCTTCCATGGATTTCCAGGCTTACATTGTTGTTGGTAGTAATGCTGCTTCCCAGGTATACAAAGTCCCTTACTATCTCGAAATTATGGCTGCCAACAGTGGCGTGGTTGCCAAGGCGCGAATGCGCTGACTCTTTGCTTGATCATATATCATATCATATATCATATCATTTATTGGCAAGGCATTAGTACAATAAGATCTTAGATCTTTTATAGTACAACAACAGTTATAATAAAAAAGGTACATTTGAAAAGAGAAGAAAAAAAGAATAGTAATTATATAATCAATAGATAAATAAATAACAAGAAGAATAACAATATATGTGTATATGTATAAGCGGGAAAACAAATATATGAACAAGGACTAACAAAAATTAACAATCATTAAATCAAAGACTTAAAGTTGAATTAATCTTTCATAACGCCAACCATCTGATCCATTAACCCAACAGAAATCAATGCATTCAATTTGGCTTTGTGGTATCACACCGTTAGTCGATTATATTTACTCCCGTAGGATTAGTTGGGTCAGCTGCCCTACCCGGCTAAGGCGCAGTTATGGGTATGAAAGATACACTGATGCTTTATAGCAGGCCCTGGATTCTCCAACTGTGAGTTTACAAATTTTCACCTTTTCACCATTTAAAATATATTGGAAAAAAGCGTACATTTCAAAAACTCACAGTTAGAGAATCCAAGGCCAGGAATTACAAATTAAATTTTAAAAACAATAAAAAATATATCTATGTATGTAACTCTAAGGTGGTAGATAGGCAAGATCACAGGTTTTTAATATATTTTAACTGAAATGGGTATAGAGAACGTTTTTAAAGTTGCTTTTATTTAAACTACTTCTAACAGATACTGGAATAGAGTTCCAAATACGAATAGCATTTACAAAGAATAGCCGCCCGGAGGTCAAGTAATTATACCTTGGCACAATCATATCGGTAATCCGAAGAGACTTGGGGAAAACTAGTTTATCATACAAATAGCTGGGCTCTTTATACATAATGAGTCTACACTGGCTTTCAAGTAATCAAAAATATTACAGCCTAACAAATGTGACCTCCAGCTAGATATATGGTCAAACCTTGCTAAACCAAACACATAACGTGTAACATGATTAAATACTACATCAATTTTATGAGCTGACTGAGAACTCAGCTTACTGTAGACTAGTTCAGAGTAACATATGATTGGCATAATTAACTGTATAGCAAGCTTTCTCCTAACATTGGTGGATGTATACGTTGCTGACATACGTAAGTTCCTAAGGATGTAGTATACTTTACTAACCACCGAGTTCATATGATCATCACAAGATAACGTCGTATTAATGATGAAACCAAGGTTATTTACTTTTGACACCAGCTTCAGGCACTTGTCAGCAATGTATAAGCCAGGAATGTTTTCGAAATTTGTTCTTTTTTTAGCTATAGGTAGCACGTAAGACTTATCACTATTAAGACATAATTTATTTCTCCTTGCCCATGCAGAGATGGAAGCCAAGTCATTATTTAACTTTGTACACGTGTTATTTATCTCCTCATGATTTCCAGATAGATATAGCTGGACATCATCAGCATATGCATGCATATGTACATGTTGGCACACATTAAAAATATCATTTATAAACAAGCTAAATAATAGTGGGCCCAAGATGGATCCTTGTGGTACCCCAGCCAGCAACGATTTTAGACCTGAAGATTCGGAGCCCACTTTGACACGCTGAGATCTACCCGCCAAATAGCTTCGCATGAGTCCCACTGCAGAGTCCCGAAAACCGAAATAATTTTTAAGCTTGATGGAAAGTAAGTCGTGATTCACGGAATCAAAGGCTTTTGAAAAGTCAAGTAGGCATAGAAAGGTCAATTGATTTCTGTCAAAGGGTTCCCGAATGTCATCTAAAATCTTTAACACAGCCGTGGAACAGCTGTGCTTTGCTCTGAAGCCTGATTGATAAGGGGACAGCAGGGTAAACTTATCAATGTGGCCATGAATTTGTTCAGACAACAAGATTTCGAAGACTTTCGAAAATGCAGGCAATATACTAATAGGTCGAAAATCTGAGGGACATTGTGGGGACTTGATTTTAGGGATGGGGCGCACGGTCGCAATTTTCCACGTATCAGGAAAACAAGAGGTTGTGATGCTATGATTGATTATATGTGTCAAAGTAGGCAAAATGTACGGGGCAATTATTTTCACAAACTTTATCGGTATGTTATCCTCCCCGATTGCATTCGATTTAATTTTATATATGCACCTTGCCACATCTAGTTCTGACACAGATTGGAACTCAAAAACTTGGCAAGCAGACACCACCGACGAAGAATGTGTTGTAAACAGTCATTGGCACAGGAAGGGATATCACGCCTCACAAATGCAGCATTAAGTTCTTCAGGGCAGAAGGAGCAACCCGAATTGTCACTAACATGCACACGCAGGTTTTTTAAATTACGCCACAAAACATTATTTGGTAACGACGTATCTAGCATTCTACTAAAATACTTGCATTTTTCACGCTTTATGCAGGCCGTGGTCTCATTTCGAATTAGCTTATATGCACGCCAATTGGATTCGGTCCGATTCTTTTTCCAGAGGGAGTATTGCTTGTTGCGCTTCATTATCATTGCACGTACCGATCTGTTGAACCATGGACAGGAGGTAGAGCTACCACGATAGGTTCGCGACGGAACGTGAGCCGTATAGAGGTATAGAATTGTCTCATTCAAAAATCTCAATTTATCATTCACCGAGCTCAGACACCAGCAGCTAGACCAATTTATATGGGATATGTCACTTAAGAGACTGTTTAAGTCCAGTAGGCGATAATCTGGAAAAAAGGACAGGCTAGGCACAACACTATCATCATACATCTGTATATCAAAGGAACAGAAGATTAGATCATGGTCTGAAATAAAAGACATTTGGTCAAACTTGAAAATAGAAGAGACATCAGACACAATGAAGTAATCAAGAAGGCTGGGACAGCAGTTATGTCCATACCTTGTTGGAACAGACACATTAACCACCTCAAGGCCAACACCAAAAATATCGTCTAGCAATCTGGAGCTATACGAGTCATTACTTAACAGGTTTATATTGAAATCACCACATATAATAATGTCAGAATAATCAACGGCAACAGAGGACAACATTGTGAAATAGTCCTTCACATTACAAGACCTATTCGGACTATAGACGCATGACAGAAGGACTTTCGACATTGGACTAGAGACTTCAACTAGCAAGTGCTCAACACTACTACCAGATATTCCTGATATTAGCTGGGATTTAAGACGCTTTTTGCAATATATTGCTACACCACCACCTTTTTTGACTTTTCTATCCATCCTATATAATTCGTAACCCTTAATGTCAAAGTGTGAGTCCATCACTTCAGGTCTAAACCAGGTCTCGGATACACAAATCACATCAAGCAACGATTGTTCAAATATAGCTCTGACGACATCCATCTTTTCACCGTGTAAACTGCGGGCGTTAAAGTGCACAACATTGAAACCATTCTGACGCTTGCACAACACGTTAAGTAAGGCTAGGCTATTATGCTCAATGCCATTCGCATTCCTATTGTTGCCAAACATTGAGAACAATAGGAACAAAAGCAACTTTAAAGTGACGAACGTTAAAAGCAATTTTAAGGTACAGACGATGACAACTCTGTGCTATCAATAAATAAAGAAAAGGCGTATAAATATCATAAGAATAAATAAAAAACAATAATAACGGTGTACCATACGGCCTAGCGAAACTCGCACGCAATTCTAATTGGCTCCTTAGTCCTATCCTGGTCATTTCTGACATACACGCAGCCACGCAGTGTGAATGCTGCCTCCAACTTTCCCTCACGACGCAATTTTATTGCTGATTGCAGAATAAGTCTGTTTTCTTTAGTCAGACTCTTAAATAAAAATAAATTGCCCTGTAACCCAATCGGCTCCAGCGGAATAGCCGTTTTAAAGCGCCTACGATAATCACCAAAAGCACGAAGGACACGATTTCTATCCAGAGGTGAGTGAAATTTAATGACAACTGCACCGCTGGAACCAGAAGGGGAAGATCTTACGCGAAAGATGTCACGTATCTGAGGGGAATGAAATCCAATTGAAAGGCAGATGATATTGAAGGTCTTTTTCAGATTTTCTGCCTCCTTAAACGGAATTCCGAAAGCAACGGCATCTGCAGCAATATCGGAAGTGGACCTCTGCTGAAGCTGGTTAGATAGTTCCACCTTTAGACTCTCGATTTCTGTTATGGAGTTATCAAGTTTCTCCTCTAATAAAGCAATGCGCTCAGTAGATTGTTTTAACCCAGCAGTAAGTGCAAATACTTCCTCCTCTATCCTTTTTGTGAGTTTGTTCTCCACTGCAGTGATCTTTTCCGAGACACTATCAATTAGCAGCCGCAACTGATCAGTCTGTTGCTGCACTTTCAGCTCAACCTCTTTTAGGGTATTATAAACCGCAGCCAGAGTAATACCAGCACTCTGATTCGCATTCGGGGTCTTATTTATTTCAGCCTCTTTACTCAGGCGCCTTTTTTGTGCAGCAGGACCAGAGGATGACATAGTACGGTAATTGCAAAGTTTTAAAAGTATAATATAACTTTTGGCACGTCTGGTCACCTTAATATTTCACAATTGACTGGCAACCCTATTGCAGTTCTTTGTCTTGACACTTACTTTCGCTGTCCTTCTCTTTAGTGTTTCGCGCAATAAAAATGTTGAATTGTAAGTATGTATGTATGTATATTGACGATAAGCAAATTTTATTATTGTTATTAAAGTTTGTTAACTTAAACACAGCTCAACAAACATACAGCACCGAGCACAGCTATATTAATAACTTATGTTACTTGCTTATTTTGAAGGTATAAACGATGGAAGAGTTTGTAAAACTTAAAAATTTATTAATTTTCAGAAGACGATTTGAAATTGCAACCTTACACGAACATTATGAAAAAATGCAGGTACTTCGTTTTACCTTCGTTCACCGCCAAACCCATTTTTTCCGCTTCCTTTTCTAACTTGGAGTACGCAGAAGTTACGGCGCGGTTGTTGAGGCCAATGATGTCGATGTCGTCGGCATATGCCAACAGTTGTACGCTCTTGTAGTATATTGTTCCAGCGCGGTTAAGTTCTGCAGCTAGTATTATTTTCTCCAGGGGGGTCGCCCTGCCTGAAACCTCGTTTAGTTTCGAACGGCTCGGAGAGGTCCTTCCCAATTCTAACCGAGCTGGTGTTGTTCAGCGTCATTTTGCATAGCCGAAGGCGGCTTTAAAATCAACAAAGAGATGGTGTGTGTCGATCCTTTTCTCACGGTTTTTTCCATGATTTGGCGTATTGTAAAAATCTGGTCGATGGTAGATTTTCCAGGTCTGAAGCCACACTGATAAGGTCCAATCAGTCGGTTTACGTCAGGCTTCAGTCTTTCGCACAATACGCTTGATAGGACCTTATATGCGATACTCAAAAGGCTGATTCCACGATAGTTGGCGCAGTTTGCGGGATCGCCCTTCTTATGGATTGGGCAGAGAACACTTAGGTTCCAATCTTCAGACATGCATTCATCCGACCATATTCTGCACAAGAGCTGGTGCATGCACCTTACCAGCTCCTCGCCGCCGCATTTAAATAGCTCAGCGGGCAGGCCATCAGCAACCGCCGCTTTATTGTTTTTTAGCCGTGATATAGCTACTCGCACCTCGTTATAGTCGGGTTGTGGAACTTCGATTCCATCGTCTTCGATTGTGGGGTCGGGTTCGTCCTCTTCTCTGGATTGTTGCTCCGTTCCTACGTTTAGAAGGGCAGAGAAGTGATCCCTCCATAACCCTAGTACTCTCTGGACACCAGGTCGCCGTTGTCATTTTTACAGGGGTTTGCCCCGGGGTTAAAACCTTCCGTCATTCGTCGAATTCTTTGATAAAATTTTCGGGCGTTGCTTCTGCTGGCTAGCATTTCAAGCTCTTCGATTTCACGCTTTTCCGCTTCCCTTATCTTCGCCCGAAAAAGCCGTCTCGCTTCCCTCTTCATCTCGCGGTAGTGTTCACACAAGCTCCTCGTTGCATTCGCTTTTAACGTTGCCTTATAGGCGTCGTCCTTCCTTTTCATTGCGTCTTTGCACTCTCTATCATCGTACCAGCTGTTTTTTCGCATTTGCCGGAATGCAATTACTTCTTCGGCTGCGGTACGAAGTGATCCGGAGATATGCTCCCACTGCTCGTGCACTCCGCTGGGTTGAATTGTGCTCTCAGAGAGCAGGTGCGCGAGTCGTTTTGCGAAATCATTGGCTGTCTGTTGTGACTGCAGCTTTTCGACGTCCAGCTTTCCTTGCGTTTTTTGTGGTGCCTCTTTCGTTGTACTTAGGCCAGTACGAATCTTGACTGCTACCAAGTAGTGATCGGAGTCGATGTTTGGACCCCGCATCGTACGTCCATAACACTGGAAGCATGCCGTCCGCCTATCACAAAGTGATCGATCTGATTGCGTGTTTTCCGATCTGGCGATAGCCATGTTGCTTGATGGATCTTTTTATGCTTGAACCTGGTGCTGGCTACGACCATATTTCGTGCACCGGCGAAGTCGATCAGCCTGTATCCATTCGGCGAAGTCTCTTCATGGAGGCTGAACTTTCCGACAGTGGGGCCAAATACACTCCTTTGCCCACCCTGGCGTTAAAGTCGCCAAGCACGACTTTGATATCATGACGGGGCAGCGCTCATAAGTTTCTTCTAATTTTGCGTAGAATGTTTTTTTTTCCACGACGTCCTTGTCCTCGGTCGGTGCGTGCGCACAGATAAACGATATGGTGAAAAATCGTAGTTTTATTCGGATTGTGGCGAGACGCTCGTTCACGGCTGTGAAAGACACTACCTGTTTCACAAGCCTCTTTCCCACCACAAAACCGACGCCGAATCTGCGCTCATTAGTGTGGCCGCTCCAGTAGACATTGCAGGTTTGGATGGTCTTATAACCTTGCCCCGTCCATCGCATTTCTTGTATAGCGGTGATGTCAGCTTTTGCCTGTTTGAGGACCCCAACTAGGCGGGTATCGTCACCTTCCCTGCTAAGGGTTCGGACATTCCAAGAACATGCCCTGATTTCCTTAATCAAATTCCTATTTCGTTTGCAGTGGTCGTTATCTAAAGAGTGAGTTATCATATCCGAGGCCTGATTATTGGATCTCATTGGAAGTTTGTTTTTATGTGGTGGGTCCCAAACCCTACGCACAACCCGTTTCTCAGGGGGGGGGGGATACAGAATGGCTAAATTCCCGGTTTTTTACAGCTAAAATATATTGTTACATAGAGTTCAGAAGGGGAAGTCGAGTCCCAACAATATCTCAAAAAAAATTAGGTGGTGATTTATTGCGTTTTGGTTTGAAGCTCCTCAAGTTATAACGTAGTGATCGACTACAATTTTTTGTTAATTTTTCTTTACCTTTTTCACTTAGTTTATTTTATCAATCTATATATATAAAATTGGATGTATGTATGTATGTGGCTTATGGACTCCAAAACTACTCTGCCGATTTTGTTGAAATTTTGGGGATAGATTAGTAGGAGCCTAGAGAGTGTTTCTGTAAATTTTTTTTTATGGGAAGTGGACCCGGGACCGCCCTATTCAAAAATATCGTATAAATGGCTGGATTTACTTGAAATTTGGCATGTAGGTAGCGTTATGCTTAGGTTAAAGTATAGGATGATTTTTCTTCCGGGAAGTGGACCAGGTGCCGATCTGTTATAAACAATCGTATTTATGGTTCGAATTGCTTGAAACTTGGTATGTAGGTAGCTATATGCTAAGATTAATATATAGTGGAAAGTGGACCCAGGGCTGACTTATTCTAAACTATCGTAAAAATGGTTGCATTTACTTGAAATTTGGAATGTAGGTAACGTTATGCTTATATCAAAGTATAGGATGATTTTTCTTCCGGAAAGTGGACCCAGGGCTGACTTATTCTAAACTATCGTGAAAATGGTTGAATTTACTTGAATTTTGATATGTAGGTAGCGTTATGCTTAGATCAAAGTATCATCATTTTCGAATGCGATATTTTTCAGTTTTTACAATTTGCTACAATAATACCTATAATTTTTATAGAATGGCTGTTCTTAAAGAATGTATACTAACTAATGTGTTTCGCACATAAAGTTGTGTTCAAAATAATAGTAGGTAAATTATTTCCCTTATTTTTCTACCACCTGAACAAAGGGTTGAAAGTTTCAAACTTTGAGCCTTCAAAGTACTTGCACTGACATTTGTTGCACTGACAGTTGTTACAAAAGAACATTTAAAAAATGAACTTAGCCTATACATATGCAACCACGTACCTGTATGAGGAAATCGTTTATTTGCATGAATACATATAGATAAGGGTTTAAACACCGTCTACAGTTTTTCTTTTAATTAATCGCGTACCTGCGGATAGTATACACACACCTAATGAAAAAACCAAAAATATTGTTTATCCTTTAACATTAAGATAAATAAAAGTCCTTAAATGGTAAAATCTTATTCAGGTGTTTTTCTTTGGTGTAGCAACGCACGCCGGGTATTACTAGTTATATATATATATTAGAGTGGTTCACAAATATGGGCTTTTTGGAAATTCTAAAACGCTACCCCCAAATATTGTTCCTTATGACAAAAAAAGAGGCTGCTATTTTTTTTTTTTAAGGTGGTTTAGAGGTCGCGCTACCCGTTTTTATACAAAACAAGTAAGGAAAGCTGTCTTCGGCTGTGCCGAAGGCTAAATACATTTCATGAATAAGCGTCACGATTTTCACTGTTTGATCCCAGTACAGCCTGTGTGAATTTAACTGCCGCTCATACCGAAATTATCGGAACTATCGATTATATGGGGGCGATGGGTTATATTGGTCCAATCTGAAAAAACTGTCTACACTGAAATTGACTCAGACTAGCCGTTTTTTAGTATTCTAGCCTCAAACATTGGCAAGCTTTTTTCGTTTTTCGTTTTCTTTCCAAAAATTGTCAAAAATGTAAATATCCGATATGTTCAATTTTATTTTTAGCCTGTGTCCAAAATGTATTAAACAAAGTGTGATTGACGTAAAATATTTTTCTCTTGTATGAATGTAAACAAATGAATTAACCCTATGTGGTGCAATGTCTCATTTCGCCACTCATATATAGGATCAAGAGAGGAAAATATAAGAACTATACATGCGGAACAAATTATATAACAAATTATTGATTATTTGCCAAAAGAAAATAAACCAACAGCAGCACATAGAAGCCTTTTCACGTTTTCGTTTATTTTCCTTTCTTGTTCTTCTTTATCGGCTTTTATGCAAGCGGTCCTTAAATTGTAACTTACATAAATACAACTATTTTTACATACATAAAACACATTTTACAATTTTTTTATTTTTGATTGCCAAAGTTTTGCGCTTTTCTGCAATAAGTTTTTGTTTAAATTTTTTATTCTGAACATTATTCGGCACTTATAAAAGTAAGATTTAATATTTTCATCTAAGTTTATATGTGAGCTCAGCTGAACTAATTTAAATATATTAAGTTTTTAGCATGACAAATATTTCGCCATTCACTTTTATAAAAATATTTTCAAGCTGCATCACTGCGTTGAAAAATTCATCATTTGGTTTTATGAGGCTCCCGTTGGAGTTTGAAATTGAGCTCCTCGAACTTAGCTTCCATATCGCCAATCTTTTTAGAGAGGGTAAATACTTCAGCTCGAAAACTGCTTTCCAAGGGACTCTCTGTTTGAGTTCCACCATCCACAACAGACCTCACCTTTTTCAATAAAACTCCCTCACTTGGAAGACTTGGTTGTATTGATATTGGCATGGGGACGGCACCTGGGTACAACCTAGCACGTTTAGAAACACTAATCTCGGACGGACAGCAGATGATATCAGTTTTTTTAAAATGGGTTTCGCAAACGAAAGACGAAGCGGGTAAGCTAACCCCACAGCTTTCCTCCCATCGCTTTCGCCTTAGCTCGCAGCTGGGTGTTTCAAAAAAACGAACGCCATAGGCTATCTGCGCTTTTCTTACACACAGCGCAACGCTCGTATGTCTTGGATATTTTCATATTATTATCTAAAATAGAATAAAACACCCCGGTATTTTATGATACATACATATATAACAAGTTCATAAGCTCTTACCTTTCTCCGCGTGTATCCTGCTGTCTTTTATTCCATCTAATCTTGGTTTTTCCGGCTAGCTAATATTGCTTCCGAAAAATTTGAAGGCTTACAAAACTTGAATGAACAAGTAAGGAAGTCTAAGTTCGGGTGAAACCGAACATTACATACCCAGCTGTGCACATAAAGTGGGCGTGATCGTTCACCGATTTTTCTTATTTTCTGTGGTAGTACTCTACATAAACATAACATGCCTGGTACCTAGTTTCGTAAATCTATCTCACACCGTTCTGATGTTGTTAGCAGTCGAATTTAAAAATTGCTTGACTCATAAGTGAGCGGTGCCACGCCCACTTTCCAAAATTTTGAAAAAATTATGTAAAGAATATGAAAGTTGATGTATGTACCAAATTATATTATTATAGCGAAATCAGTTAATTAGATATGGACTTTTCAATATTTCCACCTCCTTTCAATATAACTTTTATGAAAAAGTAGGCGTGGTCGCGAAGCGATTTCGTTTATTTTCTATAGCTGAATTTACCACAACAATAGTATGTCCTATACGAAATTTCGTTATACTAGCATAAACTGTTCTGAAGTTATTAAGAGTCAAAATTTTAAAATTTCTTCAAATATACGTGGGCGGTACCACGCCCCCTTTTCAAAAATTTTTATAAAATCGGCCTTAGAACATCTAAATCAATACATATTGCAAATTTTATCATTGTAGCTGCTTCTAATATTGAATTAACCCATTTTATACGTTTTTCGAAATTTTCGATATCGAAAAAGGGGCGTGGTTATGGTCCGATTTTACCCATTTTCAATAGCAATCTATTCTGAACCCAAATAAGTACGCATGCCAAATTTGGTGAAGATATCTCATTATTTGCTCAAGTTATCGTGTTAACGGACAGACGGACGGACGGACGGACGGACAGACGGAGGGACATGGCTCAATCAATTTTTTTTTCGATCCTGATCATATTGATATATGGAAGTCTATATCTATCTCGATTCCTTTATACCTGTACAACCAACCGTTATCCTAACAAAGTTATAATACCCTGTGTACAAGTACAGCTGGGTATAAAAATTGTCACAAAACGGTTAAGAATTCTTTTCAATTTGACATTATACCCCAGTTCTAAATAAGAGAAACGTCAAATTCAAGCACAGTTTGTTTAATACATTTTGCCTGTGCCTGACATTACGAATTTTTCCAGTTTTTTTCCTGTATATTTTGTAAATTGTTTTTGTGATTTGATTTCTTCTGATGTTAAAAATAAAAGAAACAAGTAAGGAAGTCTAAGTTCGGGTGAAACCGAACATTACATACCCAGCTGTGCACATAAAGTGGGCGTGATCGTTCACCGATTTTTCTTATTTTCTGTGGTAGTACTCTACATAAACATAACATGCCTGGTACCTAGTTTCGTAAATCTGTCTCACACCGTTCTGAAGTTGTTAGCAGTCGAATTTAAAAATAATTGAAAAAATTATGTAAAGAATATGAAAGTTGATGTATGTACCAAATTATATTATTATAGCGAAATCAGTTAATTAGATATGGACTTTTCAATATTTCCACCTCCTTTCAATATAACTTTTATGAAAAAGTAGGCGTGGTCGCGAAGCGATTTCGTTTATTTTCTATAGCTGAATTTACCACAACAATGGTATGTCCTCTACGAAATTTCGTTATACTAGCATAAACTGTTCTGAAGTTATTAAGAGTCAAAATTTTAAAATTTCTTCAAATATACGTGGGCGGTACCACGCCCCCTTTTCAAAAATTTTTATAAAATCGGCCTTAGAACATCTAAATCAATACATATTGCAAATTTTATCATTGTAGCTGCTTCTAATATTGAATTAACCCATTTTATACGTTTTTCGAAATTTTCGATATCGAAAAAGGGGCGTGGTTATGGTCCGATTTTACCCATTTTCAATAGCAATCTATTCTGAACCCAAATAAGTACGCATGCCAAATTTGGTGAAGATATCTCATTATTTGCTCAAGTTATCGTGTTAACGGACAGACGGACGGACGGACGGACGGACGGACGGACGGACATGGCTCAATCAAATTTTTTTTCGATCCTGATCATATTGATATATGGAAGTCTATATCTATCTCGATTCCTTTATAGCTGTACAACCAACCGTTATCCTAACAAAGTTATAATACCCTGTGTACAAGTACAGCTGGGTATAAAAAAATATTAAGAAAAAACAAAGTGACATTTAGGCATTAGTAGATGCTCAGTACAGTAATCAAATGACACATTCATTTCCACTTATCTCTGACAGTAATGACCTCTTTTGTGGGGCTAAGGTCGCACCTCGGCTGTTGTTGATTTCGGATTCAGCAGTAAATTTTCCTCTAGAATATATGTATATGTATTCCCATATTGATTTTTGCATTTTTGGCAATTCAAACTAAAATCGGAGAATCACAAAAACATATCGATGTTTGAAGTAAGAATACTAGAAAAGGCTAGTCTGAGAAAACTACATTCAGGTAAGTGTTTGTTTATATCAATGGTTTTTTCCGTTTTATAGCAAAAGTTGGGTAAGGTCTGCAAAATCTAAACTAGAATTGAAGGACCTCTAGAATGATCTGTAACTCCATTTTGTAAAATCAAATCAATATAATTTTCCCATAGGGGGGATTGATCCCTCTCTATCTACGCCACTGAATCTACATTTAGCAGCGTTTACCGCGGGACATATCTACAAAATTGTATTTCTGTATTTGTGACTTGCTCGCTCATAAGAACTCTGTGAGCACCATTGGATTAAAATGACGTTCCGGTTTCGTTCTTCAACATTTATTTCGACTTCGGTTTTCAAATAAAAAAGTGAACGCCAAAAAATTGTACTGCTACAAAACACAAGTATTATGTAGACATTTTTAAAAAGTGCCTCTTTTACTATACTTATTCCGCTGTTCAAAATTAACTTTGGGTATTTGAAAAAAGGTATTTGACCTCGAGCTTTTCAAGCTGATATCAAACAAAATTGTTTATTGGGTGTATGGTACCCTGTGGGGAAAACGTCTAGTTTCCTTGTACTAGTTCGTTTTCTATGTCTTTTATATGCAATCAACTGGCGAAGTGTGGGAAAACTCTCTAGTTCTGTTGTATTATTTCGTTTTCAATCTCTTTTGTATGCAATGAACTGCCGAGTTTAACATGACTATGTCCTAGGCGGTGGAAATTGTTCCCTCTGCATCACCCTTTCGCCAGTTCCGAGCATAGTCATGCCATAGTCATAGGCAGTAGCAATTATCCCCTGCTGCATTACTTTATCTATAGTTCGGAACTAGCGAAAAGTTAATGCAGCAGGGGATAATTGCCACTGCCTATGACATAGCTATGCTCGAAACTGGCGAAAGGGTGATGCAGAGGGAACAATTTAAACCGCCTAGGACATTGCCATGTTAAATTCGCCAGTTCATTGCGTACAAAAGAGATTGAAAATGAACTAGTTGAGGAATACTAGAGATTTTCCCCACAGGGGTATATAAAAACAATATACTTAGAAAGACTGTTCATATGTGTGTAAGCGTTACAATTGGGATTAACACTGTGTCACGCTGTTTGACAATTATCATTGACTTGAAAGATTTAAGAGTTTTTTCTCTCTCGCCCGTATAATATTTATGTTTGTGCGCTGCACTTATCTATTGGGGATGCCAATCACGTGTTCCGCATCGTTTTAAATAACGAAAATCCCGAGATTTTTGGGAAGCACTCCCGGAAGTTTTGGAAAGCATCATGTTACACTGAGTCAAGTTTTCTGCACTGGGCACACTAACGATACTTTTTATGGCCGGATCATAAATTTAATATTGTAAATCAGAGCTGTTAATTTTGATTAGTAATTAGTAATTGATTGATTAGAACATTTTTTTAATTACTAATGATTATTTTAATTGCTTTCAAGAAAAAGCAATTACTAATTGATTACGATTAGAAAAAATCAAATCTGATTTTTTTTTTGATTTTTTTTAATTTTTTTGATTTATTTTTGATTTTTTTTGATTTTTTTTGGATTATTTTAAAGTTTTGTTGTTAAAAGTATAAACATCTGTGTATCTTTGTATGCAAATATATACATCTACTTACACTTTGGGGCTCATGGATTTCTAGAATGAACCTTGATCGCTAAGTATATGGACATATGAGAAAAAATGCCAGGTTTGATGGTTATATGCGTTGTAGTGGTGAAAATTTGTCCCTTTTATATCTAAACGGGTAGTGTCGTGCATTTCTCGTTTAAAACCCTATGGGTACGGTCGGATGGTTCTATTCGAACACTTATAAGTTGCTACACAAAGTAAAACGTGGGCATACCAACTACATATGTATGTCCAAAAGAGACTAGTAATGATCAATTGATCAAAAATTAAGTGGTTATTATCCATAGAGAGAGGTCCGGGATTAATAACTTTAGGCCAAAATGGACGACGTAGTCATTTTGTTGGAGTAGAGAATAGTAGAAGTAGAATCGTTTTATTTTTATTCATTTTTGTTTAAGTAATGCTATTTAGTAATCATCATCATCATCATCATTTATTGGCGCTTAACCGCCTAAGCGATTTTGGCCGTTTCGTATCAAAGCACGCCAGTCATTCCTTTTTAGCGATAACCGACGCCAATTGGAAACCCCAAGGGAGTTCAAGTCATCCTCCACCTGTTGTTTCCATCTCAGTCGAGGCCTCCCCCTTCCTCTGCTGCCGAATTCAGGCGACGATAGGAAAACCTTCTGTGCTGGAGCTTCTTTGCCCATTCGCATAACATGGCCCAGCCAGCGGAGTCTTTGGGCTTTAATTCGCTGGACTATGGTCAGATCTGCGTAGAGCTCGTACAGCTCATCGTTAAATTTCCTTCGATACTCGCCGTTGGCATCACGGGAAGGACCATAAATCTTCCGGAGAACTTTTCTCTCAAATACTCCAAGGGCCATCTCATCTTCTCTTGACATTGTCCATGAATCTGAGCCATACATCAGGACAGGTATGATGAGAGACTTATAGAGCGTGATCTTTGTTCTTCGAGAGAGGACTTTACTTCTCAATTGCCTACTCAGTCCAAAGTAGCACTTGTTGGCAAGAGTGATTCTCCGCTGGATTTCTAGACTGATATTATTTTCGGTGTTAATACTGGTTCCCAAATAGACGAAGTCTCTCACAGTTTCAAATTTGTAACTATCAACAGTGACATGGCTGCCAAGGCGCAGGTGCGCCGATTCTTTCTTTGATGACAGCAAATACTTCGTCTTGTCCTCGTTCACGGCAAGACCCACTTTTTTCGCTTCCTTATCCAGTCCAGAGAAGGCAGCGCTTACGGCGCGGTTGTTAAGGCCAATGATATCAATATCATCGGCATACGCCAGCTATTTAGTAATATTTGCGAATAATATGTAAGTAATAATGTAATGACAATTAAAGAACAATAACACAAATAGTCAACAATAACGGTATTCAGTTTAAAAATAATTCATGTAGGTGGACATGAGTGCTATCAACGGTGATTTATACTCACATTGAAAACGAACGTTTGAGATCTGAGAAGGTGATTGGTTCTCAAATGCATCTCAAATTGAGATTAGCTAAAAATGTTTGTTAGGATTACACCGTTACTTCTTGCTTCACCTATACATTTGTATGTTTGTGCAAGTGAATATTTATGTATGAACATATTTTTCTACAACAGTACTGGAAAAAAATCAAAAAAAATCAAAAAATCAAAAGTAATCAAAAGTAATCATTACTTTTGATTATTTTTGATTACTTTTGAATTTTTGATTTTTTTGGATTTTTTTAAATTTTTTTGATTTTTTTGATTTTTTTTGATTTTTTTTTAATCAATTGAAAAAATAATCATTAAAAAGTGAAAGTAATTGGTAATCAATCATTAGGTGGCTTCTCAAAAAATAATCAATGAAATGCTAATCATTACCGATTACTAATCAATTATTAACAGGTCTGTTGTAAATTTGGTTTAAAAACTTTTAGCAATACATTTTTTTGTATGCTTTGTTTTAAAGATCAAACTGCGATTGAAATTGCAAAATATGTTATAAGTAGTAGTTCCAATGAAAAGTAGTTATGTTATTAGTTATATAGCGTGTTTTAGTTCCAACACTAAAGGTTCCATTCTATGACGTAATTTATAATCAATGACATTCTTCAGGTCTTTCCAACTAAAACACTCTGAAAATGGAAATTATTTTAATTTTCGACCTTTTTTTCTCCAACATATTCTTTAAAATGATTACGTAAATATTTTGGCTTGGAGGTAGGGCTCTTAATTCGAATCGATTAGTCGGCTACCAACTTGTGCTGTTTGAAAATCGAACGCGAACATTAGAGTGCCAAGAAAAGTTCCACAATTTCTATCGGAATGATTAAGCTTGAGAATTTATTTTTTTGTTGCAAAATTGCTTATGCTCGCCAATGAAAAATTATAAGCACCTGACAGATTTGTAACAAACCTTTCAAATTGTTATTTGCTCCATGCCCTGCTAAGCGCTCTCCAGTGCTGCTGCTGTGCCAGGCTGATGTGATTTACAAACACTGGCCTAATGAATTGAGTGAAACACTAGCTTTTGATCCAATTTTAGATTATATAATTACGCCTTGAAAAGCTGAGTACTCTTTTGGCGTACAGGCCTCCGATATAGAGTACCTTCCGACACCTAAAAAATGTGTGGTGCAAAACAAATGCGCAAATTCAGCCGCGACTTGTACTATTTGGTAGAGTGATAGCCGTTTCGGTCATGAGCATGGCTTTTTCTCATTTTTACTCAAGCATTTGTTAAGTTCATTAGGTGGGATCCGTACGATAAGTAAAAAAAAAATTTCGAAACTGAAATGACCGAACTGTTAAAATCCTACTTTTACAGAACGCATTTTTGACCGAATTAAAAAATGTCGAAAAATGGAAAATGACCGAAAAAGGTGGAATTTTTTTTATGTTGGCGTAAAAATCCAGAAAAATCCAGAATTCAAGTTTTTTATTAGTTTTTATGGAAATTATCAGTATTTTATTAGTTTTTATGTAAATTATGACAGCATCTGACTAATTATACATTTTTATACAATTATTAGAATTTTTAAGTTTTCTAGTACGAAGCTTAACATATATCACAATAACAAAAAAAAACGGTAAAAGTGCAGTTTCGCGTACGGGCCGAGAAATCGACCAAAATTTTTGAACGAGGTATAAAACTGCATTAATGTGCGTATTAATGCAAGGATCAAGAATCCGAAGTCGGAATGGGACTTTTTTGGCCAGTTCAAAAGTTATTGCGGAAAAACCTTGTCTTGCGGCCACTTTTGTGGCACCACTTTGTATCAGCATTTAACACACAAAAGACACTGTTTCAAGTAATTGAGGAGTTGCGTGCAAAAAGGCCACTTCTTTGAAAAATATGTTTTGAGATATTCATTTTTGAAACATTGTAAAGTATTCATAAAGATCTCAAGGTTTTTTGATATTACTTTGCCTGTTTAAGATATATCAAAACCAAATTTGGAGGGAACATAAAACATAGATTCTTCTCTCGAATTAGCCGTTTTACGGAAAAAGGGCACATCTCACTTAGTGCCCTTTTTGCACGCAACTCCTCAATTATATAAGTAATATAAGCTTTTGGTCCACAGTAACTCTGGGCAGAAACCTTCTCTACGTAGGCGGCCTACGGCCGGGTGTGTGCCATAGCCGTGGCTACCGCCACGGTGATGTCCTTCCGCGTAGTTTTTAATTCCAAATTCCTTAAAGAAATTAAAAGGAATATAATGAAAATTTGGAATTAAAAACTACGCATACAAGTATTGTAAATTTTTATTTTCTCATACATCTTTTCTTCATATCAAAATTTTCCTTGATCATGGGAGCACAATACCACGCCCCCTCTTCTGATAACCCCCATTTTTATGTGTGAGAATGCTTTTGATATCATATATATAGGTCTTTACCAATTTTCAGGTCCCTTCCTTGAACCCTTTCACTGATATTCTGCTTGAAAAATTTAGTTTGTATGGGAGGTGCCACGCCCCCTTTTCTGCTTTTCTGACAACCCCCTTTATTATGTGTGAGAATGCTTTTGATATCATATAGGTCTATACTAATTTTCAGGTCCCTAACTTGAACTCTTTCACAGATATTCTTCTCGAAAAATTTAGTTTGTATGGGAGGTGCTACGCCCCCTTTTCTGATAACCCCCCTTTTTATGTGAGAATTCTTTTGATATCATATAGGTCTATACCAATTTTCAGATCCCTACCTTGAGCCCTTTCACAGATATTCTGCTTGAAAAATTTAGTTTGTATGGGAGGTGCCAAGCCCATTTTTCTGATAACCCCCCTTTTTATGTGTGAGAATGATTTTGATATCATATAGGTCTATACCAATTTTCAGGTCCCTAACTTGAACCCTTTCACAGATATTCTGCTCGAAAAATTTAGTATGTATGGGAGGTGCCACGCCCCCTTTTCTGATAACCCCGTTTTTATATGTGAGAATTCTTTTGATATCAAATAGGTCTATACCAATTTTCAGGTCCCTACCTTGAACCCTTTCACAGATATTCTGCTTGAAAAATTTAGTTTGTATGGGAGGTGCCACGCCCTCTTTTCTGATAACACCCTTTTTTGTGTGAGAATTCTTTTGATGTCATATAGGTCTATACCAATTTTCAGGTCCCTACCTTGAACTCTTGCACAGATATTCTGCTTGAAAAATTTAGTTTGTATGGGAGGTGCCAAGCCCCTTTTTCTGATAACCCCCCTTTTTATGTGTGAGAATGCTTTTGATATCATATAGGTCTATGCCAATTTTCAGGTCCCTAACTTGAACCCTTTCACAGATATCATCAGATCATTACAACGCGAAAAACGGCTAGATTTTTATATATGGGCAAATCCCAAATGGTGTTACATTTTTGGATACTCGGATGCTACACATGAGTTAATGAATTAAAGCGGGTAAAAAGCATATGAATATTGAGTTTTACGTATTGACTATCTTCTCTGAAGATTTTGACGGAAAAAGTGTAGGCGACAAGTTTTTACAGAACTTTGAAAGGTGAAAAAGTCGAATATACCGCTTTTTCAAGTGATACTCTTAATTTTATATTTTGTATTTGTTCTATAAAATTAATTTTGAGGCATCAATATATCGCTTTGAAGTTTTACCAGGGTGTAGTTTTTGAGACGAAGATTCTAAAAATGTAGGCGGGGTTGATGTGCTTCTCCAATATTAAATGTTATCATCAATGAAAGTAGCGATACTCTATTTTTGGCAATTTTCAATATTTGTGAATTCGTACTTATAAGTTTTTGAGGCAGGTAGGTAGGTTCAAGTGGCTGCCGCAGAGGCACACTTAGGCCAGTTTTGAAAGGCCCGTTGTGATACCACCAACACAAGGAAAGTCAGTCCCGGGACCCAGCCATATGGAAAATCCCTGAGTTGTTGGGATTTTCCACATAGCAGAATCCCGGGACTGACACTCCTAAACCGACACCGTTACTCCTCCTCGGACCACTTAGATGACTTTATGAAGCCCATCAAGTCCTTTATGTCCAGTTCCGCGATCTGGCTTAGGCTATCTAGTAACGGAACTCCCAAAAAGCGCGTTCTCGCGCCGCTTAAAGCCGGACAGTTGCAGATGAGGTGCTCCACTGTTTCCTCTTCCTCATCATCTTTGCAACTCCTGCAGCATCGTTGGTAGGGCACACCTAGCCTTTCTGCATGCCTACCAATGAGGCAGTGACCGGTTAATACCCCTATCAATATGCAGATTTCCCTCCTAGTTAGGGCATAAATGCGTCTAGACCTTTTAAGATCCCATTTTGGCCAGGTTTGTTTCGATATCCGACACCCTGAGGATTGCAGCCATCTTTCGTTGGCTTGACGGAGTGTGTGCTCCTTCAGCATTAGTTTGCATGTGGCAAACGGCATACCTAAGCGCTCTTTATCCTGAAGAACCTGCTTGGTCGTGCCCTGCCTGGCAAGCTCGTCTGCCTTACAGTTTCCCTCAATGTCCCTATGTCCCGGGACCCATATGAGGTTTACGCGGTTCTGTTGGGCCAACTCCTGAAGAGATCGACGACAGCTGAGTGTCAGTTTAGAGTTGAACGTGTATGAGCCAAGGGATTTGATTGCCGCTTGGATATCGCTGAAAATAGCGATATCTTCTCCGATAACACGTTTGCTTAACCAGGCCGTGGCGTCCAGGATTGCCGAGACTTCCGCCTGGAAGACGCTACAATGATCAGGTAGTCTGAAGGAGAGATCAAGGTCCAAATCCCTTGAATAAACCCCTCCTCCAACTCTGCCGTCCAACTTCGAGCCGTATGTGTATATGGAAGTGCCACCATTTGTTTCAGGGCACCAATCCGTCCTCTCCCAGTCTTCTCTGCTGGGAATGTTTATTTTGAAACAGCCCCGACTGTAGTGGTCGCACAACGATCTGTGCTTAGAGGGAGAAAGCTGTAAGATTCCAGAATACTGGAGTGTCCAATAGTACCCGCACCCCAACTGGAGGTTTCTCTTAGGCGCAGAGCTGATGCCGCTGCTGACCGAAACCCTTCAAGATCAAGTGCCAAAATGCCCAGAATGACCTGGAGGGCTTCGTTGGGCGTTGTCCTTAGCGCACCGCTTATACAAATCATATTGGATCAACAACAGAGTATTAAAATTTTGGTTGTACGTAATGATAGCCTATTATACAGCAAAACTTTCTGTGGTTTTGAATTTGATGTGCTCTCTTTAGTTTTCAAGGTAGAGGCAGAAATGTCGAACTCTTTGGTGCCTAACTTTTTTACGGTAGCATATTGTTTTTGTAGGCACAGCTACAGTGTTACTTTCATTACGTGTTACTCTTTTGTAATTTGTTGTACTACACTACAGTGGTTGGACAAACTCTCCGGGTGTATTTCTGCCATGAGAAGTTTCTCCGCAAAAAATTCATTTGCTTTGCAAGTGCCGTTCGGAGTCGGCAAAAAACTGTAGGTCCCGCCAACTTGTAGGAAAACTGAAAAGCAACACACCACAAGTTGGAAAGAGAAGCTCGGCTAAAATCTCGTTAGAGGTTATGATAACCTTTTGGTATATCGCCGCCATTCGTTTTTTGTTTTGTTTTTTACTCAAAATTAACATATAAACGTATAACAAAGTTGTGTAGTTATATATTTAAGTATTGTGTGCTACATGATACTCCATGAAATACTTAGGATGAAGACCTACATCACATTTTACGCATTTATATTTTGATTTTCCTCCACATTTATTTGCACATCGGCGTTCTCTCTCTATTGGAACAATCCAATGGTTGAGGCCATCAAATCGAGTACTGGACAAGGGCGTAGCTGGCTTTCGTCCTTGATGTGGGGGTGTTCCATGTGTGACAAGGAGGGTTCGAGCTACATGCCTCCTAAATGCAAACAGGAAATCAGTCTTGTAATTGCAACCAACCTTTCTTGCAAGTAACCATCCATTAACAATTGCAACATCTACGAAATAAGCAAAAATTGGCCACCACTACTTTTTTATACGCATTCTAGTACGCAAATTTGCGACTGCCTGATCGCATTTATCCACTCCACCCATATAGGTAGGTAGAAGTGGCTGCCGCAAAGGCACACCTAGGCCAGAAATAAAAGGCCCGTTGTGATACCACCAAACTCTAGGAAAGTCAGTCCCGGGGCCCGGCCATATGGAAAATCCCAGTGCTGTCGGGACTCTCCATATAGCCGAAACCCGGGACTGACACTCCTAACCGACACCGCTACCCCTCCTCGAACCATTTTGATAACTTGATGAAGGCCATCAAGTCCTTTATGTCTAGCTCCGCGACCTGGCTTAAGCTAACCAGGAAGGGAACTCCCAGAGAGCGCCTTCTCGCTCCGCTTAAGGCCGGGCAGTTGCAGATGAGGTGCTCCACCGTTTCCTCTTCCTCATCCTCTTTGTAACTCCTGCAGCATCGTCGGTAGGGAACGCCTAGCCTTGCTGCGTGCCTACCAATAAGGCAGTGCCCGGTTAAAACACCTATTAATATGGAGATTTCCTTCCTTTTTAGGGCGTATATGTGTCTAGATCTTTTAAGATCGCATTTTGGCCAGGTTTGCTTGGATATCCGGCACCCTGGGGCTTGTAGCCATCTTTCGTTGGCTTCGCGGAGTGTATGCTCCTTCAGCATTAGCTTGCACGTGGCAAACGGCATACCTATGCGCTCTTTATCTTGAAGAATCTGCTTGGTCGTGCCCTGCCTGGCAAGTTGGTCTGCCCTACAGTTTCCCTCAATGTCCCTGTGTCCCGGGACCCATGTGAGGTTCACGCGGTTCTGTTGGGCCATCTCTTGAAGAGATCGACGACAGCTGAGCGTCAGTTCAGAGTTGAACGAGTAAGAGCCAAGGGATTTGATGGCCGCTTGGCTGTCGCTGAAAATACAGATATCCTGTCCGATGGTGCGTTCACCTATCCAAGTCACGGCGTCCATGATTGCAGAAACTTCAGCCTGGAAGACGCTGCAGTGATCAGGTAGTCTAAAGGAGAGTTCTAGGGCCAAATCCCTTGAGTAAACCCCTCCTCCGACTCTGCCGTCTAACTTCGAGCCGTCGGTGTATATAAAAGTGCCGCCATTAGTAGCGGGACACCGATCTATGTTCTCCCAGTCTTCCCTGCTGGGAATGTTTATTCTAAAACAACAATCTCCGACTGTTGTGGTCGCACACCGATCTGTGCTCAGAGGGAGAAAGCTGTAAGATCTTAGAATACAGGAGTGTCCAATAGTGCTTGCGCCCCAGACGGACGTTTCCCTTAGACGCACAGCCGATGCTGCTGCTGCCCGATACCCTTCCAGATCGAGTGGCAAAAAGCCAAGAATGGCCTGGAGAGCTTCATTGGGCGTTGTTCTTAACGCCCCGCTTATACAGATCATGCTCGTTCTGTGGACTTTCCCTAACAGATTTAGGTTTGTTGCCTTTCTTAGCGCAGGCCACCATACCACGACTCCATACAGCATAATTGGCTGGATTATCGCAGTGTAGATCCATCTGCAAATTTTGGGGCTGAGCCCCCATTTTTTGCCAATGGCTCTTTTACACGTGTAAAGTGCAATGCACGCTTTCCTCTGGCGCTGGATGACATTCTCCTTCCAGTTAAGCTTTCTATCTAGAACTGTGCCTAGGAATTTGGCTTTGTCAGCTAAGTTCAGGCGCACGCCATCTAGTTCTGGTAGGTTCAACGGTGGTATCTTGTACCGCCTGGTATAAAGGACAAGCTCCACCTTTCCCGGGTTGATGCTAAGTCCGCAGCGAGAGGACCATGAAGAAACTTCTCGCAGTGCTACTTGCATCAAGTCACACAGGGTTTGTGGGAATTTGCCCCTATATGCAATAGCTAAATCGTCTGCATATGCCACTATCTTCCCGCCCCCCCACCTTGTGTCTCGTAGCAGCGAGTTTACGGTGAGGTTCCATAGGAGCGGGGAGAGAACACCACCCTGAGGCGTTCCTCTTGTGACATAGCGTGAAAGATCAACTGTTCCCAGTGAAGAAACTATTTTCCTTCCCTTTAGTAGTTGATCAATTAGTCCAATAAGAGACCTATTTATGGCCAGGTTTGTTAAGGCAGTGTTAATAGCCTCCGGCCTTATATTGTTGAAAGCCCCTTCGATGTCCAGAAAGGCCACGAGACAGTACTCCTTTTCGTGCAATGATTTTTCAACAATAGAGACTAGGCTGTGGAGCGCAGTTTCCGTTGATTTACCTTTGGTGTATGCATGTTGATAGCTAGAAATAAGGTTGCTATCAATAGTAGAGGAGAGATAATCGCTAATTATCCTCTCGAAGGTTTTAAGTGCAAAAGACGAGAGACTGATCGGTCTGTAGTCTTTAGGCTCATAGTGTGAGGCCTTCCCAGCCTTTGGAATAAAGACTACCGTGGCGCTTCTCCAGGAGCACGGAATGTAATTAAGAGCCAGGCAGGCTGAATAGAGAACTACCAGCCATTTAGCTGATATTTCCAGCGTGTTTATGAGTTGTGCGGGGAAAATCCCGTCTGGCCCAGCTGCCTTGAACGGCTCAAAGCTTTTGATTGCCCACCTTACCCTTTCCTCCGTAATGGGTATGTTTACCGCCAGGTTTGTTGCAGATGCTACAGGTGCATCATACAAGTTCCCCGGAAAGTGTGTGTTCAGGAGCAGCTCCAGGGTTTCCCCTTCCGTGCTGGTCCAAGATCCGTCAGGCTTCCGTTAATAGCTAATGGCTGTTTGAGTTTTTGATAGCACTCGTCTAAGTCTCGCTGTATCATCGACTTTTTCGACCCCGGTGCAGAAATTTCTCCACGAAGTTCTCTTCGCTTGCCTTAGAGCCTTTTTATAGGCCCTCAGTTTAGCTTTATATTCGAGCCATTCAGGCTCCGTACCGATGCTCTTGGCCTTGTTAAATTGCTTCCTGCATGATATACGGAACGAATCCAGGTCGTAAGACCACCTGTGGTTTTGGTACTGGACAAGCCTGCTCTAGGGTATTTGAGAGCGCCGTTGTAAAGGTCGTTACCAGATAATCCAGTTCTCCCACTGATGAGGGGGCTTGTGGAGGTAATACTGGTAGGTCCCTAGCTAATATTTGGTTATGTAGCTGCCAGTTAGTGTTGCGTGGATTTCGTTTCATAACTGGCTGCTCAACAATAAAGTCTAACACAATTTCTATGTACCGATGGTCAGAAAATGAATGCTCATCAAGAACACGCCATTTTCTGACCCACTCATAAGCGCCTTCGCTACAAACAGTGAGGTCTATAACCTCCCTACGAGCTTTAGTTATAAAAGTAGGCTCGTTACCCACGTTACAAACCACCAGGTTAGTTGTTAGTAGGTAGTCAAACAGAGACTCGGCCCTAGCGTTAATATCGGAGCTTCCCCACTGGACGTGATGAGCATTAGCGTCAGCTCCAATAATAAGATGGCCCGTACAGAAATTATCTACCAGATCTTTCACCTCCTTTTGTGGAGGAGGTTCTTCGGCGTCATAGGGCATATAGACCGACGCCATCGTTAGGCTGGTGCTGCCGACTGTTAAGCTGGCAGCTGTAACGTCACCATTTGAGTAGTTGGGTAATAGAAAGGTGTTTAGCTCAGACTTTACCAAAATACAGGTTCTGACCTTGCCCTCATCATTGGCTTGGATGAGCTTGTACCCCTTAGTCCCCAATCCACAGATCCTAGAGCTATTGACCCAGGGCTCTTGGATAAGGACCACGTCTACGTCGCCTTTAGAAAGACGACTGCTTAAAACAGCCGAGGCTGCTTTAGATTTGTGCAGATTTATCTGAAGCACCACCAACATGAGAGAGCTCAGACTTCCCCGCCGCCAGCGTGTCGTCGAGGTCTGGCCTGTTCCGGGGGCTGTCTCTCAACGAGGAGTTGTTCAGAGCACCTGCACGATTTGGCGTGGCGGGAACCCTGCTGTCTGAAGCAGCATCAACGTTAGTGTGCTCAGGTTTAGCCACGATCGTGACGTCGAGGCCTTCTTCGTCAAGCAGGCTTTCTTCTATCGCCGAGTTGTTCACAGCACCATCGCAATTTGACGTGGCGGATAACATACTTTCCGCGACGGACTCCTCTGCTTCCCCTTCCGATGCCTCGATCTCCGAGTCCTCCGGAGCGTCCGGAATAGCAGCGCGCTATGCATCGCCAGTATGCGTGGATCACGATCTGACCCAAGCCGTAATGCACTCGTCCGTTGCACCGTTTAAGGGGCTCGAGCGCCTCCTTATTCAGAGTGATAACCACCTGTCTATTGGGCCCAACCACATCATCGACCAGATTGACGCCCCTATCCTGCGTCGGGAGAGACGGATTCCAGACCTGCAGCATCTCAAGAATATTCTCGGGTTCTGCAGGGACGGCAGGAATCCATGCCCTTGCCCTTGGCCGAGCAGGAATGTCCTTCCAGTCGACGACATCTAGTCTTGCCCCTGGGTAGACTTCACCCAGTCTTGCAACTGCTGCCTTATACAGTGCGACAGTTCTTGCATCCTCGCACCCGAATATTTTGATCTGACCTTGGTGAGGGAAACTGGAAGGCAGACGAGCTTGCCAGGCAGGGCACGACCAAGCAGGTTCTTCAGGATAAAGAGCGCTTAGCTATGCCGTTTGCCACATGCAAACTAATGCTGAAGGAGCACACACTTCGTCAAGCCAACGAAAGATGGCTGCAATCCCCAGGGTGTCGCATATCGAAACAAACCTGGCCAAAATGGGATCTTAAAAGGTCTAGACGCATTTATGCCCTAACTAGGAGGGAAATCTGCATATTGATAGGGGTATTAACCGGTCACTGCCTCATTGGTAGGCATGCAGAAAGGCTAGGTGTGCCCTACCGACGATGCTGCAGGAGTTGCAAAGATGATGAGGAGGAGGAAACAGTGGATCACCTCATCTGCAACTGTCCGGCTTTAAGCGGCGCGAGAACGCGCTTTTTGGGAGTTCCGTTCCTGGATAGCCTAAGCCAGATCGCGGAACTGGACATAAAGGACTTGATGGGCTTCATAAAGTCATCTAAGTGGTTCGAGGAGGAGTAACGGTCTCGGTTTAGGAGTGTCAGTCCCGGGATTCTGCTATGTGGAAAATCCCAACAACTCAGGGATTTTCCATATGGCTGGGTCCCGGGACTGACTTTCCTTGTGTTGGTGGTATCACAACGGGCCTTTCAAAACTGGCCTAAGTGTGCCTCTGCGGCAGCCACTTGAACCTAACCTAACCTAACCTTGGTGCCAGCCCGCGTCAGTACCTCGCGGCGGACTACCCGGAGACTCACGCATTAAGCCGAGGAGGGCCCTGCCCATTTCATTCCGGACATACAGCCACTGGTCTTTGGGGATGGACCAACGGTCGTTACCTCGGTCAATGAAACCTATTAGGATTCTGTCCTTGGTTACTTCAGCAAAGCTGAGTTTTCCCACTACGGGGTTGACCTGATGCCGCTTCGGATGGGGGTCTACCTCTCCGTCCGATCTCTGGCGTTTGAAGGGATTACCGTTCACCCTCTTAGGCACATAGGGCCTCTGGAAATTTGGTATCAGAGCTTTCGCTTCCTCCACCATCTTCCTTTCTTCCGGCGACAGCTTCTCCTGCGATGCTCCCTCATATTTTTTAAGGATCCTTGCGGCCTTCCTTTTATCCCAGTACGCAGAGCGTCGGGGAGATGCCTCTTGGGGGGGATTCAGACTCGTAGTTGCCATCGCTGTCTCTCCCTTTGCGGCGTCTTCCTTCTCTTTCGAAACTCTGAAACCAGGTCGTGAGACCATTGCCCCAGATGTGAAGAGATTGGGTTTCGTACCAGCGCTTGATGGAAGTTTAGCTTCCGCCGTTTTCTGCTTGACTGCGTAGGCAGCCGCACTGCTGCTTGCTCCCATCAAGTCACTCTTACTTGATAGCAGTTTGGGGGATGACTGACCCGTAGTTTCCATCGCTGTCGGCCTTCCAGTTAACTTTGAGGCGGAGTTTGTCCTCCGGCGTTGTGTTTTCGCTTGCTCCAGCATAGTTCTTCTCTGCTGCGGAGTAAACGAAGTCGTTAATTGCTTTGTATTTTGTGTGTTCTTCATCTTGTTCGTACGACCCCTCGCTGGACAAGGCCAGCTTAGGGTCAAGGGTAGTGTAAGGGGAAGTGTGTCGTCCGCCGCGGCAGAGCCCCATACCGCGGTAAGACCATAGTTACTCCCTGAGGCGGCCCGGTATCAGTGAGGCTCCACCCATATACTTATTGTAGTTTGAAATTAAAGATGGTTGTGGGAGTGCAATTTTGGCATTTTCTCCTGAGACCAGCGCATGGTAGTTGTCATTGTGATATTTTCGAAATTGGTTGCCACCGTAACTATACTATTATCTTTCCATCGACAGAAAAATACTTCATCGGACGACCTATAATCAGTATGGCCTCTGTTTGCACCTTTAAAATCTTTCAGAGGACAATTTTCTGTGCGATTAGCTCGTAACGTTGCTGTTGCATAGTATCCTACTTCCCGGAGATATTTCAACAAACTTAAACTTGTAAAGAAATTGCCCATTTTTAGGTGGTAACTTTCCAAGATCTATCAGTGTGAGAACTACATCTCCTCCAAGACTAAATGTTTTTTTCTCAGCACTTTTAGCTATGTACAAACTAAAGGCAACTATTTATCCAGTACTTGCACACAAAGCCCAATTTTTAAACCCAAACCTAATGGGCTTACCTCTAATAAATTGTTTAGCGTAATGTTTTCAATAATATGGGATCATACTTTCATCTACAGAGTAATGCTCGTCTATGCCGTGATGCTTTTGGAATGAATTCCTATCTAGTAATGGGCGCAATTTAAACAGTCTATCAGAAGAGGAGTCTAATTTGCTATTATCATTGAGGTGCAAGTTTTGGAGTATAGATTCGAACATGTTACACCTTATACTTTCTGAAAGCAGTTTTGGAACATCGTTGTCTCTGGAAAAGTAGAGTCGCTTATTTGGTAACTTAGCATAACCTGATAGCCGCATTGCTCCCAAAATGAGATAGATTTCGTCTTCAGTAAACATTAGCTGTCTGTTGTTCTGTCCAGCGTAAATATTGGTTTGCTCCACAATATGGTGAATCAAATTCTGAAAGATGAAATATAGTAACAAAAACCCTAAAACTAAAGATACAACAATGTATACTGCACAGCAGAGGAGGAAAATGCTGGAGCAAGCGAGAACGCAACGTCAGAGGACAAACTCCATTTCTTTATCAGCCGAGAGATCAACAGCGATGGCAACTACGAGTCGATTAGCTCTGGATAACAAGGGGGCAATCCCCAAAGTAAGTACCGGTACAAACACGGTGAAGCCAACAACGGCTGATGCTAAAGCCCCAGAAAGTGCCGGTACCGAAACCAAGTCTTTAACGTCTGTGGCAGTGGTCTCACGACCTGGCCGCAGAGATCCAAATAACGGAACGACCGCGATGGCAACTACGGGTCGAAATTTACCCCAAAAGACATCTCCCAGTCGCTCTGAGTACTTGGACAAAAGAGCGGCCGCAAGGATTTTGAAGAAATACGAGGGTGTTTCACAAGAGACGCTATCGCCGAATGCTAGAAAGACGGTGGAGATAGCTGAAGCTATCTTACCAAACTTCCAAAGCGATTACGCGCCAAAGAAGGTTAATGGAAACCCCTTCAAACGCCAGAGATCGGACGTGGATTTAAAACCTCACCCGAAGCGGCAGCAACACGCCCCCGTAATGGGTAAACTCAGCTTTGCTGAAGTGACTAAGGATAGGATCCTCATAGGCGTCATTGACCGAGGTAATGAAAGCTGGGCCATCCCTAGGGACCAGTGGCGGTACGTCCGGAATGCTATCGGTAATGCCCTTCTCGACATTATGGATGAGTCTCCGGGTGCCACTCCGATGGGTTCTTATGCGGGATGGCACCAGGGCCGAATCAAGGTATTCGCTTGCGAGGATGCAAAAACTGTTGCACTGTACAAGGCAGCAGCTGCAAGACTAGGTGAGATCTACCAAGGGGCAAGAATCGAGGTTGTCGACTGGAAGGACATCCCGGCTCGGCCAAGGGCTAGAGCGTGGATTCCTGCTATCCCTGCTGAACCTGAGAGAATTCTCAGGATGGTGAGGATCATGAACCCGTCTCTCCCGACGAAGGACTGGGGTGTCAATCTGGTCGAGGATGCGGTAGGGCCTGATAGGCAGGTAATCTTCACCTTGAATAAGGAGGCACTCGAGCCCCTTAAAAGGTGCAATGGACGAGTGCAGTACGGTATGGGTCAGATCGTGATTCACGGCTGCAACGAAGGACTCGGACATCGCAGTGCCGGAAGGGGAGTCGGAGATGTCTGACTCGGAAAGTATGGTATCTGCCTCGTCAAATGGCGAAGGAGCAGTGGACAGCTCGGATATGGGAGACAGCGTGCTGGACGGGGAAGACCTCAACGTCACAGTGATAGCAGCTAGTCCTGAGCGCACTTATGTTGACACTGCCACAGTTAGTAGGATCTCTGCCACGCCAAACCGTGGTCTGAAGAAATCGTCGTTGAAAGATAAGCCTCCAGACGAGGCGGAACTTGACGATACGGCGGTGGCAGGGAAGTCTGAGCGCTCTCATGTTGGTGGTGATTCAGATAAACCTGCACAAATCTAAAGCAGCCTCGGCTGCTTTAATAAGTCGTCTCTCTAAAGGCGACGTAGATGTGGTCCTCATCCAAGAACCCTGGGTCAACAGCTCAAGGATTTGCGGTTTGGGGACTAAGGGTTTTAAGCTTATTCGAGCCAGCGAGGGGGGCAGGGTTAGATCCTGTATTTTGGTTAAGTCTGAGCTGAATGCCTTTCTCTTGCCCAACTATACCAATGGTGACGTTACAGCTGCCAGTTTAACAGTCGACAATACCAGTCTGACGATGGCGTCGGTCTATATGCCCTACGACGCCGAAGAACCTCCGCCACACTAACAACTAACCTGGTAGTTTGCAACGTGGGTAACGAACCCGTAGGAAGGTCATAGATCTCACTATTTGCAGCGAAGGCGCTTATGAGTGGGTAAGAAAATGGCTCGTTCTCGATGAGCACTCATTCTCCGACTACCGGTACGTAGAAATAGTTCTAGACTTTTCTGTTGAGCAGCCAGTTATGAAACGCAACCCACGTAACACTAACTGGCAGCTACACAATGAAATACTATCTAGGGACTTACCAGCACTGCCCCCGCAAGTCCCCTCATCAGTTTGGGAGTTGGAGGATCTGGTAAAAACCTTTACAACGGCGCTCTCGAATGCCTTAGAGCAGGCTTGCCCAGTGCCAAAACCACGCGGTAAACATAGGCCGCGTTGGTGGTCCTACGACCTGGACTCGCTCCGAAAATCATGAAGGACACAATTTAATAAGCCCAAGAGCCTTGGCACGGAGACTCAAAGGCTCGAATATAAAGTTAAACTCAGGGCCTACAAAAAAGCTCTGAGGCAGGCGAAGAGAGTATCGTGGAGAAATTTTTGCACTGGGGTCCAAAATGTCGACGATACGCAAACCTGACGGATCCTGGACCAGCACGGAGAGGGAAACCCTAGAGCTGCTCTTGAATACGCACTTCCCAGGGAACTTGCATGAGGAACCCGTAGCACCTACAACAAACCTGGCTGTATACATACCCATCACGGAGGAAAAGGTTAGGTGGGCGGTTAAAAGATTCGAACCGTTCAAGGCTCCTGGTCCAGATGGAATTATTCCCGCACAACTCATAAACACGCTGGAGACATAAGCCAAATGGCTGGTATTTCTCTATACAGCCTGCCTTTCTCTTAGCTACAACCGTGCTCCTGGAGAAGTGCCGCGGTAGTGTTTATTCCTAAGGCGGGGAAGGCGTCTCATTACGAGCCCAAGGACTACAGGCCGATCAGTCTCTCATCCTTTGTGCTCAAAACCTTCGAGAGGATAATAAATGACTACCTCTCCTCTACTATTGATAGCAACCTGATCTGTAGCTATCAGCATGCATACACCAAAGGGAAATCTACAGAAACTGCGCTTCACACCCTAGTTTCTGTTATTGAAAAATCGCTGTATGAGAAGGAGTACTGTCTTGCGGCCTTTTTAGATATTGAAGGAGCCTTCAACAACATAAGCCCTGATGCTATAAACACCGCTTTAACAAGTCTGGGCATAAGCAGGTCTCTTATTGGACTTATTGATCAAATACTAAGGGGTAGACGAATAGTTTCATCGCTGGGCTCGGTTGACTTATCACGCTATGTCACAAGGGGAACGCCTCAGGGTGGTGTTCTCTCCCCGATTCTATGGAACCTCACTGTCAACTCGATGCTGCGTGACACAAGCTGGGGAGGGGGCGGTAAGGTAGTGGCATATGCAAACGATTTAGCTATAGTATATAGGTGCAAATTCCCTCAAACCCTGTGCGACTTGATGCAAGTAGCACTGCGAGAGGGTTCCTCATGGTGCTCGCGCTGCGGACTGATCATCAACCCGGGAAAAGTAGAACTGGTCCTTTTCACCAACCGCTATAAGATACCACCGCTAATACTACCAAAACTGAATGACGTGCACCTGAACTTGGCTGACAAAGCCAAGTTCTTGGGCACAGTTCTGGATAGGAAACTAACCTCGAAGGAGAATGTTCTTCAGCTCCAGAAGAAAGCGTGTATTGCACTCTACACGTGCAAAAGAGCCTTTGGAAAGAAATATGCAAATGGATCTACACTGCAATCATTCAACCAATCATGCTCTATGGAGTTGTGGTATGGTGGCCTGCGCTGAGCAAGGCAACAAACCTTAATCTGCTAGGTAAAGTACACAGATCTTGCATGATCTGTATAAGCGGTGCGTTAAGAACAACGCCCAATGAAGCACTCCAGGCCATTCTTGGCATTTTGCCACTCGATCTGGAAGGGCACCGGGTGGCAGCAGCATCGGCTCTGCGTCTAAGGGAAACGTCCGGCTGGCGCGCAAGCACTACTGGACACGCCTGTATTTTGGGATCCTATAGCTTTCTTCCGCTGAGCACAGATCGTTGTGCGACCACAACAGTCGGAGATAGCGGTTTTAAAATCAACATTCCCAGCAGGGAAGAATGGGAGAGCACGGATCGGAGTCCCGCCTCTCATGGTGGCACTTCCATTTATACTGATGGCTCGAAGTTTGACGGCAGAGTTGGAGGAGGGGTTTATTCAAAGGATCTGAACCTTGACGCCGAGGCTTGGATAGGCCAACACACTATCGGACAGGACATTTTTATATTCAGCGACAGCCAGCGGCCATCAAATCCCATGGCTCCTATTCGTTCAACTCTGAAGTGACGCTCAGCTGTCGTCGATCTCTACAAGATATGGCCCAACAGAATCGCGTGAACCTCACATGGGTCCCGGGGCATAGGGACATTGAGGGAAATTGTACGGCAGACGAACTTGCGAGGCAGGGCATGACCAAGCAGGTTCTTCGGGATAAAGAGCGCTTAGGTATGCCGTTTGCCACATGCAAGCTTATGTTGAAGGAGTACACACTCCGCCAAGCCAACGAAATATGGCTGCAATCTCCAGGATGCCGGATATCCAAAGAAACCTGGCCGAAATGGGATCATAAAAGATCAAGACAAACTTATGCCCTAAGGAGAAGAAAAATCTCCATATTAATAGGCGTATTAACTGGGCACTGCCTCATTGGTAGGCACGCAGAAAGACTAGGTAGTAGGAGTTGTAAGGATGATGAGGAGGAGGAAACGGTGGAGCACCTCATCTGCAACTGCCCGGCTTTAAGTGGCGCGAGAATGCACTTTTTGGGAGTTCCCTTCCTGGTTAGCCTACGCCAGGTCACGGAGCTGGACATAAAGGACCTGATGGCCTTCATCAAGTCATCTAAATGGTTCGAGGAGGAGTAACGGTGTCGGTATAGGAACGTCAGTCCCGGGATTCTGCTATTTCGAGAATTCCGTTAATACCGGGATTTTCCATATGGCAGGGTCCCGGAACTGCCTCTGCGGCAGCCACTTGAACCTAACCTAAACCTTACTATGCCTAATATTATGAGTGCAAATGAAACAGCATGCCCCACTATAAAAATATCCCAAATGTTGACAACAAGCCAGCTGTCTGCATAAATTAATTTTATTTGTCAGATGAAGAAAAAAAAACGAAAAAAGGTAAGCGGATTATTTTCCTTTTTTTAATTTGAATTTTTTAAACTAATGTTTCTTTTTAAGGAAATAAATGGTCCCAAAAGTGGCGGTGAAGGTGCTGTTTACTTGTAGAAGCTCAAAGCAAATGACTCATCTAATCGCTTTGTTAAGAAACGCCCACCCAAAGCATTCTTCAGCAACCACAATCTCAACATTCTCCATAATCTGGTACCTGGTCGTGTGTTAATATTGTTGTCTGGACGCCATCAAGGCAAGCGTTTTGTACTGCTGAAGCTATTGAGCTCTCGTATGTTGTTGGTTACTGGCCCAATATCACTCAACTCATGCCCACTGCGTCGCATTTCTCAACGTTATTGGTACATCGTCCCAGGTGAATTTCCGTCGCATGAAAAAACATACATAATGCAGGACTACCACGAGGACGTATCGTCATACAAATACAGTACTTGAGCCTGCAAGTCCACCTTTGCATGAAATGGCTTCTTAGGCGTAGCGCTTCCGGATGCGATTCCTTAATTGCAGTGGAGAACTGCGCTACGACTAAATTCGCCATTTTTTAAGAAGCCATTCATAGTATGACGAGGACATATCATCATACAAATAAGGCATCTGAGCGTGGAATGGCTTCTTAAAAAATTGCGAATTTAGTCGTAGCGCAGTTCTCCACTGCAATTAAGGAATCCCATCCAGCATTCTTCTTTTAGCGCTAACCGTTTTGGTAACTGGTTTGGTAACCTATTCAATTATAAATGTTAACCAAAAGCTAGCTGGTTCGGTAACCGATTTAACTACATATGTTAACCATATGCTAGCTTGTTTGTTGACTTATTCAAGTTAGCAGTTTCCATAACCATGTCGACAAATACTATTAACAACATGTTAGCCAAAACATTGACGACTTCAACAATTTTAACCAAAACATTGGCCAGATTTTGAAAGGGAAATGTTTTATTTTGAAGAGTGCAGGCATACTTTATAGCAAATGGAAAATTCAATAATTGCAAGGGAGAGGCAAAGTGTAGATATGGTTAAAATTTTTACACGGCCTGAACAAAATTAGCTACTTCGGTAACCGTATGAAAAATGAATGAACCAACTATTTAACTTGGTTGCTAGCCGGTATCTGGTTTGCAGGGGCGATATAGCTTCAAATCCAAAAAGGATGGAAAAATGTTAAGATATAGGTTGGCTCTTTTAACTCAGTTAGAAAGCTTGTACTTTTTGGGGTGAAAGAAATCATCCAGGCCTGCATAATAATGGTATTTTTATCAAAAAAATAAAAATATTTTATTTTCAAATCGTTATTCAAAAGTTTAAACGTTTTTAGATCAACGAAAAGCTATTCCTTTCATTGAAATCAAAATCAAAATCTCAAAATATTTTGTTTATTTTGATTGTTTGAGTTAGAGTATATTTTTCAAACTTTTTGTTTTGATAACGTTACTTTAAAAAAAAATTGTGTATATTTTGTTGTGCAGTCCCATGACCCGGGCATATGGAAAATCCCTCAGTTGTTGGGATTTTTCACATAGCAGAATCCCGCTACTGGCACTCCTAAACCGACACCGTTACTCCTCCTCGAACCACGTAGACGTCTTTATGAAGGCCATCAAGTCCTTTATGCCCAGTTCCGCGATATTGCTTAGGCTATCCTGGAAGGGCACTCCCAAAAAGAGCGTTCTCGCGCCGCTTAAAGCCGTGCGGTTGCAGATGAGGTGCTTCACTGTTTCCTCTTCCTCATCATCTTCACAGCTCCTACAGCATCGTCGGTAGGGCACACCGAGCCTTTTTGCGTGCCTACCAATAAGGGAGTGCCCAGTTAAAACACCTATTAATATGGAGATTTCTCTCGTTCTTAGGGCGTGAATGTAGCAAGAAAGAGAGTCTGCTACCTATGTGGGGTCACTCCCAATCCGTTCGTATTATGGAATAAAAAACCTGAAGAGGTGCTCAAATTTATAAAGAGCCTCCGCATACAGCAATGAGCTGAAAGCTCATACAATAGATCGTATAAATGGGCGCGGTGTAATAAGGCCTTATAATAATAATAATTATTATTATTATTGAAGGCATTCCCACGTATTATGACATGAAACGTAAAATGAATATGACCATCATGTATTATTGAAGACATTCACATGTATAATTGACATGAAACGTAAAATGAACATGACCATCATGTATTATTGAAGACATTCTCACCTATAAGTGACATGAAACGTAAAATGAACATGACCATCATGTACTATTGAAGGCATTATCATGTATAATTTACATGAAACGTAAAATGAACATGACCATCATGTATTATTGAAGCCGTTCTCACGTATAATTGACATGAAACCTAAAATGAACATGACCATCATGTATTATTGAAGGCATTCTCATGTATAGTTGACATGCAACGTAAAATAAACATGACCATCATGTATTATTGAAGACATTCTCACGTATAATTGTCATGAAACGTAAAATGAACATGACCATCATGTATTATTGAAGGCATTCCATGTATAATTGACATGAAATGTATGCACCTACAGGAAAAACGTATTATGAACATGACCATCATGTATATGTACATTGAATCTACATTCTAAAACTTTTTATTTTAAATGAAAATCACATCAAAATGATATTATTTTAAATCAATTTATTAACATTTTTTTAAATTAACACTTATGCATATATATTTGACAAGGTGGCAAACGTAACATAAAATCACTTTCTAGACAAACTTTTATTTTGCAATTCACAGGAACTAAAAGTTCTTAAATCTTATTACAGTTGCTCCTTCGTAAATGTAATACAGATGAACTACCAATTCCTCTTGCGCTGCTGTTTTCACTTTACTTTTACAATTGGTTTTATGTTAATTATTTTTGTTTATATATGTAAATTCACAGCACGCCCGAACTTCAGTGTCAACTATAACGCGGTTTATTTCATTTTAGAATGAAACAATGTGTTGTGAACGTTATAAATGTCAACTGTAGCACGGCTTATGTCATTTTAACTTGAGAGCGCTATACAAATGTGTGATTAACAATATTTATATCAATATGATGTCGAAATGTATATTAACATGAGATATTGATATGACGTACTAATGTTGACTCAACAAGTTTTTCATTCAATTTGACGTGAAACCGGTTGTTTACATCATTTTTAATGTTAAATAAAGCTTTTCGTAATGTATTATTAACATGAGAAATTGATATGACAATGACATACATGCTAATGTTGATTCAGCTACTTTTGTATCAATTTAACATGAATGTAAAATATTAAGACTGAAAAACCCCTTACCACTGGTGGGGGGAAGTTATTCAGCGCGTTGATTTAAAAACAGCTTATTTTGAGTAAGTTTGTAAGACTACTGGTTTTATTAAATATTTACATCAGTTTATATACAATGTCTTTAAAATATGTTCCTATGCTAAATGTATATGTTTGTGTGAGGTAACAAAAGAGCAATTAAAAAGGGACTGATTCTAAACATAGTCCTCAATCAGTTGGTCTGCTTAAATTTATTGCTTTTTATTACTTTTCTATATTTCGAATATCAATGCTAGCTGCATCTAGCATATCATTGATTTATATGTGTTTGTGTGTAGCAATTCTATTTGAGTAATTGTGGTTCAATGATCGCTACTATTAGTGTAAGAATGTACACAGGCTGATGAACCTTTGTATAAGTATGTGTGTATGTAAAAATGTTTAAATGCATTTAGGTATACTTAAACATACTGCCAAGGGGAACAAATATTTCTTTATTTCTTACAATATTTCCTTCAATTTTAGTGGACTGTATTAATTATTTGCTTAAAGTTATTTAAGTGCTTATGTATATTTCTAAAAAATCATTTAGCGTCACTTATTTTCGTGTATGTATGTATATTTGCGCTAAACGATGAACAATGATACCTATTCATATTTACGTACAAATGTATATATCTTTTATATATATGTAAAAATAAAATAACATGTTTAATAATAAATAAACATCTTGCGGCCAGCAGTGACTAAAATTTTTTTCTGCAATTTAAGTATATGTTTTCAAAAATCAATTATTAAAATAAATAATAATACTTATTAAATTTTGCCTCCGCCTTTATCCCGAACATAGGGTTTGAAATGTTCAATGTTTCCCGTCTTCAATATATCACCATATCTTTTATAATCATCAGCCTTGCCACAATGGGTAGAGAGCCCTTGTACTATAACTGCAGGTAATATTGATCGTGCTAGGACGTTTTGCTGCCAACTGTGTTCATCTCGTGGGAGTCTTGCCGCTCCACTACTTTTAATACCACCAATTTTTATTCCACCCTGTTGCAAAAATATGCGATATTATTGGATTAAAAGCTGTTTTCTGGTGTTTTCTTTTTCGAACTGTTGAAGATGTAGCCTTTGCAACAGTTCGTATAATTCTGCGATACCTTCGATTAATTGCGAAGGAATTTTTCCTTCTTTCACTTTGTGTCGGATTTCACTTTCACTTTTTGCTTTGGTATAATAATTGAAGCATCATCGCGTATAACGTTCTAAGTGTCATTTTTTCAAAAACGGTTTTATTGCATATAACATTTTGTATTGCTCTCTTGCATTGGACGTGTCTTGTTTTATTTGCGAACTCTAACAGTAGGTTAATTATCCCACCATATGTGGTCTTGCCGAGTAAATCAAATGCCTAATTAGCATGTACGGACTTTGTTTTGCCTGTTTTTATTTGCAGGTCTTTTTCATTGCCTATTTTTACTGTCAGGACTTTTTTTTAATTTAAATTGTAGTTTATTCTCCAAAAGAACCGTTGGAGGAAATTGATTTGGTCGCCTGGTTGACCTTGCTGTGCCTCGACTTACAGCCGCTGGTTGTTCTTTTGGATAGCAATTTATATTTTTTGCGTAAATATTTTTGAATATTACGGCTTACTTTTTTTTTTTAATGCGAGCAGACTTTCCTCTCTCGTCTTACATATAAAGGTAATGCTCTTTTTTAGGAGACTTACTATACCTTATACACCAAAAATTTTGGTGTCAAAACTGTATACTAGCATTAGTATACAACTACACTTTTCACACGTTGCACTGTGGTTAGCAATAAAATTAAAGTTTGTAACTGACATGTCTTAACGATCTGTCTGTATTTTATTTTTGATGAAGAAAGAAAACATTACAATTATTTATGATTACTTCTACAATAAAGTTTCTAAAAGGTGTTACAATTTAAATTCATATGAACTTATAAATATGTTTATATATGACTATAATGAAAAATATTTGTAATGTACATAGTGGAAAATTTAATGGTATGAAATTGAAAAATATATATATATATAAACTATGAAATTCGCAAATCTTCACGAGTATCTATATATTTGAAATTTGTGGTAGCTATTCATTGAGATCGGATGTATGTGATCTTACAACTTTTCCATATTTTCGAGGTCGCAATTCTGTATTAATAATTTTTTTTTTCCGAATTACTGCTTGTTACATCTATCACCGGAGGATCCATGTGATGTTCACTGCCGCCTCTATTTGAAGCTGAACTATGCTTGGAAGCATTTTCTGCTACCTTCGCGGTGGCTTCATGCAACTCGGTTTCACTTTGCTCATCACATGAAAACTCTCGTATTTGATTCAAATGCCTTTTTGTTACAGCTTTACTATGAGCCATGATGCAACACGAATCAATACCTTTTTACCCTTTTCAAATTCTACATTGCGTTTGCCGTGGTAGTTTTGAACATTAGCTTGCTGACTTTTAATTATATTTTCTTTTGTTGAAGGTGGTCTAAGTAAATTAAAACGTGTTTTTAAAGAGCTATTGCAAAATAGTTTTGAAGGTGTTTCGCCTGTGCTGCAATGTTTAGTATTTCTATAGTCAGATAGAAATCTATTTATAATAATTTCTAAATTTGAGTTGTTATTATCTTTTAAGTGTGCGTAAATGGACTTTTTTACCGTTTTTACAAAATTTTCAGCTTGACCATTTGTAGCCGGATGACCTGTTGCTGTAAAAATGTGCTTTATATTGTTCATTTTCATAAAGTTTTTTGAAATCGTGTGAGGTAAATTGTCGACCATTATCGGAGACTAATGCGTCAACTAACCCGTATCTACAAAATGTTTCCCTAAGCTTGTTTATGGTGAAGTTTGAAGTAATTTCTTTGGTTAAAAATATTTCTACCCATTTCGAATGTGAATCAATTATAATCAGTAGATAAAAGTTCTTAATAGGTCCTGCGAAATCGACATGGATACGGCTCCAAACCGATTCTGTCGGTTTCCAAAGAATCAGTGCACTTGATTCAGGACAGGGCTGAACCTCCTGACACGGAACACAATTCTTAATCATTGTTTCGATGTTTTCATCAATTTTAGGCCACCATACAAAAGATTTCGCTAGCGCTTTGGTTTTACCAATGCTCAAATGGGACCTGTGTAATTCAATAAGTATGCGACTTCTCAGTTTTTGCGGTATGCCTGTCCTATACCCCCATAATATGCAACCATATTCAACAGTGAGCTCTAAACTTTTACTAAGAAAGGGACGAAATTCGTCTCCCTTCAAGCCCTTCACGGTACCATCCAGTATAACTGAACACAATTTCCTGAGAGAATAAATGTCAATCTTTGCATACGAGCTGTTGCCATAACAGGCAAGCCTTTATCTCCAAATATTGCTAATAGCGGTTTATGATCGGTGCGTAAAATAAAATTTGTACACAAAAGGTATTGTCTCAATTTTGTAACACAAAATATTGTTGCCAATGCTTCTTTTTCAAGAGTACTGTAGTTTTTCTCACTCTTTGACAATGCTCTTGAAACAAAAGCTACGGGTTTGTATTCATTATTTGGAAATTTATGAGAGAGCACTCCCGCAACCGCATTATTAGATGCGTCTGTTGTTAAAATTATGGGTAAGCTTGGGTTGAAATGTGCTAAAAGCTGAGCAGACGTTATGTCTTTTTTATGTTAATATACGCTTCTTGGCACTTCCGTGACCAAACAAACTTAGTGTTTTTTTGTAAAAGTTCATACAAAGGAGACATTTTGCTCGCATAATTGGGAATAAATTTGGAATAATAATTTACCATTCCGAGAAATGCCCTTACTTCAGAAATATTACACGGAGTTGGTGCGTTTACTACGCTGAAAATACCTTCTTCGTTCTTTTTTAGACCCTGTTCATCTATAGTGAACCCTAGATAATTAATTTGTTTTTGAAAAAATTCGCATTTGCTCAAATTTACTTTTAGAACGGCGCTTACTAGTTTACTCAATACCAATTTTAGGTTTGTAACGTGTTGCTGAAAATTTTTGCCAGTGACTGTTATATCATCTTGATACACAACGACACCTGGAATTTCTCGAAGTAAGCTTTCCATTGTTTTTTGGAATATGGCAGCTGCAGGTTTGATGCCATAAGGCATGCGTTTTATTTTTAATGTACCGATATGCGTGCTCCACGTACATAGGAGTTGCGACTCCCTATCTAGTTCTAATTGATTATATGCATTGGATAACTCCAATTTTGTAAAAAGCTTGCCTCCCTGCAAAGCCGCGAAAATTTCATCTATCCTTGGTAAAGGGTATTTACAATCGATTAAGAATTTATTAATGGTAACCTTGCAGTCACCGCAAATGCGTAGTACGCCGTTTGGTTCAAAATGGGTACTAAGAGAGTCCCCCATTCCGAGTTATCTACTGGTTCTAATACGTCTTTCGAAATGAGATCTCTTAACTGTTCTTCTACCTTATCCTTCCAGGCTAAGGCACTGGGCGCGGCTTACAAAATATCGGCTTAGCGTTTTCGCATACAGATAAAGTTATTTACTAGGCTTGTAAAGGCCTAGGTAGGTAGGTAGGTAGAAGTGGCTGCCGCAAAGGCACACCTAGGCCAGTAATAAAAGGCCCGTTGTGATACCACCAAACACTAGGAAAGTCAATCCCGGGGCCCGGCCACATGGAAAATCCCAGTGCTGTCGGGACTCTCCATATAGCCGAAACCCGGGACTGACACTCCTAACCGACACCGCTACCCCTCCTCGAACCATTTTGATAACTTGATGAAGGCCATCAAGTCCTTTATGTCTAGCTCCGCGACCTGGCTTAAGCTAACCAGGAAGGGAACTCCCAGAGAGCGCCTTCTCGCTCCGCTTAAGGCCGGGCAGTTGCAGATGAGGTGCTCCACCGTTTCCTCTTCCTCATCATCTTTGCAACTCCTGCAGCATCGTCGGTAGGGAACGCCTAGCCTTGCTGCGTGCGTACCAATAAGACAGTGCCCGGTTAAAACACCTATTAATATGGAGATTTCCTTCCTTTTTAGGGCGTATATGTGTCTAGATCTTTTAAGATCGCATTTTGGCCAGGTTTGCTTGGATATCCGACACCCTGGGGCTTGTAGCCATCTTTCGTTGGCTTCGCGGAGTGTATGCTCCTTCAGCATTAGCTTGCACGTGGCAAACGGCATACCTATGCGCTCTTTATCTTGAAGAATCTGCTTGGTCGTGCCCTGCCTGGCAAGTTCGTCTGCCCTACAGTTTCCCTCAATGTCCCTGTGTCCCGGGACCCATGTGAGGTTCACGCGGTTCTGTTGGGCCATCTCTTGAAGAGATCGACGACAGCTGAGCGTCAGTTCAGAGTTGAACGAGTAAGAGCCAAGGGATTTGATGGCCGCTTGGCTGTCGCTGAAAATACAGATATCCTGTCCGATGGTACGTTCACCTATCCAAGTCACGGCGTCCATGATTGCAGAAACTTCAGCCTGGAAGACGCTGCAGTGATCAGGTAGTCTAAAGGAGAGTTCTAGGTCCAAATCCCTTGAGTAAACCCCTCCTCCGACTCTGCCGTCTAACTTCGAGCCGTCGGTGTATATACCAGTGCCGCCATTAGTAGCGGGACACCGATCTATGTTCTCCCAGTCTTCCCTGCTGGGAATGTTTATTCTAAAACAACAATCTCCGACTGTTGTGGTCGCACACCGATCTGTGCTCAGAGGGAGAAAGCTGTAAGATCTTAGAATACAGGAGTGTCCAATAGTGCTTGCGCCCCAGACGGACGTTTCCCTTAGACGCACAGCCGATGCTGCTGTTGCCCGGTACCCTTCCAGATCGAGTGGCAAAAAGCCAAGAATGGCCTGGAGAGCTTCATTGGGCGTTGTTCTTAACGCCCCGCTTATACAGATCATGCTCGATCTGTGGACTTTTCCTAACAGATTTAGGTTTGTTGCCTTTCCTAGCGCAGGCCACCATACCACGACTCCATACAGCATAATTGGCTGGATTATCGCAGTGTAGATCCATCTGCAAATTTTGGGGCTGAGCCCCCATTTTTTGCCAATGGCTCTTTTACACGTGTAAAGTGCAATGCACGCTTTCCTCTGGCGCTGGATGACATTCTCCTTCCAGTTAAGCTTTCTATCTAGAACTGTGCCTAGGAATTTGGCTTTGTCAGCTAAGTTCAGGCGCACGCCATCTAGTTCTGGTAGGTTCAGCGGTGGTATCTTGTACCGCCTGGTATAAAGGACAAGCTCCACCTTTCCCGGGTTGATGCTAAGTCCGCAGCGAGAGGACCATGAAGAAACTTCTCGCAGTGCTACTTGCATCAAGTCACACAGGGTTTGTGGGAATTTGCCCCTATATGCAATAGCTAAATCGTCTGCATATGCCACTATCTTCCCGCCCCCCACATTGTGTCTCGTAGCAGCGAGTTTACGGTGAGGTTCCATAGGAGCGGGGAGAGAACACCACCCTGAGGCGTTCCTCTTGTGACATAGCGTGAAAGATCAACTGTTCCCAGTGAAGAAACTATTTTCCTTCCCTTTAGTAGTTGATCAATTAGTCCAATAAGAGACCTATTTATGCCCAGGTTTGTTAAAGCAGTGTTAATAGCCTCCGGCCTTATATTGTTGAAAGCCCCTTCGATGTCCAGAAAGGCCACGAGACAGTACTCCTTCTCATACAGCGATTTTTCAATAACAGAAACTAGGCTGTGAAGCGCAGTTTCCGTTGATTTACCTTTGGTGTAGGCATGTTGATAGCTAGAAATAAGGTTGCTATCAATAGTAGAGGAGAGATAATCGCTAATTATCCTCTCGAAGGTTTTAAGTGCAAAAGACGAGAGACTGATCGGTCTGTAGTCTTTAGGCTCATAGTGTGAGGCCTTCCCAGCCTTGGGAATAAAGACTACCGTGGCGCTTCTCCAGGAGCACGGAATGTAATTAAGAGCCAGGCAGGCTGAATAGAGAACTACCAGCCATTTAGCTGATATTTCCAGCGTGTTTATAAGTTGTGCGGGGAAAATCCCGTCTGGCCCAGCTGCCTTGAACGGCTCAAAGCTTTTGATTGCCCACCTTACCCTTTCCTCCGTAATGGGTATGTTTACCGCCAGGTTTGTTGCAGATGCTACAGGTGCTTCATACAAGTTCCCCGGAAAGTGTGTGTTCAGGAGCAGCTCCAGGGTTTCCCCTTCCGTGCTGGTCCAAGATCCGTCAGGATTCCGTAAATAGCTAATGGCTGTTTGAGTTTTTGATAGCACTCGTCTAAGTCTCGCTGTATCATCGACTTTTTCGACCCCGGTGCAGAAATTTCTCCACGAAGTTCTCTTCGCTTGCCTTAGAGCCTTTTTATAGGCCCTCAGTTTAGCTTTATATTCGAGCCATTCAGGCTCCGTACCGATGCTCTTGGCCTTGTTAAATTGCTTCCTGCATGATATACGGAACGAATCCAGGTCGTAAGACCACCAGTGGGGTCTATGTTTGCCGCCCGGTTTTGGTACTGGACAAGCCTGCTCTAGGGCATTTGAGAGCGCCGTTGTAAAGGTCGTTACCAGATCATCCAGTTCTCCCACTGATGAGGGGGCTTGTGGAGGTAATACTGGTAGGTCCCTAGGTAATATTTGGTTATGTAGCTGCCAGTTAGTGTTGCGTGGATTTCGTTTCATAACTGGCTGCTCAACAATAAAGTCTAACACAATTTCTATGTACCGATGGTCAGAAAATGAATGCTCATCAAGAACACGCCATTTTCTGACCCACTCATAAGCGCCTTCGCTACAAACAGTGAGGTCTATAACCTGCCTACGAGCTTTAGTTATAAAAGTAGGCTCGTTACCCACGTTACAAACCACCAGGTTAGTTGTTAGTTGGTAGTCAAACAGAGACTCGCCCCTAGCGTTAATATCGTAGCTTCCCCACTGGACGTGATGAGCATTAGCGTCAGCTCCAATAATAAGATGGCCCGTACAGAAATTATCCACCAGATCTTTCACCTCCTTTTGTGGAGGAGGTTCTTCGGCGTCATAGGGCATATAGACCGACGCCATCGTTCGGCTGGTGCTGCCGACTGTTAAGCTGGCAGCTGTAACGTCACCATTTGAGTAGTTGGGTAATAGAAAGGTGTTTAGCTCAGACTTTACCAAAATACAGGTTCTGACCTTGCCCTCATCATTGGCTTGGATGAGCTTGTACCCCTTAGTCCCCAATCCACAGATCCTAGAGCTATTGACCCAGGGCTCTTGGATAAGGACCACGTCTACGTCGCCTTTAGAAAGACGACTGCTTAAAACAGCCGAGGCTGCTTTAGATTTGTGCAGATTTATCTGAAGCACCACCAACATGAGAGAGCTCAGACATCCCTGCCGCCAGCGTGTCGTCGAGGTCTGGCCTGTTCCGGGGGCTGTCTCTCAACGAGGAGTTGTTCAGAGCACCTGCACGATTTGGCGTGGCGGGAACCCTGCTGTCTGAAGCAGCATCAACGTTAGTGTGCTCAGGTTTAGCCACGATCGTGACGTCGAGGCCTTCTTCGTCAAGCAGGCTTTCTTCTATCGCCGAGTTGTTCGCAGCACCATCGCAATTTGACGTGGCGGATAACATACTTTCCGCGTCGGACTCCTCTGCTTCCCCTTCCGATGCCTCGATCTCCGAGTCCTCCGGAGCGTCCGGAATAGCAGCGCGCTGTGCATCGCCACGGTATACGTGGATCACGATCTGACCCAAGCCGTAATGCACTCGTCCCTTGCACCGTTTAAGGGGCTCGAGCGCCTCCTTATTCAGAGTGATAACCACCTGTCTATTGGGCCCAACCACATCATCGACCAGATTGACGCCCCAATCCTGCGTCGGGAGAGACGGATTCCAGACCTGCAGCATCTCAAGAATATTCTCGGGTTCTGCAGGGACGGCAGGAATCCATGCCCTTGCCCTTGGCCGAGCAGGAATGTCCTTCCAGTCGACGACATCTAGTCTTGCCCCTGGGTAGACTTCACCCAGTCTTGCAACTGCTGCCTTATACAGTGCGACAGTTCTTGCATCCTCGTACGCGAATATTTTGATCTGACCTTGGTGCCAGCCCGCGTCAGTACCTCACGGCGGACTACCCGGAGACTCACGCATTAAGTGGAGGAGGGCCCTGCCCATTTCATTCCGGACATACAGCCACTGGTCTTTGGGGATGGACCAACGGTCGTTACCTCGGTCAATGAAACCTATAAGGATTCTGTCCTTGGTTACTTCAGCAAAGCTGAGTTTTCCCACTACGGGGTTGACCTGATGCCGCTTCGGATGGGGGTCTACCTCTCCGTCCGATCTCTGGCGTTTGAAAGGATTACCGTTCACCCTCTTAGGCACATAGGGCCTCTGGAAATTTGGTATCAGGGCTTTCGCTTCCTCCACCATCTTCCTTTCTTCCGGCGACAGCTTCTCCTGCGATGCTCCCTCATATTTTATAAGGATCCTTGCGGCCTTTCTTTTATCCCAGTACGCAAAGCGTCGGGGAGATGCCTCTTTGGAGGGATTCAGACTCGTAGTTGCCATCGCGGTCTCTCCCTTTGCGGCGTCGTCCTTCTCTTTCGAAACTCTGAAACCAGGTCGTGAGACCATTGCCCCAGATGTGAAGAGATTGGGTTTCGTACCAGCGCTTGATGGAAGTTTAGCTTCCGCCGTTTTCTGCTTGACTGCGTAGGCAGCCGCACTGCTGCTTGCTCCCATCAAGTCACTCTTACTTAATAGCAGTTTGGGGGATGACTGACCCGTAGTTTCCATCGCTGTCGGCCTTCCAGTTAACTTTGAGGCGGAGTTTGTCCTCCGGCGTTGTGTTTTCGCTTGCTCCAGCATAGTTCTTCTCTGCTGCGGAGTAAACGAAGTCGTTAATTGCTTTGTATTTTGTGTGTTCTTCATCTTGTTCGTACGACCCCTCGCCGGACAAGGCCAGCTTAGGGTCAAGGGTAGTGTAAGGGGAAGTGTGTCGTCCGCCGCGGCAGAGCCCCATACCGCGGTAAGACCATAGTTACTCCCTGAGGCGGCCCGGTATCAGTGAGGCTCCGTTCGACTACAACCACGATTTGCCTCCCGGCTGCAAACGTCCAATGGGCACGGTATCGCATAACACCCTGGATTGGGAGGGAAAAGTTTTGCACATTTATATAGCGAGCCGCTTGCTTCAAGACAGACGCCCGCTTACAGCCGCACCTCTTGGTGTACAGACGCTGCGAAAAAGACCCCGGTGAGCCCTTAAACCAAGTATGTCAGAGTGGCCCCCCCCGGGGCTCCCTCTCTTTCTGCCGCGAGCCTAGGTAGCTCAACGTTGCCCAGAGTGCACGAACGAGGACGCAAGAGTCGGGATTGAGCGCGGTCACTCAGCAACCACACCCCATTACACTCCCTAAGGCCTAAGCCATCACTAAAAAGTTCCGAAAATTAAAAGTCCGCAAAAATGTTTGACCAAGCAACGGTGGATTTTTAGTATTTGTGACTATAACTACAACTTTCTTTTCGGTACCTTTATATATTATTGTTGCATCGTACTCACCAGCTAATTCTATTTTATCCCCACTATAGTTAACGTAAGGGATCTGGCATGGTCTTAATGCCTTTTTTCCATACCATTTCTTAAATAGAGCCAGTGGAACCAGAGTGCATGGAGCCCCAGTGTCACAAGTGACGCCCATTTCCACACCATCTATTATAACAGGCAATTTGTAAACATCACATGGAGTTTCACCGGAGATACTGTAAACAGAAAAATTAAAATGAACATTAAAACTAGTTTCTGTACTTTCATCAGAATCAGATAGATAATTAATTGTTTTGTTTGACTTAGAATGACATATGGATGCCCTGTTTTTCCACATGCATGACACTTGCTGTTTTTAAATTTGCATTGATTTGCGTCATGGTTACGCCAGCCACAATGTGAACATGGTTTTCTACCTCCACTTGAAGTTTTGTTGTTGTTGGTTTTCTCCTTCAGAATGCCTTTGCCGCCACTGCTGTTTCCTACCCCGTTACTACCGCTACTCCGGCCATGATTATTACCGCTTTGATTGCGTTTATTTGCACCTCGTTTCACGTAATTAACTCCAGACTGTTCAGTTTCACTACTTTTTAGTGTGAATTTTGATTACATAATTAATGCATTTCTGAGTGCCACATCTATTGTTAGGTTTTCGTCTTCCTCACATAACCTTTCGAATATGTTTTCTGGCAAGCCCATAATGAATTTGTCCAACACAAATGCATCTAAGTGTGAACCAAATTTGCAATTTAAAGCTAGCTTTTTAACTCTAGCATACCATTTTGAAATAGATTCGTCTGCGTTTTTGGTACTTTGGTGAAAAATTTTTCGTTCATTAAATATAATTGGTGGCGTATAATGCGTACTTAAAATGCCACATATGTCTTTGAACGTCTTTGATACCGGCAAAGCTGGAGCGCACAAATTGTGCAATAAACTATAAGGCTCGGCGCCAATCGACTTTCACATTGTCGTCGGTGCATTCAATTTCGCTGAAGTGAATTTCTAACTACTCACTCCATATATTCCAAGTTTCAACATTTGGATTAAACTCAGGTACATTCGATGCTTTGAGCACTATACCATTGGTTGTAGCCATATTTTAGCTTTACTTAGCTTCAATTCAATATTTTGAATAATACTCACATATGATGTGAAGGACCGGTAGGCAATCATATGAATACATATCATAAACAATTTTTTTTTCACTTTAATTCACTACTAGCTCTTTAGCCGCTGGAACGCATTTTTTAAAGATACCCAGTCGGGACTTTTGTCCCGACTTTACTTACATTTTTCCAACCTGACTTCTAGTTAACCATAAAGTCATGCAGAAACCAACCAATTGATTTTTAGTTAACCCCAAAGTCGTGCAGAAATCAGTCAGTCGAGAAAAAAATTCTTAGCTTTTGCCTATTTATTTTAGGCTGCCTTTCAGCTAACTACAAAGTCATGCTGAGGTAATACATTCAATAATGAAATGTATCACCTTTTATACATTTTCCTAGACTAACTATTTGACAGCCCTAAAATAATGCAGAAAACAATCACTTTATACCCTGAAGTCAACTTAACTAGTTTTATACTAATCAAATACCAGTCAGCCAGACGGCCTCAACTAGTTCGAGTTCTGTAATTTTTCCTTATTAGCAACTGGTATTTTTAACACGGCGATGTCCTACGAGATGGCAATTGTCCTTCTCTGCATCAGCACCATACCAATTGGCTGACTAGTCAGCCTCTGCATCAGGAATATTCCAGTTGATATACTTGTTATTATACACATCAGTATCATACCATTTAAGATACTAGTTCGTATATACGTCAGGATCGTACCAGTAGTTCATTGACATTGACTGGTTTAAAGGTGATCAGAAATGAACTAGTATGAATACACCACAAAATGTATAGTGAATGAACTATATTGTTTGCTGAGTAGTTTGGCCTTGACTGGTTTGAAGCTAATCAGCAACGAGCTAGTATAAATACACCACAAAATGTATAGTCAATGAACTATGTTGTTTGCTGAGTAGTTCGACATTGACTGCTTTAAAGGTGATCAGAAATGAACTAGTATGAATGCACCACAAAATGTATAGGCAATGAACTATATTGTATGCTGAGTAGTTTGGCCTTGACTGGTTTGAAGCTAATCAGCAACGAGCTAGTATAAATACACCACAAAATGTATAGTCAATGAACTATGTTGTTTGCTGAGTAGTTCGACATTGACTGGTTTAAAAGTGATCAGAAATGAACTAGTATAGGGTTAGGTTCAAGTGGCTGCCGCAGAGGCACACTTAGGCCAGTTTTGAAAGGCCCGTTGTGATACCACCAACACAAGGAAAGTCAGTCCCGGGACCCAGCCAAATGGAAAATCCCTGAGTTTTTGGGATTTTCCACATAGCAGAATCCCGGGACTGACACTCCTAAACCGACACCGTTACTCCTCCTCGAACCACTTAGATGACTTTATGAAGGCCATCAAGTCCTTTATGTCCAGTTCCGCGATCTGGCTTAGGCTATTCAGGAACGGAGCTCCCAAAAAGCGTGTTCTCGCGCCGCTTAAAGCCGGACAGTTGCAGATGAGGTGTTCCACTGTTTCCTCCTCCTCATCATCTTTGCAAATCCTGCAACATCGTCGGTAGGGCACATTTAGCCTTTCTGCCTGCCTACCAATGAGACAGTGACCGGTTAATACCCTATCAATATGCAGATTTCCCTCCTAGTTAGGGCATAAATGCGTCTAGACCTTTTAAGATCCCATTTCGGCCAGGTTTGTTTCGATATCCGACACCCTGGGGATTGCAGCCATCTTTTGTTGGCTTGACGGAGTGTGTGCTCCTTCAGCATTAGTTTGCATGTGGCAAACGGCATACCTAAGCGCTCTTTATCCTGAAGAACCTGCTTGGTCGTGCCCTGCCTGGCAAGCTCGTCTGCCTTACAGTTTCCCTCAAAGTCCCTATGTCCCGGGACCCATATGAGGTTTACGCGGTTCTGTTGGGCCATCTCCTGAAGAGATCGACGACAGCTGAGCGTCAGTTCAGAGTTGAACGTGTATGAGCCAAGGGATTTGATGGCCGCTTGGCTATCGCTGAAAATAGCGATATCTTCTCCGATAACACGTTTGCTTAACCAGGCCGCGGCGTCCAGGATTGCCGAGACTTCCGCCTGGAAGACGCTACAATGATCAGGTAGTCTGAAGGAGAGCTCAAGGTCCAAATACCTTGAATAAACCCCTCCTCCAACTCTGCCGTCCAACTTCGACCCGTCGGTGTATATGGAAGTGCCACCATTTGTTTCGGGACACCAATCCGTCCTCTCCCAGTCTTCTCTGCTGGGAATGTTTATTTTGAAACAGCTATCGCCGACTGTAGTGGTTGCACAACGATCTGTGCTTAGAGGGAGAAAGCTGTAAGATTCCAGAATACTGGAGTGTCCAATAGTACCCGCACCCCAACTGGAGGTTTCTCTTAGGCGCAGAGCTGATGCCGCTGCTGACCGAAACCCTTCAAGATCAAGTGGCAAAATGGCCAGAATGACCTGGAGGGCTTCGTTGGGCGTTGTCCTTAGCGCACCGCTTATACAAATCATATTTGATCTATGGACTTTCCGCAACAGATTCAGGCATTGCTCAGCGCAGGCCACCATACGACGACTCCATATAGCATGATTGGACGAATAATGGCCATGTAGATCCAACTGCATACTCTAGGGCTGAGCCCCCATTTTTTGCCAATGGCTCTTTTGCATGTGTAAAGAGCGATGCAAGCTTTCTTCTGGCGCTGAAGAACATTCTCCTTCCAGTTCAGTTTCCTGTCCAGAACTATGCCTAGAAACTTGGCCTTATCCGACAAGCCCAGGCGCGTGCCATCTAGTTCTGGTAGGCTTAGTGGCGGTATTTTGTACCGGTTGGTGAAGAGGACAAGTTCCACTTTCCCCGGGTTGATACTAAGTCCGCAGCGAGAGGACCACGTCGAAACTTCTCGCAGTGCTACTTGCATCAGGTCACACAGAGTTTGTGGGAACTTGCCTCTGAATGCAATAGCTAAATCGTCTGCGTATGCCACTATCTTCCCGCCCCCAGCTTGTGTCGCGTAGCAACGAGTTGACTGTGAGGTTCCATAACAGCGGGGAAAGAACACCACCCTGGGGTGTTCCCCTTGTGACATAGCGTGATAACTCAACCGTACCAAGTGAAGAAGCTATTTTCCTTCCCATTAAAAGTTGGTCAATTAAACCAGTTAGAGGTCTATCTACGCCCAGATTAGTTAGAGCGGAGTTGATAGCCTCCGGGCTTATATTGTTGAAAGCCCCCTCAATGTCTAGGAAGGCCACGAGACAGTAGTCCTTTTCACACAGCGATTTCTCAATGACAGATACTAGGCTGTGCAGAGCGGTTTCTGTTGATTTACCCTTGGTGTATGCATGCTGATAGCTAGAGATTAGGTTGCTATCAATAGTCGTTGAGAGGTAGTCGCTTATTATCCTCTCAAAGGTTTTGAGTACAAAGGACGAGAGACTGATCGGTCTGTAGTCTTTTGGCTCGTAGTGGGATGCCTTCCCAGCCTTAGGGATAAACACTACCGTGGCGCTTCTCCAGGAGCCCGGAATGTGGTTGAGAGCCAGGCAGGCTGTGAAGAGAAATACCAGCCATTTAGCTGATGTCTCCAACGTGTTTATAAGTTGCGCGGGGATAATCCCGTCCGGCCCGGCAGCCTTATACGGTTCAAAGCTCTTAACTGCCCACCTTACCCTTTCCTCAGTGATGGGTATTTTTACTGCCAGGTTTGTTGCAGGTACTAGTGGTGCGTCATGCAGATTCCCCGGAAAATGTGTGTTCAAGAGCAGCTCAAGGGTTTCCTCTTCCGTGCTGGTCCAGGATCCGTCAGTTTTTCGCAAATAGCTGATGGCTGTTTGACTTTTCGAGAGGACTAGTCTAAGTCTCGCTGTGTCGTCGACCTTTTCGACGCCAGTGCAGAAATTTCTTCACGATGTTCTCTTCGCCTGTCTCAGAGCTTTTTTGTAGGCCCTAAGTTTAGCTTTATATTCGTGCCAATGAGGCTCAGAGCCGAGGCTCTTGGCCTTGTTAAATTGTTTCCGGCATGATTTGCGGAACGAGTCCAAATCGTAGGACCACCAATGTGGCCTGTGTTTACCGCGTGGTTTTGGCACTGGACAAGCCTGTCCTAGAGCATTTGAGAGCGCCGATGTAAATGTAGTAACAAGATCCTCCAGCTCCTCTACTGATGAGGGGGCTTGTGAGGGCAGTACTGGGAGGTCTCTGTCTAATATTTCATTGTGTAACTGCCAATTTGTGTTACGTGGATTGCGCTTCATGATTGGTTGTTCTACAATAAAGTCTAAAACCATTTCTATGTAACGGTGGTCGGAGAATGAATGTTCTTCCAGAACCCGCCATTTTCTGAACCACCCATAAGCGCCTTCACTACAGATAGTGAGGTCTATGACCTCCCTATGGGTCCTAGTGATAAAAGTAGGCTCATTACCCACGTTGCAAATTACCAGGTTGGTTGTTAAGAGGTAATCAAACAGAGACTCGCCCCTGGAATTGATATCGGAACTCCCACATTGGACATGGTGAGCATTAGCGTCCGCTCCAATAATAAGATTACCCCTGCAGAAATTTGAAACCAGGTCTTTCACCTCCGTTTGTGGTGGGGGTTCTTCGGCGTCGTAGGGCATATAGACCGACGCCACCGTCAGGCGGGTGCTGTCGACCGTTAGACTGATAGCGGTAATATCACCATTGGTGTAGTTAGGTAGGAGAAAGGAGTTCAACTCAGACTTGACCAAAATACACGTTCGGACTTTGCTTTCCTCGCTGGCTCGAATGAGCTTGAAGCCCTTAGTCCCCAATCCGCAGATTCTCGAGCTATTGACCCAGGGTTCTTGGATGAGGACCACATCCACGTCGCCTTTAGAAAGACGACTATTTAAAGCAGCCGAAGCCACTTTAGATTTGTGCAGATTAATCTGAAGCACCACCAACATGAGAGCACACAGACTTCCCTGCCGTCCCCATGTCGTCGAGGTTTGCCCCATCCCGGAGGTTGCCTATCAACGACGAGTTGTTCCGATTAACTGCCCGATATGGCGTTGCAGGAGTCCTGCTACCTGTAGCGTTAGATGTTAATCGCTCAGAGTTGGCTGCTACCACCGTGACGTCGAGGACTTCCTCGTCCTGTAGGCTGTCCTCCATCTCCGAGTTGTTCACAGCAATATCGGCAAGGGACGTGGCGGATAACATGCTTTCCGCATCGGAATCCTCCGCTTCCTCTTCTAGTAATTCGTTTTCCGGTTCCCCCGGAGCAGCCGAGAAGGCAGCGCGCTGAGCATCACCACGATATACGTGAACTAGTATGAATATACCACAAAATGTATAGGCAATGAACTATATTGTTTGCTGAGTAGTTTGGCCTTGACTGGTTTGAAGCTAATCAGCAACGAGCTAGTATAAATACACCACAAAATGTATAGTCAATGAACTATGTTGTTTGCTGAGTAGTTCGACATTGACTGGTTTAAAGGTGATCAGAAATGAACTAGTATGGATACACCACAAAATGTATAGTCAATGAACTATATTGTTTGCTGAGTACTTTGGCCTTGACTGGTTTGAAGCTAATCAGCAACGAACTAGTATAAATTCACCACAAAATCTATAGTCAATGAACTATATTGTTTGCTGAGTTGTTCGACATTGACTGGTTTAAAAAGGAAATAAAGCCCGCGGGCGCTATTTCCTTTTGTAGCGGGCGTTATTTCCCTATTGAAAAAGAAATAACGCCCGTGTTGACAAAAGGAGATAATGCCGTGCGGAAATTTAAAGTTCTCGAATAATAAAATAATAAAAATTATTAAATCTTTGCATTCCTTTATTATAAAAAATGAAAATTTTTTTAATAAATCCAGTATTTTAAACTCAGCCTTGAGTAAATGAAAATTTTGAAAGAAAAATCGCGCAATTTTTAATTCCAAATTTTCGACTGCGGTGCTTTTTTTTAATAGACCCAGTATTTTTAACTCAGTTTTAAGTAAAGTTAGATTAATAAGGCTAAATATTTTAAATTTTTATTAAAATAAAAAATGAAAATTTGGAATTAAAAATCGCGCGATTTTTACTTCCAAATTTTCGCCTGCGGCGCTTTTTTTTAATAGAGCCAGTATTTTTTTCTCAGTTTTGAGTAAATGATAAATTAATAAGGCTAATTATTTAAATTTTTATTAAAATAAAAAATGAAAATTTGCCTGCGGCGTTTTTTTTTTAATTGAGCCAGTATTTTTAACTCAGTTTTGAGTAAATAATAAATTAATAAGGCTAAATATTTTAAATTTTTATTAAAATAAAAAATGAAAATTTGGAATTAAAAATCGCGCGATTTATTATGAAAAAAAAAAAAATTTTTCCAATTATTGTTAAATTAATAAAACTAAATATTTTAAATTTTTATCAAAATAAAAAATGAAAATTTGGAATTAAAAATCGCGCGATAAATTAATAAGGCTAAATATTTTAAAAGTTTATTAAAATAAAAAACTAAAATTTAGAATTAAAAATCGCGCGATTTTTTTATGAAAAAAAAAATGATTTTTTCCAATTATTGTTAAATTAATAAAACTAAATATTTTAAATTTTTATCAAAATAAAAAATGAAAATTTAAATTTCCACACGGGGCTATTTATTTTTGAAAGCGGTCGTTATTTCCAAAAAAAGGAACTAGAATTTTCGCTGAGTAGTTTGGAATTGACTAGTTCTAAAACTAATCAACAATGAACTGGTATGAATATGCCAAAAAATGTTTAGTCAATGAACTAGTATGTTTGCTGAGTAGTTCGGAATTTCACTGCAGGGTACTTTGCTTTCTTTTTTTGTGGATTTTGAGAACTTCTAATTGCTTTAACTTTCAGAAAATTTTCATAAACACAAATTTTCTGGAAGATTGAACAGATTTATTTGTGAATATCAACAATTTGTATAAGGCAAAATGAGAATCAATAAAGAATAAAGGTAATTTAAAAGCAGGGTACGAAAATAAAATGTACAAAATACATTTCATTTGCTCATCGAGAAGGATGTCATTTAAGTTTTGTACAGTTTATTACTTTTTGGAAACGTTTGCTTTTTGTTTGTGACAATTCCAACAAAGAAAAATTTATAAACACAAACGTTTCAAATGATTGAAGAAAAATATTAGTGTTTGAATGTATGTTCATAGAGAACAAACTGTTTTTTTTAGTTTTGTTTTTCATTTTGGATGTAAATTTCAAAAAATGTATTTTACAGTTTTCAAAGTGAACTCAGCTTTTGGATTTTGTTTTGTACTGAACTATGAAAGTAATAAACAAAACGAAATAGTACCGTACAATAAAGTTTATTTTCGTACACTGTTTAAAAGTGACCCAAATTTGAAATTATAAGGTTTGTTTATTGGGCTGCTCTAGCTTACGCCCTTCTTAAGTTAATAAGCTGGGCCGATGTTCTTGGTGTAGATTGTAGAAAGAATTTTGCTTTGGAATTTTTCAAAATTTTAGTTTTTTTTTAATTTCTTCTGGCGTTTGATTTGTTTATTATTTATTTATCAAACAGCTGATATACGATGTAACGAAGCTTTTCCCTGCCCCTATGCTTCTTATCTGATGCTGGGGTATACTCGCCGTGTCCAGGGTCCTTGTACAATAAATTTATACTTTGGGGCCCTTTTGCAAGTCGTATTCTCAACTTTATTTAATTCTACTTAACTTAAATACAGTTATATTTCAATAATTCAAAATATTTCAAACGTTTGTGCTGTCTATGCCGGTATTATGGGCTTGGTGTCTACACGTCGGGCGTGATAACGGGTCTCTTGACTTGGTAACGGTTCGCCGCGTCCCGTTATCCCCCTTGCTAGCGTGGTTCTGTGCTGCTGGCGTCGTGCTGCTGGCGTTGACGTCACGGTGTCGGCGGTTAACTGCTGTTGGTTGACTGCGCGTATTGGCGTTGGCGTTGTGCTGCTGGCGTTGACGTCGCTTTGTCGGCGTTGTGCTGATGGCGTTGACGTCGTTCTGTGGGCGCTTGACGTCGCTCTGTCGGCGTTGTACTGCTGGCGTTGACGTCGCCCCACTGCTACACTGTCGCGACTGTACTCGCGTTCACACTTCACTCGCGCCGGTAATGTGCGTATCCACGGCTGACTGTGGTAGGACAGGTTATCACGGCCTTAAGCGTATAATGGGCGGGGCAAATCCAGCACACCTCAAGTACGACTTAGTCCGCGCCTACTCCGGATTGTGATGTCTAATATTGGCAAATCCTATTTACTAGCTATCACTATCCAGCGTAGGTCTTGTCACTACCGCAGCTCCGTGCTAACTGACTCTTGTCTTCTTGTGTTGCTTCTTATATACATCTTTCATCGTATAGTTGCTTGTGCGTGTGACTTCATGTTGTGACGGTGTTACTACGACTTGTTGTGTTACATGTAGGTTTGTGTTGTAGCTGGTTGTTGTGGTTCGCTTTTGCTGTGCTCTATCGACTTGTTGTGAAGTTTCGTGTTGGAGTTGGCTTGTTTGATGTTACTGTTGTGTGTTGGCTCGACCATGTTGTGCGACCATGTTGTGGTGATCGGTTGTGTGTCGGTACAAGCTGTGGTTGCTGTTGGGTTTTGCCTTGCTGTTGATGCCTCGCTGTTTGGTGTTGCTGTTTATTTTGTGTGGGCCAAATTTGTGGCCATATTTGGTCCTCACACTCCCCCCTTACTTTGGAGGTCTAAGGCCCCCCTGTCTCTTCTTCTGCATATGAGTGCTCGCGACCGGTAGATGGTTACCGTGTGCTTTAGTGTGCAAAATCGTATGCGGGGTCTCCCTGTGCCTTTTGCTAGGTTCTTAAAACCTTCCCTCACTCTTTTAGCGATTTCTGGGAACTGGTTCAGTACTGGACCTTCGGCGTCTTCTGCCGTAATTGTGACTACTTGTTGTGGGAATTCCGCCTCATCTTCTTCTTTCGGTGATAGTGAGTGTTGGGGTGTTGGTGGCCGTGGTGATTTTGGGACTATAGTCGAGGTGTGTGGTTGCTGTGATGGTGGTGTTGGCTCCGCGCTCATGTTGGTGGGTAGCGGTGCTGTTTCCGGCTGGTCGCGCATATGGTGTCGGAATGCTGTCAGCATCTCGCTACGTTTACGGCTTGCCATGTCCGCCGTGAATGGCTGGAATATAAGCCCCGGTCCTCCCTCCTTCTTGCCGACGTACCGCAGTACCCTCTCTATGGTTTCCACGACGTATACCCCGCAGTCATTGTTGTTCTCTTGCTGTGGTACCACTAGTTGTAATTCGTGTGCTTCAAAATTGTCTTCCCCGTATCGTTGCTGGTACTCCCACTTAAGGAAATCGATCCATGCCTTGGTTGCGTGTGGTGCCTTACCCTTGACCCTCGAGTCGGCTGTCCACACGTAGCGTTGGTGCCAGCATTCGACGTCTGCGACGTGGTGGGTGACCTCTTGGCTTGCCAGTCCGAGGAGGTACCAGTGATTGGCTATATTATGCGGTGCGAGTATCACGCGCTTGCTGAATATATCGGTTTTCCGTAACGACCGGTGGATGCGTTGGTAATATTCCTCCTTGTTACCCTGTTGATTTAGTTGCCAAACAACAAATGGGCTTAGTACGATCCCTTGATCCCCGTACTCGATCTCCACCCCCTTTGCCCATGCGTCGATCACTGTGTCCGTCAGCCAATGCCCTTCCCCGAGCGAATGAAGGTCGATGTTGTATAGGGTGATGCCTCCTGGTCCCGGTGGGTATACCAGTTCGGGTCGTGTTGCCCGTGGCTCCATCGTCTCGTCATCCGAGGAGAGGTCAATGATCTGTATTGTTTGCGTCGGCCGTTTTGTGTAGCCGGTGGGTTCGGGTGTATGGCGGTTACTCGAGTCATCGTCACTCGATTCGGATGAGCTGCTTGTGGTTGTGTCACTTTCGGTGCCGCTGGATGGGCTGCTGTCGATGGGGTTGTCTCGTTGGGGTTTCTCTTCTGTTGCTTCGTTGTTCCTATGGACGCCGGATCCCTCCGTCATTATCCTTCCTACGGTGCAGGTCGGTAATGACTTTGGACACGTATTGGTATGTGCGGGCTCTGCCCAGGTTGCGGTGCGTGCGGCGATTACGAGCGCAGTGGCTGTGCGCCTTGTTGTTGTTTCGGCAGCGGCCGTCTGTACAGCGGCGGTGCGTGCGGCCACTGTGTGAGCTGTAGCTGTGCGTCGGGCGTTTGCCAGCGTGACGAGTGCGTGCGTTGACGTGAGCGGTGCCCATGCGGTGGTCGCTGTAGCGTTGACTGCTCCAGGTGACGTTGGCGTGCGCGTAGGTATCGCAACTGCGTGTGTAGTGGCTGCGCGTATGGTGCTTGCACGTGCGCTGCTTACGGTGGTGGTTACTGCGGTAGCTGATGACGTGGCTGCGTGTATGGTGCTTGCGCGTGCGCCGCTTACAGTGGTGGCTACTGCGGTAGCTGATGACGTAGCTGCGCGTGTGGCGGTGGCGTCGTGGATGGTAGCGTATGGTAGGAGTGCACGTGTTACGGTTGTGCGGTTGACGTTTGCGATGGCGTTCGCTCCGGTTGCCCCTGGTGTGGATGCTCGTCTTGAGGCTATAGCGTGCGCGGCGGTCCTCCGTACGGTATGGTTGAGGTGCGTCAATTCGACATGGCGTCTAGCTGCGTGCGCGGCGTCTTCGCGGGCTGAGTTGGCGGTCCGGGTGGTTTCGCCCACCAGTCCTAGCATCATGGCCCTAGGCCGTTTCGCCTCCTCCTCTTCCATGCGCTCACGTACGCGTTTCACGCTTTTAAGCCATTTGCTTTGCTGCTCCATTCTTGCTGATAGGTTTTTTTTTTCCTTCACTCTTGGCTTGATAACTATAGGTGTTGTCACTCCGATGGTCAGTGATATAATGACCCGTGTTGCTGGTTGCTGGGTCCTCCTTGAGTATTAGACATTTTTTTTTTTTTTTTTTTTTGTTGTTGTTCCTTTCCGTGCTGGATATTGTTGTTGTTTTTTTTTTTTTTTTTTTTTTTTTTTTTTTTTTTTTTTGTTGGTCTAGCTATGGTGCTGTGGTCTCGGGCGCGTGGTATGTTTTTAACTCGCCGATGTTCGCCGTTTTCTCCTTCCCTCCGTTGATCTTTCTTAGCTGGACGATGACGGGTGACACGTACTTTAAGATTTGGTACGGACCGTCGTATTTGGGTGCCAGTTTTGCTGCAAAGCCCTCTATGGCCTTCGATAGGTGGTGCTCCTTTGTAAGGACTAGTTCGCCGACTTCGGGGGTCCACTTCCTCCGCCGAAGGTTATAATGTCGTGCTTGGTCTGTAGCGGCCCGTTCCATATTCTGTCTTACTATTTTGAATGCCTCCTGCATCCGGTTGGACCTCTCCTCTGCCGTGGTTGGATTCGTACCGGTTCCGACGTTTATCTCGTCGTAGAGTGCCCCTGGTAGTCGTGGCTCGCGTCCTTGTACCAAAAAGGCCGGACTATACCCGGTTGAGGCTGTAACGCTGGTGTTTATGGCAAGCTCGATTTCGGGCAGGAGGTCGTCCCACCGCTGGTGCCTCGATTTTGTGAGTTGCGCTATGATCCTTTTGACGGTCCGGTTGGCGCGTTCGGTAGGGTTCTCTTGGGGTGTATAAGGTGCCGTGAATTGTTGGCGAACCCCGATCTCTTGGAGGTAACGCTTCCACATGGTGCTAGTGAATTGCACGCCGTTATCGGAGATAAGTATTTTGGGTACGCCGAATCTTGCGATGATTCGTTCTCTGAAAGCGCGTCGGAGGCCCTCGGCCGTAGCTCGTCTCATAGGGATTAACTCTACCCACTTGCTGAAGCGGTCGAAGAACACCAATAGCATGGTGTTACCGTGTGTGGAGCGTGGTAGGGGTCCAATGAAATCGACACAGACCGTGGCGAAGGGTTCCTGTGCTACCTGCGAGAGCATTTTCCCGGCTGGTCTCTGTTGCCCCTCCTTATACTTTTGGCAAGACTCGCATTGGCGTACGTAACGGCTGATGTCGCGGAACATACCTGGCCAATAGTATCTGCTGGCGATCCGTGCTACGGTCCGGCGGATGCCCATGTGCGCCGCACTTGGTGTGTCGTGGTTCTCCTGTAGTACCCGTTGTCGGAGCGGGGTTGGTACGCATAACTTCCATGGTACAGTATCTTCGTCGTGTGATCTACAGGGGATGTGACGGTAGAGCTGACCGTCTTGTAAAGTATAATCGGCGTACTTCTCTGGGTTCGTGCGTATTTCGCCAACGCGTCGATGCCACCATTTGCATTGTGGATTCGTTGTAGTAGTCTGTAGTAGGGTCTCCAATGGTTGTCGGGATAGAGCGTCCGCCACCATGTTCAGTTTCCCTTTCCTGTACTCGATATCGAAGGCGTGTTGTTGCAGTTCCAAAGCCCAGCGTGCAATTCGACCTGAAGGGCTCTCGATGGAGTTTAGCCACTTCAGTGACATGTGGTCGGTTATTACGTTGAATCGGTAGCCTTCTAGGTAAGGCCTCATTTTGCGAATTCCCCAGACGATGGCAAGGCACTCCTTCTCAGTGGGCGAGTAGTTGGCTTCTGCTTTGTTTAGCTTTCTACTGGCATAGGCAATCACACGTTCACCGCCCTCCAAGTCTTGCGTTAGTACTGCTCCCAGGCCGAAGTTGCTTGCGTCCGTCTGTAGGGTAAATTTCTTTGTGAAGTCTGGGCATGCGAGAATAGGGGCCTCAGTGAGCTTATGCTTGAGGATGTCGAAGGCTTCTTGCTGTTCAGCTCCCCATCTCCAATGTTTTCCCTTCTTAAGTAACGCAGTGAGTGGTTGGCTTAACGTGGCGAAATCAGGTACGAAGCGGCGGTACCAGGATGCTATTCCCAAGTATTGACGCACTTCCTTGACGTTGGTCGGTGGCTTCAGCTCCTGGATGGCGGCAACTTTCTCGGGATCAGTGTGGATTCCCTTATCGCTGACTACGTGGCCCAAGTACCGGAGTTCCCTTTTGAAAAAATCGCATTTCTCAGGGTTTATTCGTAGGTTGGCGCGTTGTAGCCGTAGTAATACTTCTCGTAGGTTCTGCATGTGCTCCTCAAACGTGGAGCCTATAACGATAATATCGTCCAGATAAGCGAAGGCATGTGGTTCCATCTCTGGGCCTATGACTTGGTCGAGCGCTCTTTGGAACGTTGCCGGTGCGGAGTGTAACCCAAAGGGCATAACCCGCCATTGGAATAGACCGCGCCCAGGTACCGTGAAAGCTGTGTATGGCCGACTGTTTGGTTCCAGGGGTATCTGCCAGTAGCCGTTCTTAAGATCTAGACTACTTATGTACTTCGCCCTCCGTAACTTGTCTAGAATGTGTTGTATCCTTGGCAAGGGGTATGCGTCGGGTACTGATCGGGCGTTGAGCTGCCGATAGTCTACGCATAACCGCCACTTACCGTTCTTCTTCCGGGCTAACACGATCGGTGCGCTGTGTGGGCTGCGAGATGGCTCGATGCACCCCTTCGCCAGGAGTTCGTCGATTTCAGTGTTTATGATGCCTTGCATTGCTGGATTGTGTGGGAAGTACCGCTGCTTTATGGGGCGGTCGTCCGTCACATTGATCCTATGCTCGGCCACGTTAGTCACCCCGGTCATCGTCTCGAACTTTTTGAGTTCTTCAGCCAGGAACTCACGTATGCGGTCTGCTTCGCCTTGAGGTTTGGTATTGTGTATGCCCCCGGCATTATGACCTTGTCTGGGGGGTGTGATGAAAGCCGTCGCGCAGTGGTTTTGGTGTACATTCCGGATTTGGTTACAGATACTTCGTTGGCTGTGTGGTGTTACGTGGTTTGGATTTTCGGGCAACATTTGCCATGTCTCAGAACACTCGAAGGTGATGCAGTTATTTTCATTGTTGGAAGCTGAGCGGGTTGACTTTATCAACCGGCCCAGGTTGTGGTTGGGGAGGCAGCTTGAGCAGGCCCTGTTCTCGGTGGTTTGTGTGATGAGGCTTCCCGGAGTTGTCCTGTCGGTCTTCTCACCTCTAGTTTGGCTTCCCCCTGTTCCTCGTGAGCGTTTCTTTGCGGTCTTCTTGGGTGGACCAGTGTTCATCGTAACAGGTTCTTTTCTATCTTCCGTCGCTTGTGGTACGGTTACACGTGGTGTGGCTGCGTTTTGCCCAAATGGGTCGGCCAAAACGATACGGCTTCCTCCACAGGATACTGTTGCTCCCATGCCGCCTAGTGTGTCCAGGCCGATTATGATGTCATCAATGGCACCGGGCATTACGTGTAGAATGGTGCGGTGTGATGACTTCCCGAGGCGTACTTCGGTCCTTATGGCGTCGAATATTTCGCTGCTGGTGCCGTCGGCCATTGTTATTTGGAGGGCCGCGGCTACTCTTTCTCCACTTCCTGAACTTACCATGCGCTCTGCTACGACGGTTGATACGAAACTTCGTGAGGCTCCGGTGTCGATGATGGCCTCCGCTGGTTGCCCACCAAGTTGGACTAGGGCGTAGAGACGACCACGATCCTGACGCATGGTTACTGGTACTTCGGCGCTGGGTCCTGTGGGTTCACCGCGCCTTGTTCTTGGTGAATCCCTCTCTCGTTTCCCGAACGTTGACGGCAGCACTCTATTGTTCGTACATCTTGCCGGCCACACTCCCAACAGAATAACTTTCTCGGATTTCGACACCTGTCAGCGTAGTGACCTTCCTGGCCACACCTTCTGCATCCGTTGTTAGGTGTCCTAGCTGGGGGTTGGCGTTGAGTGTCCGGAATTATGGCTCGTAGTGGCTGCTGGTGGGGCGAATGGCTTGTTCTTGGGACTGTTGCTTTCTCGCCAATTACGTGTCGCGTCATTTCGCGTCGCGGTGCCTCGGACGTGCGTCGGTATCCTTCGTGGATTCCCTCATAGTCTTCCGCGAGGGTGAGGAGTTCCGTTAAGCTACTAAAATCTCGTCTGCGGATATACAGTAGGTAGTCCGGATGGCTGTTGCGAAATATCCTTTCCAGCCATTGCTCGCTACTGTACCCGGCGTGCCGCATTAAATTTTGCATTGCCAACACGTAATCCTTGTATTTTTCCCGTGCGTGTTGTCTCCGCTGTCGTATGTCGTCTTCTAGACGCTCGAAATATCTGGCCGGTAAAAAAAATCGTAGGAAGTCTCGCTTGAAAGCCGCCCAGTTGCCCCAGTGCTCGTTATTGTTACGATACCACTGGAGGGCGGTGTTGCACAGTAATTCGGGCATGGTTTTTGGGAGGAGGTCTCTGTTTACCATGTATACTTCGGCCAATTCTTCCAGCCGTTCTACGAATGCTAGGGGGTCCCGTCCACCATCGTACTTTACTGACCATTTCCGTACCTGATCGATGACAGGTGCGATTGCCAGGCCCGATACTTGATCGCCGTGGGCTATCGGGTAATTGTTGGGTACGGCATTTGCTAATGGTGGGTACTGATGTGGGGGTTGCATGGTTCGCGTTGGGATCGTCAAAAAACCCCTCTCTGGTGGTCCTTGCGGTGCGCTACCGGCTCCCTCACCGAGGTTCGGTGGGATCGGTGTCTTCGGTTCATCTTCTTCGTCTGACGTGTCCTCTGTGGTTTTGTATGTGGTCTCCATTAGCAGAAATTTTGCGTGTATCTCCGTGTCGGTGGGTGCCTTGGAAGCCAATGTCGCTATGCGCTTGCGGATCTCACGGGCGGTGCCTGTATGCTCGGTACCCAGCTCTTGCGCAATGGATACCAGTTGCTCTTTGGAGACGTTATCCAGCCACGTTGTATCAAGTGGCTCACTCATTCTGTAGATTTTTATCAGGAATTTTCCGTCTGATTAGTTGGATGTACGACTTGCAGGGTCCCTGCTCGGGCGCCAATTGTAACGAAGCTTTTCCCTGCCCCTATGCTTCTTATCTGATGCTGGGGTATACTCGCCGTGTCCAGGGTCCTTGTACAATAAATTTATACTTTGGGGCCCTTTTGCAAGTCGTATTCTCAACTTTATTTAATTCTACTTAACTTAAATACAGTTATATTTCAATAATTCAAAATATTTCAAACGTTTGTGCTGTCTATGCCGGTATTATGGGCTTGGTGTCTACACGTCGGGCGTGATAACGGGTCTCTTGACTTGGTAACGGTTCGCCGCGTCCCGTTATCCCCCTTGCTAGCGTGGTTCTGTGCTGCTGGCGTCGTGCTGCTGGCGTTGACGTCACGGTGTCGGCGGTTAACTGCTGTTGGTTGACTGCGCGTATTGGCGTTGGCGTTGTGCTGCTGGCGTTGACGTCGCTTTGTCGGCGTTGTGCTGATGGCGTTGACGTCGTTCTGTGGGCGCTTGACGTCGCTCTGTCGGCGTTGTACTGCTGGCGTTGACGTCGCCCCACTGCTACACTGTCGCGACTGTACTCGCGTTCACACTTCACTCGCGCCGGTAATGTGCGTATCCACGGCTGACTGTGGTAGGACAGGTTATCACGGCCTTAAGCGTATAATGGGCGGGGCAAATCCAGCACACCTCAAGTACGACTTAGTCCGCGCCTACTCCGGATTGTGATGTCTAATATTGGCAAATCCTATTTACTAGCTATCACTATCCAGCGTAGGTCTTGTCACTACCGCAGCTCCGTGCTAACTGACTCTTGTCTTCTTGTGTTGCTTCTTATATACATCTTTCATCGTATAGTTGCTTGTGCGTGTGACTTCATGTTGTGACGGTGTTACTACGACTTGTTGTGTTACATGTAGGTTTGTGTTGTAGCTGGTTGTTGTGGTTCGCTTTTGCTGTGCTCTATCGACTTGTTGTGAAGTTTCGTGTTGGAGTTGGCTTGTTTGATGTTACTGTTGTGTGTTGGCTCGACCATGTTGTGCGACCATGTTGTGGTGATCGGTTGTGTGTCGGTACAAGCTGTGGTTGCTGTTGGGTTTTGCCTTGCTGTTGATGCCTCGCTGTTTGGTGTTGCTGTTTATTTTGTGTGGGCCAAATTTGTGGCCATATTTGGTCCTCACAACGAGTATGTACTTACCCAGCCAGCATATTTTGAAAATTTTGAACAAAGATTCAAGTATCACTCTCCAGGTAATTAAAAACGATTTATATTCATTTTATGTATGGCTTTTTTCTAATCCATTTTAAATTAATTTTTTTATATTTTTTTATATAGGTATTATAAATATTGTTTTAATCTTTAGAAATCATTTTCTGATCCATTTGATTTTGAATTTTTTAAGCTGCACAAGAGAAGAGCCGCAAAATCTGCAGGATACTGAGTGCGCATTGAGGGCAAAAGTTGCTTAAAAAAAAAATAATAATGAGTAAACCAGAATTTTAAAGGTAGAAAATTCATTATTTAGTCACCCAAAGAGCTCCGAGATGATCATAAAATATGATTAAAAACTTATGTTCAATTTTATTTGAATCTCAGAAATTAATAATCTAAATGATTCAAAAATAATTTCGAAAATTAATTTTGATCATCAAAAAGAAGCATATTTGATTATTCCTTGTAAATTGTACTAAAATTCAAATAAAGGAATATTCGAAATACAATCTTAAAAATGTTATTTGGGTTAGATCTAAAACGTAAATGCCTAACAAGGGCGTTCGTATAAGAACTGTAGTAAACTCGTAAATATACGAGATTCGTAAACTTAAGACTTTCTATTTGGCGGCCGCCGTGGTGTAGCGGTTAAGTGTTCGGCCTTCTACACCAAGTCGTGGCGGTTCGATGCCCGGCAAAAGTAACATCAAAAATTATTTAGAAAAAGAACTTTTCTAAAAACGGGGTCGCCCCTCGGCAGTAGTTTGGCAAACTCTCCGGGTGTATTTCTGCCATGAGAAGCTTCTCAGCAAAAAAATTCATTTGCTTTGCAAGTGCCGTTCGGAGTCGGCAAAAAACTGTAGGTCCCGCCAACTTGTAGGAAAATCTCAAAAGCAACACACCACAAGTTGGAAAGAGAAGCTCGGCTAAAAATCTCGTTAGAGGTTATGATAACCTGTTGGTATATCGCCGCCATTATTTTTTTTTTTTTAAACTTAAGACAAAACACGAATACCCTTAATATTTTTGTATACGTGAATTTGCATTAATTTTGAAGATTTAAACCAAAAAACCAAATAAAAAGAAACTATCGAGATTCAAGTGTTTCATGGCATTTGTGCACTGAGTTGCTCTATTTTTATTTTGACAGCTGCCCTGCTCTGAACTTTTTTTTGGTCAGTAAACAAACCTATAATTATATTAATAGTAACTTTTTTTAACAGAACCAGAGATTCAGTATACACAGAAGATCCAGCAACTTTTCTAAGCAAGCTAGCTGAGGTCTGAATATTTTAGTTGATAACACCGTCAAGTTAACCACGCAAGGAAGGTTGTTCAAAACCGTCATGTTGAAAGTAAAACTTAAATATAATTTTTATATTTTAAGATTGATTTACACGGGTCGATTTCCTGGTCGATTTTTGTCGTTACACCTTGTAAATAGCACCGTCTAAATGATAAATTTGCCTTCAACCATCAAATACAGTCTGTCGATCGATCGAATTGCTATTTACACAGTGGAACGATTAAAACCGACCCGTGTAAATCAGGCTTTATATAAACTAGCCATTTTGTTATACATATGGGTACTCTTATTCAAAAATAATTCAATTAGATTATCTTTGTTAATTAAATTAAACTTAAATGGAAGTGACACGATGTATCTTCCGACAGAGCCCCGCCGAGTTGTCCGCTTATACATTTCCTCACAGTAGGATTCCTCCGTTGTAAGAGCCTTGGGCAAATCTTCGAGTTCCCAAAAGGTGCTTAGTTGCTTGTCTAAGGCAACTTCATTAAAAAAAGAGACTCGATTGTGATTAGTTGGACTAGCTGCGTCAGCACGATCTTTTAGCATCCAACCGAACACAGTTTCCTGGGCTAAAAGAGTATTCAAATCTGGGTTAATGCACTTACTTCGCATGTTGGCAAGTTGCCTGTTAATTGTGGTAAGACTAACAGCACAGCATCAAGAGAAATAAGTGGGTCAACTGGTGATCGTAGCTGTATGGCGCATGCCTCTTGAGCATACATTTTTCTAGTAGGCAAGTTTATTCTGCGCCTATCGGTAATAAAAGAACATTAGGTAAACAACACGCTGTGGTGGCAGGGACCGTCTTGGCTCCAAGAAAATGAGGAAAATTTGCCAACTCAGGATACGGATTTCACAACTAACGTCGAGGAAAACGAGTGCATGTTCATGCAGCAACAATTACGGACAACATTAGTGACATTTTTGATAGGTTTTCAAGTCTACCGCGAGTTTTGAGGGTAATCTCATATGTTTAAGATTTCTTCAAAGAACCCATCCGAAAACAAAAGCTTTTAGCCAGCCGGCCTCTTGCTTAATTTCATCAAAAAGCACTCGTAAATGGGACTGGATTCTCTAAAAGTGTAGAAATTAAAAGTGTACACTGATTCAAAACTCATTTGCTCTGAAATTTTACACATGAGATTGTCATGCTGTAAATTTTTGTGTACAATTTTGTGCTGAATGAGCACTGACAAACACAAAAAGGGTGTTTCCATTGGGGTGAATAAGTGGTGGCGGTCTATACCATGTAAATTTTCACAGCTATTTTGTGTACAGTAGGCAATGTATGACGTTTTGATTTTAAGTTTTTAAATGGCATTTGTAAACAGTGTTTTTAAAATGTTTTTCGAATATTTTATTTTATGTCATTTTAACCGTCCGTTCTATGAAAGTTTTTTATCCTTTCGTTGTTTGAAGTGGCCTGGCCAGGCCACCTATGAGAAAACGAACCTTGGGTATCAGAGGGTGTACGAATTTTAAAATAAACTTGTGTGAAAATTATACTTGACTGGCCATCTGTTACCCTTTTAAGCTGCAATACAAACTCGGTTGTTTTATTCATCGCTGTGAATTCGGCTATAAAATACGGGAATTAGCCTTATAAATACGTGACTTGAAAAGTTGCAGACTTTCAGGCGTAGGCGTTTTTCTTATATCTTGGGAATCGCTCAACCGATTTGGATAAAATTTGGCATTATAGATAGTATGATTCATTCTAAGATTATATGCGTGGGTGTTGCCACTTGGGGCAGTTCAGAGGGTTGCCACTTATCTCAATTTTTTTCAAATATTGAGCAAGATATGCCAATATAGGTATCAAATGAAAGGTATAATCGACCTTATTCCAAATATTTAAATCTCAAGCAGGTTGCCACCTAACCGTATTTTATTTATTTTTATTGATATCTCGGGAACCGCTTGACCGATGTGGATAAGATTTGGCATTATAGATAGTATGATTCATTCTAAAATTACATGCGTGGGTGTGGCCGCTTGGGGCTGTTCACAGGGTTACCACCTATCTAAATTTTTTTTTAGATATTGAGCAATATATACGAATATGGGTATCAAATGAAAGGTATTTTCGGTCGCATTTCAAATATGACAATTTCTAGCAGGAACGCCAGCTAGGGTTGCTCCAAACCTTATTTTATTTATTTTTCCTTATATCTCAGGAACCGCTTTGCCGTTTTGTATTAAATTTGGCATTATTTGTAGTATGATTCAATCTAAGACTATATACATGGCGGTTACGGTTGGGCCGGTTCAAAGGGTTGCCAGCATCTATTTTTTTTTTTAATATTGAGCAAGATATGCCTATATGGGTATCAAGTGAAAGGTATTGGCCACCATGTTCCAAATATTTAAATTTCAAGCAGGCTTGCCACCTAGTCTTCCTATCTTTCTTCGTACAACTCTCTTTCCTATCTCCCTCCCTTTCTTTCCTTCTTCCACGCCCCTCTTCCCACTTCCCAGAAGTAAGATATTGTGAATCTAAACCATTCTCGAATACATCTCATTCATATTTGAGTATTTCTGAACAGTAACAAAATTGTAGCGGTGGCCTGTGTAGGCCCTTACCCCCGCTTGTGAAGTTTTTTTGAAAAATGTATTTTTTCAAAATCAGTCCGCTGGTAACGGCTATAACCTCCACAGGAGCTTTAGCTAACAGATCTTAAAGGTATATTGCCGCCAATTTTTGGTAACTTAACGAACAAAAAAAATATACACCTTTGAAAATCAAAGTGGCCTGTGTAGGCCACTTCAAACAACGGTGGGTTAAAATATGCATGCTCTTGTTGAAATACCCTTTACACCAAAACTCACTGAAAAAAAGTTGGTAAAAATTTTTGACAAGCTGTATAAATTATTTTGATAGAAAAAACTCGCACTCATTGTTACTGAATTGGAATGTTAGAGTGTACACAATTTTCAGTGTACATTTGAAAACTCATCGTTAGGGAATCCAGGCCCTGGTATGGATGAACAAATTTTCCCAAAATGTGTTGCTCGAAAAATAATATACTGATTTTTTTGTTGTTGAGTGGACTGTAAAATGCTGGTGATTATTTAAATGGCGAAGATGGACCAATGTCTTGACCGGACGCATCTCTCGGTCAAGTGATTGAATGCTCCAAAATGAAATAACAGAAAAACGAGTATTAGAATTTAATTCAAATAAGATACTTTAATTTAAGTACACTCAGAGAAAAAATCAAGTTTTTCGTGCTTGATCTTAGTTTTCCGAAATTAAAAACGGCTCGAGAACGAAAATACTGGTGTAGAGAACGGAGTTCTTAGATTCAGATTGATATTTGTGAGAACCAAAAACTAAATTCAAGATCACGCAATCTTAAGTCAAGTATGAATAAATCTAAAGAAAAATTTAAAAAATACGACAATCAGGTATGCTTAATCTTGTTTATAGATCACCTAAAACTCGGTTTAAGTTCATTGATATCTTAAATTAAAATTAATTTGATTTAAAATGAGTTTTTATTTTCTTATTTCGAGTAGTTTCTCAAATTTGTTCAAGTCGTAAAAAATTCAAATTAAGTAAACAATGTATTTAAATTAAGATTCTGTTATCTTAATTTCAATTCAGTTTAAACTCAATCCAAATTGATTTTTGTTTCGAACATGAGTTCAAAAAAAAATCTTCAAATAAGATTTTTTTTCTTAAGCGTTCAGCAGAATCCGTCCGTCAGTACGTCGAAATAACTGACATCAAATTAGGCTGCGGGTGTTTGTATGCGTAACGCCAAATACGACGGATGCGTCAAAGTAGAATTTGCTCTAAAATTGACGCACGTCGCTCAACTGACGTATTGGCGGACTGATTCTGTTTACCGCTTTAGCTAGGTACTAACATCGAGTTTCACGTGAAACAGCTGTCAAAATCCATACAAAATTTCTTGTCGTGAAATAGCCGTGAAATTTCGCTTGTACATCACGGCAAAGTAGTACTGAGTTCACGACCTGAAAATATTGCGCAATATGGCATTAGCAACATTTTTTCACTACTTTTTTAATTGTCCATGTCATTTAAAACAGTGCGAAAAGTGACATTTGTTGACATGGACCCTTGAAAATGGAAAAATAACAGAAGAGAGATAAATAAACAAAGAAAAACTGAAATAAAAAAATGAAGATCGCTAGCAACATTTCACCACAAGCCAATTGCATGTTGCCGGTGAAATTCTTGGCTTTTGATTCGAATACATTTTGAACTTACATCAAGTTCTGCAACAACTAAATTTATGTTGGAGTGTTACTAATTTGGGCTAATTTGCATGCAACATTGAGTTAGGTTGCTATTACAAGTTCAAACAAACAAGATATATGATTGCGAGTTTGGTTTTTACACTCATCTGAAAACTTCAAAAGTTTGACTTTGGCTTTTACAGCTTGCATTTTACTTCAGAAATAAGTGGCAATACTTATATTTCTTGCCAAAACCTGTGTTGTCTTATTCGAATTTCATGCAAAAATAGTATTTTTCTCCTTGCGAACTGCGCACTAAATCTAAAAAAAATTCTATAGCACTTCTTACGCGTTTTTATGGAGCATTTCTTGTTATACATTCTTTTTTTATTTTATTTATAAGCTTTTATTTAGTTTCACCTGACGGCTGTCTGTTATCAAATCTTGCAAGCTAAATTTGATACACTTCCCGGTGTCCGATTGATTTGAAATTCTGCACCCATGTATAACCCTGATGACAATTCAATATTATAAAAAAAAAAAATTCGATAGGTGGCGCGTGGGTCGCTATATTTTCAAAATTCGCATTTATGGTCCGATTTAGCTGAAATTCGTAACATGTAGTACTACCATGAAAAGAAATATTTTTGTAAAAAAAAAGTCCGCTAGGTGGGGCTGAGATAGCGGTAATAAAAACTCAAAATCGTAATTATGGACCGATTTGGCTGATATTTTACGTGTGTGTTACTTAATTAATTTCTAAATGTTAAAAAAAAATTGGACCCGCTAGGTGGCGCGTGAGTCGCTTTATTTGAGAATTCCGAAGGTCTGTTTTCAGTGTCGATTAAATCGTTTTTCAACGAACTTCCCGTTGAGGTAGGATCTTGAAATTTGCATCATCGTTTAGTTTTCTGCCTCCACGCAAAATAACAAAAAAATAATTCCGATAGGTGGCGCACGAGTAGAGATATTTGAAAGTTTTCATTCCAGGAAATTTTGCTTTTGATATTGTACTAACTTGCAGTTAAGATGGGATTTTGCAAATTTTCATCATCGTAACAGTAAATAAAAAAATTAGCTTAATTTCAAAAATCCCATTTATCGTTTAGTTTAGTCTTTATTCCAATATCCCAAAAGTAACTTTATTAACCACGCGGCTTTATTGTAAAAGATTCTATGTTTTCTGTTGCTGCTAGCAGCCGATTGATGTCGATGCGACATTATTGCCTCCTAGCCGCACGGCTTTATAGCGGCGTCACAATCAATGTTTGCCGCAGCATTATGTATTGACAGATGAGTTGAACGTGTGTATTTAGGTAGAGAACGGCACATTGCGCATCACGAGCGACATCTGACATGCAAAATTTGCCAACTTTCAACTTTGTATGCATAAAAAGCATAAGAAGAAGCATTTTACACTTGGCTCTCATATAGCTGATTGTGCCGCTGTTGCTGTGACGCATAAGTTTGCGTTAAATGCATGTACATACGAAACTTGGTTGTCACGTAAAGATTGCATAACTAATTTAAACAATATTTTATATTTAAAATAAATTCAAGAAAAAAGATGTTCTAAGCACAAGCTTATAGGTATATTTCTTGTTGATAAACCGAACTAAAAAGTAAAAAATAAAATTAAAGAAAAAAAACTTTTTTAAAAATAAGCTTTTATTATTGGTTTATAAAATTAACTAAAAAGTAAAAAATAAATTGACTGTAAAGGAATATAACACTTTATAAGTTCATTGTAACCTTTAAAGATAATTTGGCTTCTTCGTCTGCCACAAAATAATTCCATATTGTACATAATTATATATTTCTAACATTAAAACTTTACACCTAAATTATTAAATCTTCCAGTATATAACACATTCCTAATTTTATTAATAATAAAAGCGTGTTAAATTTCGATAGCAAGAAAAGAAGGTCCTGAATGTTCTTAATTATTACATCAAATAGAAAAGAAGGTCCTAAATGTTCTTAATTATACCATCAAATAGAAAAGAAGGTCCTGAATGTTCTTAATTATACCATCAAATAGAAAAGAAGGTCCTAAATGTTCTTAATTATACCATCATGGAGTGTGGTTACTAAGTGACCTTGCTCAATCCCGACTCTTGCGTCCTCGTTCGTGCACTCTGGGCAACGGGAGCTACCTAGGCTCGCGGCAGAAAGAGAGGGAGCCCCGGTTGGGCCACTCTGACATACTTGGTTTAAGGGCTCACCGAGGTTTTTGCGTAGCGTCTGTTCACCATGAGGTGCGGCTGCAAGCGGGCGTCTGTCTTGAAGCAAGCGGCTCGCTATATAAATGTGTAAATATTTTCCAAAACCCCGAAACGGGTTGTGCGCTGGGTTTGGGACCCGCCACGTAAAAAACTTAATTCCAATGAAAAAATATACAAAGCCTCGGATGAGAACCCCCTTTAATGTTGACGACCCGGCAAAACGAATAAGGCATAACGATTTGGATATTAGGGAATGTACCGGGAATGTCCGGACCCTTTCAAGGGACGGTACCGCTGCCCGACTGGTTGATGTCCTCGTAGGCGCAAAGGCTGACATCACCGCCCTGCAGGAAATGCGATGGACGGGGCAAGGAAAGGCGACCATCGGTCCTTGTGACGTATACTACAGTGGCCAGACACGCGGCAAAGCGCGTGGTGTAGGATTCGTGGTGGGAAAGAGACTTCGCCGCCAAGTATTAGCGTTCTCTCCTGTGAACGAGCGTCTCGCTGCGATCCGCATCAAGGCGAGGTTTTTCAACATAACATTTATCTGCGCCTATGCGCCGACTGAGGAGACGGACGACGCAGAGAAGGACTCCTTCTACGATAAACTTGAACAGACTTATGATCGCTGCCCACAGCATGATATCAAAATCGTGCTCGGCGACTTTAATGCCAAGGTGGGCAAGGAAGGAGTCTTTGGTCCCACAGTTGGAAAATTCAGTCTCCACGATATAACATCCCCCAACGGCACTAGGTTGATTGACTTCGCCGCTGCTCGCAATATGGTCATCAGTAGTACCAGGTTCCAGCATAAGCGAATACACCAAGCCACATGGCTGTCCCCTGATCAAAGAACTAGAAACCAGATTGATCATGTCTTGATTGACGGCAGACATAGCTCCACCGTTCTGGACGTGCGTACACTGCGTGGTCCCAATATTGACTCTGACCATTATCTTGTCGCAGCCAAGATACGCACACGCCTCTGTGCAACGAAGAAAGTGCGCACAGTAACGGAAGGAAAGTTTGACGTCGAGAAGCTGCGCATGACACAGACAGCTGATAATTTCACAACTCGACTCTCACACCTGCTAGCAGAGGGCAATTCTCGACCTAACGATGTAACCGAGCAATGGAAGCATATCTCTCACTCATTGCGTACCGCCACTATAGGGTTCCAGCGAGCCCGCAAGAACAATTGGTACGATGAGGAATGCAAAACTGCCTCGAAAAAAAAGGACGCTGCCTACAAGGAGACGTTGCGAACGGGCGCAACCCGCAGTGTATGGCAACAATATCGTGAGGCAAAGAAGGAAGAGAGACGCCTTTTCAGAAAAAAGAAAAGTGAGGCCGAAAGGCGTGAGTGTGAGGAGCTTGAGATGCTGGCTGGCAGGAGTGATGCCCGAAAATTCTATGAAAAGATCCGGCGGATGACGGAAGGTTTTAAGACCGGGGCAAGCTCCTGTAAGGACAATAATGGCGACCTGGTAACCGACGTACAAAGTGTACTTAAATTATGGAGGGAGCACTTCTCCTCACTGCTAAATTGCGAGGGAGACGTCGAACCCGATACCCCAATCCCTGACGATGGAAAAGTCGTCCCACCACCTGACTATGATGAAGTGAGGATAGCTATATCCCGGCTCAAAAACAACAAAGCGCCTGGAAAAGACGGACTACCCGCCGAGCTGTTCAAACACGGAGGCGAAGAGCTGGTAAAAAGCATGCATCAGCTCTTATGCAGAATATGGTCAGACGAATGCATGCCTCCGGATTGGAATTTAAGTGTGCTTTGCCCAATCCACAAGAAAGGCGATCCCGCTAACCGCACCAACTACCGCGGAATTAGTCTTCTTAATATTGCATATAAGGTTCTTTCTAGCGTGTTGTGTGAAAGGCTGAAGCCCATCGTAGACAAACTGATTGGACCTTATCAGTGTGGCTTTAGACCTGGTAAGTCTACCATCGACCAGGTTTTCACGATACGCCAAATCCTGGAGAAGACCCATGATAAAAGAATCGACACACACCATCTCTTTGTCGATTTCAAAGCCGCTTTTGACAGCGCAAAAAGGAGTTGCCTGTATGCCGCCATGTCTGAATTTGACTTCCCTGCAAAGCTTATACGGCTTTGCCAAATGACGTTGAGCAATACCAACAGCTCCGTCAGAATCGGGAAGGACCTCTCTGAGCCATTTGAAACCAAACGAGGCTTCAGACAGGGCGACTCCCTTTCGTGCGATTTCTTCAATCTGATGCTGGAGAAGATAATTCGAGCAGCAGAGCTAAACCGCAATGGTACAATCTTTTACAAGAGCGTGCAATTGCTGGCGTATGCCGATGATATTGATATCATTGGCCTTAACAACCGCCCGTAAGCGCTGCCTTCTCTGGACTGGATAAGGAAGCGAAAAAAGTGGGTCTTGCCGTGAACGAGGACAAGACGAAGTATTTGCTGTCATCAAAGAAAGAATCGGCGCACCTGCGCCTTGGCAGCCATGTCACTGTTGATAGTTACAAATTTGAAACTGTGAGGGACTTCGTCTATTTGGGAACCAGTATCAACACCGAAAATAATATCAGTCTAGAAATCCAGCGGAGAATCACTCTTGCCAACAAGTGCTACTTTGGACTGAGTAGGCAATTGAGAAGTAAAGTCCTCTCTCGAAGAACAAAGATCACGCTCTATAAGTCTCTCATCATACCTGTCCTGATGTATGGCTCAGATTCATGGACAATGTCAAGAGAAGATGAGATGGCCCTTGGAGTATTTGAGAGAAAAGTTCTCCGGAAGATTTATGGTCCTTCCCGTGATGCCAACGGCGAGTATCGAAGGAAATTTAACGATGAGCTGTACGAGCTCTACGCAGATCTGACCATAGTCCAGCGAATTAAAGCCCAAAGACTCCGCTGGCTGGGCCATGTTATGCGAATGGACAAAGAAGCTCCAGCACAGAAGGTTTTCCTATCGTCGCCTGAATTCGGCAGCAGAGGAAGGGGGAGGCCTCGACTGAGATGGAAACAACAGGTGGAGGATGACTTGAACTCCCTTGGGGTTTCCAATTGGCGTCAGTTATCGCTAAAAAGGAATGACTGGCGTGCTTTGATATGCAACGGCCAAAATCTCTTAGGCGGTTAAGCGCCAATAAATGATGATGATTATTCATACATGATTTTTTTTAAACAGCCAATTAATGATAACCTGTTGGTAGATCGCCGCCATGAGTTTTTATATTATTTGACACAGAGCGAATTGGTTAGTTGCTAACTACCGAACACACTGGGAGAAGCTCGCGAGTGGTACTTGCAAGTGTACGGGCCGTTTACTCAACTTCGGTTTCTGCATACAATTGAAGTTGCTAAAAATGTGAAGAAAAAAGTACCATTTTTGGTAGAAAATATCCACGATGACCTCGCTGGGAAAAATAAACTTTCAATTAAAATTTTTAGTTAACTTTATATTTCTCTGCTGCTTCCAAGCCGTATGCTAGGGTGGTAGAAATTGTAGCGCATACACAAGGTTAAATCAAATTAGGAATATTCTGATGGGATACCAACCTACAAACATATTTGTCAAATATGCTGCAACCATCTTTAGACTATCCTCTTTTTTTCAATATAAAAAATGAAATTATGGAACTTAATTTCATACTATTTTTTGTAACTAAGCAAAGGAGTATCAAGGTTTAACAGTCAGGAAACTGGTTCGTAGTCGTGAAATATTAGTGTGTAAAAAATATATTGCAAGATCTAAATACTCTCGTTGGAATACTCTATTTTTGTTAACAACTCATTTTTTCCTTATATACTTGGCTTAAATTTTGCGTATTTAAATGTGTTTTTTTTTTAGTAGTGCAGGCGAGTGTACACAATAATTAGAGATCGGAAAAATATGTCAAATCAAACGCCTGAAAAATACTTTGTTATTTTATTTGAAAAAAAAAATAAAAAATGTGTTAACTGTGGCAATTATGTTAGCATAATTTTAGGCACCTGATTTTGACATATGTATTTTCCGAACTCTAACAATAACTGTGTCCTATATACACAGTAAAGGGGGTTTTCACCTTAAAATATGTTCGTTTAGGAAAACAAAATAATAAACGTAGTGACGAAAAAATCTAGCTCTCCCTAATACAGTAAAAAACTTAGCAATCACGGGCGTCGCTTTAGGCTCCATAACGGTGCTTTCTATAACGACCTTGTCACACAATCATTTGTTCAGTGACAAATACTCTACTACTCATGCCTGAGGTAGAGAGGCATTACAATTGTAATAAGATTTCGAAGGCGATGGTGATAGATCTGATCACAACCTTCGCTAAGCAAAATTTCCCATTTTGTTATCCTCTTCTTAGGTAAGTATGACCCGGCATTTCCCAAAATTTTATCCGCTGCTGATTAGCACGCAGGATTCCTGCACGTCTGAATTTGTATTTGAATGTGTAAGTGCGCTTCAGACATTACCCAACAAAATGTTTTAGCTAATCTCGAGGCAATTCTAAACAATTTCTCACTCTCATATAGTTTGTGTGCAAATATGTATAAACATGTTAAACGGGTTGCACAGTTTAGAATTGGCATGATTCTCGAATGTTAAGCGTTCATTTTTAATTTGAGGTGAAATAACCGTTGATAGCGTTCTCAAACCAAACGGCTAATTTTTAATATTTTTTTTCTTTTATTTTTTTAAATAGATGTTTTTCAAACGTTTGAGTTTATGGTGCTCGATATTTGTTGGGTAGTATCAAATGATTTGTCACTGATCAAACAGGGTTATATAGGTTGTTGCGCATCAGAATTGTCAGTTGGGGTACTTTTTGATTAAAAGACTACCTACAGTGGGACTAATGATTGCAAATCTTAACACTTTTTATCTTAATAGTATATGTATGTGAATTATAATATTTATTTAAGCGAACGAAAAATACTAAGTTAATAAAAAGTAATTAAAATGTAAAAAATATGTAAGACAATTAACAATTAAGAAATGACTGCTGCTACTTTAGTGATTGCTTTCTAGTATTGTAGCTGCTGCTGATGTCTGCTGTTCGGCTGTTAGTAGTTAAAAGGGGCCAGCGTAGATCCAGGTTCCAGCATAAGCGAATACACCAAGCCACATGGATGTCCCCTGATCAAAGAACTAGAAACCAGATTGATCATGTCATGATCGACGGCAGACACAGCTCCACCGTTCTGGACGTGCGTACCCTACGTGGTCCCAATATCGACTCGGACCATTATCTTGCTGCAGCCAAGATACGCACACGCCTCTGTGCAGCGAAGAAAGTGCGCACAGTAACGGAAGGAAAGTTTGACGTCGAGAAGCTGCGCATGACACAGACAGCTTATAATTTCTCCACTCGACTCTCACACCTGCTATCAGAGGGCAATCCTCGACCTAATGATGTAACCAAGCATTGGAAGCATATCTCGCACTCATTGCGTACCGACGCTGAGGCCACTATAGGGTTTCAGCGAGCCCGCAAGAACAACTGGTACGATGAGGAATGTAGCATTGCCTCGGACAAAAAGGGCGCTGCATACAGGGAGACGTTGCGAAAGGGCCCAACCCGCAGTGTATGGCAACGCTATAGTGAGGCGAGGCAGGAAGAGAGGCGCCTTTTCAGAAAAAAGAAACGTGAAGCCGAAAGGCGTGAGTGTGAGGAGCTTCAGATGCTGGCTGACAGGAATGATGCCCGAAAATTCTATGAAAAGATCCGGCGAATGATGGAAGGCTTAAAGACCGGGGCAAGGACAATAACGGCGACCTGGTAACCGACGTACAGAATATACTTAAATTATGGAGGGAGCACTTCTCCGCACTGCTAAATTGCGAGGGAGACGTCGAACCCGATACCCCAATCCCTGACGATGGAAAAGTCGTCCCAGCACCTGACTATGATGAAGTGAGGATAGCTATATCCCGGCTCAAAAACAACAAATCGCCTGGGAAAGATGGACTACCCGCCGAGCTGTTCAAACGCACGCATCAGCTCTTATGCAGAATATGGTCAGATGAGTGCATGCCTCCAGATTGGAATTTAAGTGTGCTCTGCCCAATCCACAAGAAAGGCGATCCCGCTAACCCCACCAACTACCGCGGAATCAGTCTTCTTAATATCGCATATAAGGTTTTTTCTAGCGTATTGTGTGAAAGACTGAAGCCCATCGTAGATAAACTGATTGGACCTTATCAGTGTGGCTTTAGACCTGGTAAGTCTACCAACGACCAGATTTTCACGATACGCCAAATCCGGGAGAAGACCCATGATAAAAGAATCGACACTCACCATCTCTTTGTCGATTTTAAAGCCGCTTTTGACAGCGAAAAAAGGAGTTGCCTGTATGCCGCCATGTCTGAATTTAACTTCCCTGCAAAGCTTATACGGCTTTGCCAAATGACGTTGAGCAAAACCAACAGCTCAGTCAGAATCGGGAAGGACCTCTCTGAGCCATTTGAAACCAATGTTACTTTGGACTAAGTAGGCAACTGAGAAGTAAAGTCCTCTCTCGACAAACAAAGATCACGCTCTATAAGTTTCTCATCATACCAGTCCTGATGTACGGCTCGGAATCATGGACAGTGTCAAGAGAAGATGAGATGGCCCTTGGAGTATTTGAGAGAAAAGTTCTCCGGAAGATTTATGGTCCTTCCCGTGATGCCAACGGCGAGTATCGAAGGAAATTTAACGATGAGCTGTACGAGCTTTACGCAGACCTGAACATAGTTCAGCGGATTAAAGCCCAAAGGCTCCGCTGGCTTGGTCACGTTATGCGAATGGACAAAGAAGCACCAGCACTCGACACCCGAATTCGGCAGCAGAGGAAGGGGAGACCTCGACTGAGATGTACAGTCACTTCTCAGAGCAGAAAACCCAGGACATCGCCATGGATCTCTGCGCAGTGGAACCACCCGGGGTTTTACCTCGGCCAAGGACTGTCACTTTCAATGTAACCCTGTTTAGTTTGTTTTGTCCCATTCCGAAACTGAGATGGAGACAACAGTTGGAGGATGACTTGAACTCCCTTGGGGTTTCCAATTGGCGTCAGTTATCGCTAAAAAGGAATGACTGGTGTGCTTTGATACGAAACGGCCAAAATCGCCTAGGCGGTTAAGCGTCATTATGACGCAAGCCAAGATTAGATTAGATTAGTGTCACTGTTGCTTCAATTTAATGCCCAGTACTGGAAGATGGTCAAAAGTCGATCACAAAATTCTCAACTTCAAATTAGTTTTCGAAATATCTCGATCCGTGCGCCGCCACCGGAATTGTTTTGATGAGGGATTGCATTGTCATCGGGTTGTGATAAATGTGTAAAGTTTCAAGTCTCTAACTATTCTGGAAGTTACTAAAAATCGATCGAAAAAGTCCAGGAGTCTTCTAATTTTTTTTAAAGATTTGCAATTATATAGACCAGCGTGCCATCTATCGAAATTTTGATTTTTACTATTTGTAGTGTCACTGTTGCCTCAATATGATGCCAAGTTTCAAGTTCCTAGGTTACCTGGAAGTTGGTCAAAGTCGATCGCAAAATTGCCAACTTCAAATTAGTTTTCGAAATATCTCGATTCGTGCGCCACCCATCGGAATTGTGTTGATGAGGGCTTGCATTGTCATCGGGTTGTGACCATTGTATAAAGTTTCAAGTCTCTAACTAATCTGGAAGTTACTAAAAATCGATCGCAAAAGTCCAGGAGTCTTCTAATTTTTTTTTTAAAGATTTGCAATTATATATACCAGCGTGCCATCTATCGGAATTTTGATTTTTACTATTTGTAGTATCTTTTGTTGCCTCAATTTAATGCCAAGTTTCAAGTTCCTAGGTTACCGGGAAGTTGGTCAAATGTCGATCGCAAAATTGCCAACTTCAAATTAGTTTTCGAAATATCTCGATCCGTGCGCCACCTATCGGAATCGTTTTGATGAGGTATTGCATTGTCATCGGGTTGTGATAAATGTGTAAAGTTTCAAGTCTGTAACTATTCTGGAAGTTATTAAAAATCGATCGCAAAAGTCCGGAAGTCTTCTAGTTTTTTTTAAGATTTGCAATTATATATACCAGCGTGCCATCTATCGGAATTTTGATTTTTACTATTTGTAGTATCTTTTGTTGCCTCAATTTAATGCCAAGTTACAAGTTTCTAGGTTACCGGGAAGTTTGTCAAAAGTCGATCGCAAAATTCTCAACTTCAAATTAGTTTTCGAAATATCTCGATACGTGCGCCGCCACCGGAATTGTTTTAATGAGGGATTGCATTGTCATCGGGTTGTGATAAATGTGTAAAGTTTCATGTCTCTAACTATTCTGGAAGTTACTAAAAATCGATCGCAAAAGTCCAGGAGTCTTCTAATTTTTTTTTTTAAAGATTTGCAATTATATAAACCAGCGTGCCATCTATCGAAATTTTGATTTTTACTATTTATAGTGTCACTGTTGCCTCAAAATAATGCCAAGTTTCAAGTTCCTAGGTTACCTGGAAGTTGGTCAAAAGTCTATCGCAAAATTGCCAACTTCAAATTAGTTTTCGAAATATCTCGATCCGTGCGCCACCTATCGGAATTGTTTTGATGAGGGATTGCATTGTCATCGGGTTGGGACAAATGTATAAAGTTTCAAGTCTCTGACTAATCTGGTAGTTACTAAAAATCGATCGCAAAAGTCCAGGAGTCTTCTAGTTTTTTTTTTAAGATTTGCAATTATATATACCAGCGTGCCATCTATCGGAATTTTGATTTTTACTATTTGTAGTGTCACTGTTGCCTCAAAATAATGCCAAGTTTCAAGTTCCTAGCTTATCTGGAAGTTGGTCAAAAGTCGATCGCAAAATTGCCAACTTCAAATTAGTTATCGAAATATCTCGATCCGTGCGCCACCTTTCGGAATAGTTTTGATGAGGGATTGCATTGTCATCGGGTTGTGATAAATGTGTAAATTTTCAAGTCTCTAACTAATCTGGAAGTTACTAAAAATCGATCGCAAAAGTCCAGGAGTCTTCTAATTTTTTTTTTAAAGATTTGCAATTATATAGACCAGCGTGCCATCAATTTAATGTCAAGTTTCAAGTTCCTAGGTTACCTGGAAGTTGGTCAAAAGTCGATTACAAAATTCTCAACTTCAAATTAGTTTTCGAAATATCTCGATCCGTGCGCCACTTACCAAAATTGTTTTGATGAGGGATTGCATTGTCATCGGGTTGTGATAAATGTGTAAAGTTTCAAGTCTCTAACTAATCTGGAAGTTACTAAAAATCGATCGGAAAAGTCCAGGAGTCTTCTAATTTTTTTTTTAAAGATTTCCAATTTTATATACCAGCGTGCCATCTATCGGAATTTTGATTTTTACTATTTATAGTTTCTTTTGTTGCCTCAATTTTATGCCAAGTTTCAAGTTCCTAGGTTACCGGGAATTTGGTCAAAAGTCGATCACAAAATTCTCAACTTCAAATTAGTTTTCGAAATATCTCGATCCGTGCGCCGCCTACCGAATTGTTTTGATGAGGGATTGCATTGTTGTTGTTGTTGTTAACAATGCATTGCCCTGTCTAGAGTGTATGATCATTCCGAAGATCTTCTTCAAGCTCTTCTAAGGGGAGTCCAAGGAAACGTGCAGTTTCAACAGGGTTTGTCCAGAGGGACAGAGGGGTTAGAAGAGTAGGTTCAGATGAACAATTGAAGAGACGTAGAGTATCATGGGGGGTCCTACCACAGGGCATGTATATAAGATTGTATCATTAAGTCTGGATAAGTAGGAGTTTAACCTTACACTATATCCAGACCTAAGCTGTGCCAAGGTCACTCTTGTCTCCCTTGGTAAGGTGCGTTCTTCTTCAGCAATATCCGGTGGAGGACTGTTCAGAACGGGATTCACAGGTAGAGATCCGACAAAAGTGTCTACCGACTCGGTGTGGATGTCGGTTAGAGCCCGCTTATGATTCTGCAGATCAAACGGCAAGGTAATATGATGCCGGATCTCATCATAATGCTCTCTCGGGGGCGGATCTATGTCAAAAAGATGACGGTTTGGATGTGCTGGCTTGTGGCAGTTCAGAAGGAATTTCCGCATGCTGTTTTACATTGAGCAGTTTTGCCTCCTGATGGAGGTGAGACTCGGAAGACATGAGGAGACATTCCGTAGCAGTTCTGATGGCAGTATTTTGGCAGACTTGTATCTTCGTCCAGTTGGTGTTATGTACATTAGGCGACAATATGGGTGCAGCATAGTCAAAGACTGGTCGGCCAATGGCCTTATATGTAGTCAGCAACGTTTCTTTGTCTTTTCCCCAAGTACTGCCGGCAAGTGACTTGAGGATCTTGTTGCGACCACGTACTTTTGAGACCATTGCAGACACATGACCAGCAAATGAGAAAGTATTATCCAGTGTCATCCCTAATAACTTTGGGTGGCTGACAGTTGGTAGCTTAGTGCCATCAAAGAAAATGTCTAATTCATTTCTCACGTGGTGCATCCATGTCGTAAAAAGCGTCGCCGTTGATTTTGTCGGAGATATTGTCAGATCTCGCTCAGTGAAAAACCTGGACAGGTCGCAGAGGTAACCATTGATTCTCGTACAGAGTTCATCAGTATAGGGGCCCTTCCCCGTCGCCATTATTGTACAGTCGTCGGCATATGAAACGACGGAGACGCCCTCTGGTGGTGGGGGCATCTTCGATAGATAGAAATTAAACAGTGTCGGGGATAGGACACCACCCTGTGGCACCCCCTGTCTAATACGTCTAGGTTTTGATGTTGCGTTTCTAAAGTTAACCGACGCCTGCCATCCATTCAAATAATTAGCGGTCCATCTCTTTAAACCATCAGGTATCTGTGTCTCAAACAGATCTTGTATGAGAGTGGCATGGTTGACTGTGTCAAAAGCTTTCGACAGGTCAAGTGCCACTAACACAGTCCTGTGATTTGGTTGGTTTTGATTTAGGCCGCTATTTATTTGCGTTGTAATGGCATTAAGTGCGGTGGTGGTGCTGTGCAGCTTCCGAAGCCATGTTGATGACTAGCCAGGTGCAGATTTGCAGTATAATACGGGAGCAAAATGGACTCTAACATCTTCACTACCGGTGACAAAAGTGATATAGGACGATATGAATCGCCTATGTTTGCCGGTTTTCTAGGTTTTAGTAATGGAACCACTCTCGCCTTTTTCCATATTTCAGGAATGACGAAAGTGTTCAGTGAAAGACTGAATAGAGCCGCTAAGTATTTGTGTCCCTCCTGGCCTAGATGTTTCAGCATCTTCATGGCAATGCCGTCGGGGCCGATGGATTTTGAGGGCTTAGCCTGTCTGATGGCTTCCTTGACCTCTGAGGCAGTGATGACAGTGGGCGTATTTTGGTTTTTATATTTACGCGCCTGTCGTATGGTTCTACGTTTAGCTCTATCGGGCGGGGAATGTAGTACAAATTGTCTACAGAAGGAGTTCGCACATCCCCTAGGGTCCTTCTTCACCCTGTCACCGAAAGTAATATCTACTATATCCTTGTGTTGCGTTGGATTAGATAGAGCTTTGACCGTAGTCCATAATTTGCCAACACCATCAGAGAGGTTGCATTGCTCTAGGTGTTGTTTCCATTTGGCCAGTTTATGTTTATCGACCAACCTACGAATTTCCGCGTTGAGATCCTTTATACGGGGGTCTGCGGGATTGAGACTTCGCACTTCATCTCTTTCTCTAGCCATGGCCGCTGCCTCCGCGGGGAAATTTGGTCTTATTTGAGATATTCGACCCGCAGGAATGAAGCGTTTAGAGGCCAAGTCAATGATGTTGCGGAAGTCTCGTTCGCCTTTGCGTACGTCCGTAGGAATGGATAGAGCAGCCAAGGATTCGTCCGTATATGTCTGAAAACTGTCCCAGTCCGCATTGGTAAAGTTAATATATGTACCATGCTCAGGTGTAATAAAGTCCGTCGGTCGTTCGATGGTAATGACTTTTGGGAGATGGTCAGACGCCAACGTGAGTATGGGTCGCCAATTGGTGTTGTTCAATAGTCCTGCACTTACGATAGAAATATCTGGCGAACTATAGCAGTTACCCGATACTCTCGTTGGGGCGTCTCCGTTCAATGTACAGAAAGCCGTATCATCTATTTGTTCTGCAAGTACATGCCCCCTATCGTTTGCTGGCAAGTTTGAGTGCCACATGTCGTGGTGCGCATTGAAGTCGCCCAGGATCACGCGGTTTTCTCCTCGTAATAGCAAGCTAATGTCGGGGTGATAACCAGAGGGGCAACTTGAGACAGGGGGTATGTAGATATTAATGATTTGCAGATCGACATCTCCTGTACGGATGGTAATACCTTGGCTTTCTAAGATATCATCCGTTCCTTCGATGCCGGTATCAAATAGATGATACTGTACAGAGTTGTGCGTTATGAACGCTAGACCACCTCCCAGACCTCCTGTTACTCTATGACGGTCTTTCCGGTGGATGCTATATCCGCCGTAGGTAATGAGGTCTGACCTAGGACTGAGCTTGGTTTCTTGGACTGCGGCAAGTTTTATGTCATATTGCGTCATCAAATTAGTTATCTCCGCGATCTTACCAGTTAATCCGTTACAGTTGTGCTGTAAGATTTGGAAGTGCGCCGGTGGGGTCGATGTCGAGTTAACCATAGGCGTGAGAGACGGATGTGTTCGCCCAGGTGTTGGTAGGCTAAGACCAAGGCTGTGCCTCAGCCTAGTTAGCTGTGGACCCGGTGTAACCGGGTTGGCTGGCGTCGTAGGTTGAGGTGTGTTACAGCATGGTGCGATGAACGCATCCGTCCAGAGGTTCCTGTTAGCGAGCTCAGAGCATAGATGTACGTGGCATTGGCCTAAGCAGTTATTGCATTTGACCGATGACGCGAGCGTGTATAATCTTTGCCGACAAACAGTACACGTAGAGACAGGTGCGAGAAGATGTTGATCCTGACTCACGGAGGGGGGGTGTGATATAGAAACAGAGAGAGACTGGTGCTCGGAGTTGCTCATGTCTAAACTGCTCCTGTGGGAGCGAGAGTGTTGAGCTGCTGCGCGTGATGTTGACGCCATAAGGCACGAGCAACAGTCTGGAGTTTGTGTGGCGGGTATAGCAGAAGTGCTGCTAGTCGTTAAGACATTATTATTATTACTATTAGTATTGCTACTAGAAAGTGGCGGTAGGGGTGCGCTTGAACGGCGCTTACCGCGGGACGCCCGAGGGCGCAAACAACAAGGGGCCACGAAAGTACTAAAGAAAGTACGGGGTCTGTGGATGTTAAGGTTAAGCCCTGAACATCCAGATTTATGGAGCCATCTCTTACACGAAATCATTGCACAGAATGCGACCGTTTAATATATTTCTTTTTGCAACAGACACTGCATATCCATTCTTTTGGTCCGGGGTTCGGCTCAACGCCCGCCCGTAACAATAGAATATCTTGCAGCCCTGCTGCAAGGGGGGAGGATGATAGTTTCGGAATGGAACAAAACATACTAAACAGGGTTACATTGAAAGTGACAGTCCTTGGCCGAGGTAAAACCCCGGGTGGTTCCACTGTGCAGAGATCCATGGCGATGTCCTGGGTTTTCTGCTCTGAGAAGTGACTGTACATAGGGAACCTATTGATTGCATTGTCATCGGGTTGTGATAAATGTGTAAAGTTTCAAGCCATCTATCGGAATGGAATTTTGATTTTTACTATTTATAGTGTCACTATTGCCTCAATATGATGTCAAGCTTCAAGTTCCTAGGTTACCTGGAAGTTGGCCAAAGTCGATCGCAAAATTGCCAACTTCAAATTAGTTTTCGAAATATCTCGATCCGTGCGCCACCCATCGGAATTGTTTTGATGAGGGATTGCATTGTCATCGGGTTGTGACAAATGTATAAAGATTCAACTCTGTAACTAATCTGGAAGTTGCTAAAAATCGATCGCAAAAGTCCAGGAATCTTCTATTTTTTTTTTAAAGATTTGCAATTATATATACCAGCGTGCCATCTATCGGAATTTTGATTTTTACTATTTGTAGTATCTTTTGTTGCCTCAATTTAATGCCAAGTTTCAAGTTCCTAGGTTACCTGGAAGTTGGTCAAAAGTCGATCGCAAAATTGCCAACTTCAAATTAGTTTTCGAAATATCTCGATCCGTGCGTCACCTATCGGAATTGTTTTGATGAGGGATTGCATTGTCATCGGGTTCTGACAAATGTATAAAGTTTCAAGTATCTAACTAATCTGGAAGTTACTAAAAATCGATCGCAAAAGTCCAGGAGGCTTCTAGTTTTTTTTTTAAGATTTTGCAATTATATATACCAGCGTGCCATCTATCGGAATGGAATTTTGATTTTTACTATTTGTAGTATCTTTTGTTGCCTCAATTTAATGCCAAGTTTCAAGTTCCAAGGTTACCGGGAAGTTGGTCAAAAGTCGATCGCAAAATTGCCAACTTCAAATTAGTTTTCGAAATATCTCGATCCGTGCGCCACCTATCGGAATTGTTTTGATGAGGGATAGCATTGTCATCGGGTTGTGACAAATGTATACAGTTTCAAGTCTCTGACTAATCTGGAAGTTACTAAAAATCGATCGCAAAAGTCCAGGAGTCTTCTAGTTTTTTTTTTAAAGATTTGTAATTATATATACCAGCGTGCCGTGCCATCTATCGGAATTTTGATTTTTACTATTTGTAGTGTCACTGCTGCCTCAATTTACTGCCAAGTTTCAAGTTCCTAGGTTACCTGGAAGTTGGTCAAAAGTCGATCACAAAATTCTCAACTTCAAATTAGTTTTCGAAATATCTCGATCCGTGCGCCACCTACAGGAACTGTTTTGATGAGGGATTGCATTGTCATCGGGTTGTGATAAATGTGTAAAGTTTCAAGTCTCTAACTAATCTGGAAGTTACTAAAAATCGATCGCAAAAGTCCAGGAGTCTTCTAATTTTTTTTTTAAAGATTTGCAATTATATAGACCAGCGTGCCATCTATCGGAATTTTGATTTTTACTATTTGTAGTGTCACTCTTGCCTCAATTTAATGCCCAGTTTCAAGTTCCTAGGTTACCTGGAAGATGGTCAAAAGTCGATCACAAAATTCTCAACTTCAAATTAGTTTTCGAAATATCTCGTTCCGTGCGCCGCCTACCGGAACTGTTTTGATGAGGGAATGCATTGTCATCGGGTTGTGATAAATGTGTAAAGTTTCAAGTCTCTAACTAATCTGGAAGTTACTAAAAATCGATCGTAGGAGTGAAATGGAAAAAATGTTAATGTTAAAAAAGTTCGTAACGGACTTTTTCAATGTTAAAAAAGTTCGTAACGGACTTTTTTCAATGTTAAAAGGTTCGGCGTTAGCAACATAACTTGACAAAAATAAATATAAGCGTTGCCTACATTTAGGCGTATGACATTGTACTAATGTCAGCAGGCCAAAATTTTCCCAAATTGGCCCCAAAATGGTCCCAAATTGGCCCCAAAATGGTCCCAAATTGGCCCCGAAATGGTCTTAAAGTCATCTCATAGTAACCTAAAGCGACCAAAAGGGATCCCAAAGTGGCCCCAAAATGTTCCCAAATTGGCCCCAAAATGTTCCCAAATTGGCCCCGAAATGGTCAAAAAGTGATCCCATAGTGACCTAAAGCCACCACAAGGGATCCCAAAGTGGCCCCAAAATGTTCCCAAATTGGCCCCAAAATTGTCCCATATTGGCCCCGAAAGGGTCTTAAAGTGATCCCATAGAGACCTTAAGCGACTACAAGGGATCCCAAAGTGGCCCCAAAATGTTCCCAAATTGGCCTCAAAATTGTCCCATATTGGCCCCGAAATGGTCTTAAAGTCATCTCATAGTAACCTAAAGCGACCACAAGGGATCCCAAAGTGGCCCCAAAATGTTCCCAAATTGGCCCCGAAATGGTCAAAAAGTGATCCCATAGCGACCTAAAGCCACCACAAGGGATCCCAAATTGGCTCCAAAATGTTCCCAAATTGGCCCCAAAATGGTCCCAAATTGGCCCCGAAATGGCCTTAAAGTCATCCCATAGTAACCTAAAGCGACCACAAGGGATCCCAAAGTGGCCCCAAAATGTTTTCAAATAGGCCCCAAAATGGTCCCAAATTGGCCCCGAAATGGTCTTAAAGTGATCCCATAGTAACCTAAAGCGACCACAAGGGATCCCAAAGTGGCCCCAAAATGTTCCCAAATTGGCCCCAAAATTGTCGCAAATTGGCCCCGAAATGGTCTTAAAGTCATCCCATTGTTACCTAAAGCGACCACAGGGATCACAAAGTGGCCCCAAAATGTTCCCAAATTGGCCCCAAAATTGTCCCTTATTGGCCCCGAAATGGTCTTAAAGTCATCCTATAGTGGCCTAAAGCGACCACAAGGGATCCCAAAGTGGCCCCAAAATGTTCCCAAATTGGCCCCAAAATTGTCCCATATTGTCCCCGAAAGGGTCTTAAAGTGATCCCATAGAGACCTTAAGCGACCACAAGGGATCCCAAAGTGGCCCCAAAATGTTCCCAAATTGGCCCCAAAATTGTCCCAAATTGGCCCCGAAATGGTCTTAAAGTGATCCCATAGTACCCTAAAGCGACCACAAGGGATCCCAAATTGGCCCCAAAATGTTCCCAAATTGGCCACACAATTGTCCCATATTGGCCCCAAAATTGCACCAAATTGTCCCCGAAATGGTCTTAAAGTCATCCTATAGTGACCTAAAGCGACCACAAGGGATCCCAAAGTGGCCCCAAATGTTCCCAAATTGGCCCCAAAATTGTTCCATATTGTCCCCGAAAGGGTCTTAAAGTGATCCCATAGAGACCTTAAGCGACCACAAGGGATCCCAAAGTGGCCCCAAAATGTTCCCAAATTAGCCCCAAAATTGTCCCTTATTGGCCCCGAAATGGTCTTAAAGTCATCCTATAGTGACCTAAAGCGACCACAAGGGATCCCAAAGTGGCCCCAAAATTGGCCCCGAAATGGTCTTAAAGTGATCCCATAGTAACCTAAAGCGACCACAAGGGATCCCAAAGTGGCCCCAAAATGTTCCCAAATTGGCCACACAATTGTCCCATATTGGCCCCAAAATTGCACCAAATTGTCCCCGAAATGGTCTTAAAGTCATCCTATAGTGACCTAAAGCGACCACAAGGGATCCCAAAGTGGCCCCAAAATTGGCCCCGAAATGGTCTTAAAGTGATCCCATAGTAACCTAAAGCGACCACAAGGGATCCCAAAGTGGCCCCAAAATGTTCCCAAATTGGCCCCAAAATTGTCCCAAATTGGCCCCGAAATGGTCTTAAAGTGATCCCATAGTACCCTAAAGCGACCACAAGGGATCCCAAAGTGGCCCCAAAATGTTCCCAAATTGGCCACACAATTGTCCCATATTGGCCCAAAAATGTTCCCAAATTGGCCCCAAAATTGCACCAAATTGTCCCCGAAATGGTCTTAAAGTCATCCTATAGTGACCTAAAGCGACCACAAGGGATCCCAAAGTGGCCCCAAAATGTTCCCAAATTGGCCCCAAAATTGTCCCATATTGTCCCCGAAAGGGTCTTAAAGTGATCCCATAGAGACCTTAAGCGACTACAAGGGATCCCAAAGTGGCCCCAAAATGTTCCCAAATTGGCCTCAAAATTGTTTCATATTGGCCCCGAAATGGTCTTAAAGTCATCTCATAGTAACCTAAAGCGACCACAAGGAATCCCAAATTGGCTCCAAAATGTTCCCAAATTGGCCCCAAAATGGTCCCAAATTGGCCCCTTAATGGTCCTTAAGTGATCCCATAGTGACCTAAAGCCACCAAATGTTCCCAAATTGGCCCCGAAATGGTCTTAAAGTGATCACATAGTGACCTAAAGCGACCACAGTGTCATATCATATGATGTCATATCATGTAATGTCATATCATGTGATGCCATACCATATGATGACATATCATGTGATATCATATCATGTGATGTCATATCATGTGATGTCATATCATATGATTTCATATCATATGATGTCATATCATGTGATTTCATATAATATGTTGTTATATCATATGATGTCATATCATGTGATGTCATATCATATGATGTGAAATCATATGATGTCATATCATGTGATGCCATATCATATGGTGTCATATCATGTGATGTCATTTAGGCCATGCTACTAACAGTATGACGTTATATTGATGTTAACAGCAGCAGGAGCTGTACATTACATTACATTAAAATTGGATCTGTAAGCGTTGCCTACATCTAGGCTATACCACTAACAGTGTGGCGTTGTACATAAAATTGGAGCTGTGTAGTCTATACAGTTAACAGGTTAAGGCTGTACTGCTCGAAAGTCATAAATATGCTCATTGAGTTTTCATAAATATTATAATTGCATAAGTTGATAAAATGTGACATGCAATAGCTTTACCGCGGCAGTCCCCGAGTGCCACACGTCCCTTTTTTTAAAGATTTGCAATTATATAGACCAGCGTGCCATTTATTGAAATTTTGATTTTTACTATTTATAGTGTCACTGCTGCCTCAATATAATGCCAAATTTCAAGTTCCTATGTTACCTGGTAGTTGGTCAAAAGTCGATCGCAAAACTGCCAAGTTCAAATTAGTTTTTGAAATATCTCGATCCGTGCGCCACCTACCGGAATTGTTTTGATGAGGGATTGTATTGTCATCGGGTTGTGATAAATGTGTAAAGTTTCAAGTCTTTCACTAATCTGGAAGTTACTAAAAATCGATCGCAAAAGTCCAGGAGTCTTCTATTTTTTTTTTGAGATTTGCAATTATAAATACCAGCGTGCCATCTATCGGAATTTTGATTATTACTATTTGTAGTATCTTCTGTGGAGTGTAATGGGGGTGGTTGCTGTGCGACCTTGCCCAATCCCGACTCTTGCGTCCCCGTTCGTACACTCTGGGCAACGTGAGCTATCTAGGCTCGCGGCAGAAAGATAGGGAGCCCCGGTGGGGCCACTCTGACATACTTGGTTTAAGGGCTCACCGAGGTTTTTGCGTAGCGTCTGTTCACCCTGAGGTGCGGCTGCAAGCGGGATTCTGTCTTGAAACAAGCGGCTCGCTATATAAATGTGTAAATATTTTCCAAAAACCCCGAAACGGGTTGTGCGCTGGGTTTGGGACCCGCCACGTAAAAAACTTAATTCCAATGAAAACGAATTCAAAGCCTCGGATGAGAACCCCCTTTCAAGGAACGGTACCGCTGCCCGACTGGTTGATGTTCTCATAGGCGCAAATGCCGACATCACCGCCCTGCAGGAAATGCGATGGACGGGGCAAGGAAAGATGACCACCGGTCCTTGTGACGTATACTACAGTGGCCAGATGCGCGGCAAAGCGCGTTCAACATAACATTTATCTGCGCCTATGCGCCGACTGAGGAGACGGACGACGCAGAGGGACTCCTTCTACGACAAACTTGAACACGCCTATGATCGCTGCCCCCTGCATGATATCAAAATCGTGCTTGGCGACTTTAATGCCAAGGTGGGCAAGGAAGGAGTCTTTGGTCCTACAGTTGGAAAATTCAGTCTCCACGATATAACATCACCCAACGGCACTAGGTTGATTGACTTCGTCGCTTCCCGTAATATGGTCATAAGTAGTACCAGGTTCCAGCATAAGCGAATACACCAAGCCACCTGGCTGTCCCCTGATCAAAGAACAAGAAACCAGATTGATCATGTCATGATCGACGGCAGACACAGCCCCACCGTTCTAGACGTGCGTACCCTACGCGGTCCCAATATCGACTCGGACCATTATCTTGTTGCAGCCAAGATACGCACACGCCTCTGTGCAGCGAAGAAAGTACGCACAGTAACGGAAGGAAAGTTTGACGTCGAGAAGCTGCGCGTGACACAGACAGCTGATGATTTCTCCACTCGACTCTCACACCTGCTATCAGAGAGCAATCCTCGACCTAACGATGTAACCGAGCAATGGAAGCATATCTCTCACTCATTACGTACCGCCGCTGAGGCCACTATAGGGTTTCAGCGAGCCCGCAAGAACAACTGGTACGATGAGGAATGCACCACAGCCTCGGTCAAAAAGGACGCTGCATACAGGGAGACGTTGCGAACGGGCGTAACCCGCAGTGTATGGCAACGCTATCGTGAGGCGAAGAAGGAAGAGAGACGCCTTTTCAGAAAAAAGAAACGTGAGGCCGAAAGGCGTGAGTGTGATGAACTTGAGATGCTGGCTGACAGGAATGATGCCCGAAAATTCTATGAAAAGATCCGGCGGATGACGGAAGGTTTAAAGACCGGGGCAAGTTGCTGTAAGGACAATAACGGCGACCTGGTAACCGACGTACAGAATGTACTTAAATTATGGAGGGAGCACTTCTCCTCACTGCTAAATTGCGAGGGAGACGTCGAACCCGATACCCCAATCCCTAAAGATGGAAAAGTCGTCCCACCACCTGACTATGATGAAGTGAGGATAGCAATATCCGGCTCAAAAACAAAAAATCGCCTGGGAATGACGGACTACCCGCCGAGCTGTTCAAACACGGAGGCGAAGAGCTGGTAAAAAGCATGCATCAGCTCTTATGCAGAATATGGTCAGACGAGTGCATGCCTCCAGATTGGAATTTAAGTGTGCTCTGCCCAATCCACAAGAAAGGCGATCCCGCTAACCGCACCAACTACCGCGGAATCAGCCTTCCTAATATCGCATATAAGGTTCTTTCTAGCGTATTGTGTGAAAGACTGAAGCCCATCGTAGACAAGCTGATTGGACCTTATCAGTGTGGCTTTAGACCTTGTAAGTCTACCATCGACCAGATTTTCACGATACGCCAAATCCTGGAGAAGACCCATGATAAAAGAATCGACACACACCATCTCTTTGTCGATTTCAAAGCCGCTTTTGACAGCGCAAAAAGGAGTTGCCTGTATGCCGCCATGTCTGAATTTAACTTCCCTGCAAAGCTTATACGGCTTTGCCAAATGACGTTGAGCAAAACCAACAGCTCCGTCAGAATCGGGAAGGACCTCTCTGAGCCATTTGAAACCAAACGAGGTTTCAGACAGGGTGACTCGCTTTCGTGCGATTTCTTTAACCTGATGCTGGAGAAGATAATTCGAGCAGCAGAGCTAAATCGCAATGGCACAATCTTTTACAAGAGCGTGCAATTGCTGGCGTATGCCGATGATATTGATATCATTGGCCTTAACAGCCGCGCCGTAAGCGCTGCTTTCTCTGGGTTGGATAAGGAAGCGAAAAAAGTGGGTCTTGCGGTGAACGAGGACAAGATGAAGTATCTGCTCTCATCAAAGAAAGAATCGGCGCACCTGCGCCTTGGCAGCCAAGTCACCGTTGATAGCTACAAGTTTGAAACGGTGAGAGACTTCGTCTATTTGGGAACCAGTATTAACACCGAAAATAATATCAGTCTAGAAATCCAACGGAGAATCACCCTTGCCAACAATTGTTACTTTGGACTAAGTAGGCAATTGACAAGTAAAGTCCTCTCTCGGCAAACAAAGATCACGCTCTATAAGTCTCTCATCATACCAGTCCTGATGTACGGCTCGGAATCATGGACAGTGTCAAGAGAATATGAGATGGCCCTTGGAGTCTTTGAGAGAAAAGTTCTGCGGAAGATTTATGGTCCTTGCCGTGATGCCAACGGCGAGTATCGAAGAAAATTTAACGATGAGCTGTACGAGCTTTACGCAGACCTGACCATAGTTCAGCAGATTAAAGCCCAAAGGCTCCGCTGGCTGGGTCATGTTATGCGAATGGACAAAGAGCACCAGCACAGAAAGTTTTCCTATCGACGCCCGAATTCGGCAGCAGAGGAAGGAGGAGACCTCGACTGAGATGGAAACAACAGGTGGGGATGACTTGAACTCCCTTGGGGTTTCCAATTGGCGCCAGTTATCACTAAAAAGGAATGACTGGCGTGCTTTGATACGAAACGGCCAAAATCGCATAGGTGGTTAAGCGTCATTATGACGCAAGCCAAGATTACATTAGATTAGTATCTTCTGTTGCCTCAATTTAATGCCAAGTTTCACGTTCCTAGGTTGCCGGGAAGTTAGTCAAAAGTCGATCGCGAAGTTCCCAACTTCAAAAAAGTTTTGGAAATCTTGATGTGTGCGCCAACTACCGGAATTTTTTTGATGAGGGATTGCATTGTCATCGGGTTGTGACAAATGTATAAAGTTTCAAGTCTAACTAATCTGGAAGTTTCTAAAAATCGATCGCAAAAGTCCAGGAGTCTTCTAATTTTTTTTTTTTTAAGATTTGCAATTATATAGGCCATCGTGCCATCTATCGGAATTTTGATTTTTACTATTTATAGTGTCGCTGTTGCCTCAATTTTTTGTCAAGTTTCAAGTTCCTAGGTTACCTGGAAGTTGGTCAAAAGCCGATCGCAAAATTCTCAACTTCAAATTAGTTTTCGAAATATCTCGATCCGTGCACCACCTACCGGAATTGTTTTGATGAGGGATTGCATTGTCATCGGCTTGTGACAAATGTGTAAAGTTTCAAGTCTCTAACTAACGTGGAAGTTACTAAAAATCGATCGCAAATTTCCAGGAGTCTTTTAATGTTTTTTGTAATTATCTCGAGCAGTGTGACATCTAGCGGAATTTCTTGTACAACACTTTGTATTGTCTTCAATTGTTCATATGTATGCAAATTTTCAATAATCTAGCTTACCGGGAAGTTCCTCAAATATGCGTCCCAAAATTTCAATTTTTAAATGAATTTACCGTATTTCTTGATCCGTGCGCCACCTAGCGATACTTTTTTCATTCACATTGCATTGTCACGGAGCTCCGAACTATGTTCAAAGTTTCAAGTGTCTAGCTCAACGGGAAGCTACCTAAAAAGACTTTGCAAGATTCCGAAATTTCGTATGAAAAAGGTGGTGCAAATAAGAAAGCGACTTATTATAAAGGTTTTAAAAATGATGAAAATGTTGCTTACAAAAAGCAATTGGTCTTAAAAAACGCGTTAAAAATATTTTTTTTTAATAAGAACGGTAGTATAAAAAAAAAGAAAAAGGAACGCAAAAAGATTTTTTTTGCATTATGTTTTTCCAAATTAAAATTTTTACTTCAAAAAACTAAACACACTCTAATGCAGTGAAAAAGGGATCACGCACACACACATGGAGGCGCTTTCATCGGTGGATTTGCAAGTACAGTACACTCTGGCATGTAAAAAGAAAAACAATTTCCTACTCTCTGTATGTTTACAAGAATAAAAATTTTTTTGTGAGTTTAGTGAGCGAGCGAACTGTTAGTTTACAGGATTAACATTTTCTATTACAAGAGATCGCTGTTGAAATAGAACATGGTAATAGTGAAACAAGCGTAATATAGTTTAGATCTGTCGTAGCTTTCCAGAATTTATGTTAGGTAACAGAACTTATTGATTTAAATAATTTAGCAGAAGTTGTTTCTGTTAGTAGCCTGTCAGCTGAGAGCTAGCAGAGATTTTCGATGTTAAGATTTGACTGATTTTGTTTTAGAAGAGTTTATGTTTACTGGCGGCGAATTGAAATTTTGAATGTTAATAACTTAACAGAATTTATATCTCTTATGGTTTTCCCAGAATTTCAATTTGATTTATATTCATATGTTGACAGTTCGGTCTGCTCGCTGCGTCAAGCGCACCTACATAAATACATTTTAAGAATTTCCACAATAGTATGCTTTTGTAATTTTTTTCAATTTGCTAACTTTTAAAGTAAAGGTTTACAGTCAAATTTTCATCTTTACATTGAGGTAGGCAAGAACTGATTTTCACTTAGTAACATAATTGATAGGCGCGATGTTAATTAACTTAACGCTAACGTATGCATACACATTAGAGTGGTTCAAAAAATTTTTTTTTTGGAAAATCTAAAACGCTACCCCGAAATATGGTTCCTTGTGACAAAAAAAGAGGCTGCTATTTTTTTTTTATTTAAGGTGCTTTAGAGGTCGCGCTACTCGTCTTTATAAAAAAAAATGAGATGCTTGAAAATTTAATTTAATTTTAACATGTTTAAGTGCAGTAAAAATTTGAGTTTTTGTGTGTTGTTTCCGTTGTGTGTTGTTATTCCTAAACTGACCCCATTGCGCATTGGTTTTTTGGATATATTTCGCATCTAGAAGGATTATGACATCGCTAATTATGAAAAATGAACGCTCAACCCAGATGTCTAGTCTAGTCTAGTCTAATCTACACTACCATGCCATCGTATACTTAACTTGCCAACGTCTAATTACAGCTTTGTTCTTTTTGCCTCACCACCCTGCCCCTAAATTCTGGAAACTCTTTCCAAGAGTGAGAAAAAATTCAAAAACAATTCAATTTGTTCGCAAATTTCTCTTGACAGAAAGAAAAAATCAAATTTCCGTTTTCAGATTATTAAAATCAAGGTTAAAACTCGTATTTTTGGATGAGTTTTAGCAGTTGTGAGTTGTGAGGAGAATTATGTTGTTCTCGTAATATTGTATATTAATTAAAAAAACTAATTCTTAGGTCTGTGCTCTTTAAGCGTACATCGAAAATATGTGAAAGAGAATATGCACCAAATTAAAGAGGATGTTTTGGATCGATTTGCAGAAAATACCCGCAGAATTTCTTTAAAATTCTTTAAGGTCGATGTCTGTACATGGCAGATATCAACAAAAAATTGATTGGGGAAAGCATTATTAAGCGAGTAGAATCTAAATCAACCATTTTAAAAATGTGTGTGTGTCTGTCTGTCCGCATGTTTGTGGCCGTATCACTGTGAAAGTAATGAATGGAATTGAATGAAACTTTTTTCGTTGGGTTGCTCGACGCTCAACTTAAAATTTAAGACATTACTTTTTTCAATATCTCAACCGGTTTTGGAGTAATCGCCCAATATGTGGACCATGTGTGTCTGTATGTTTGTGGTCGTAACACTCTAAAAGTACTGAATCGTTGGATTGCTGGACGCTCAAGTTAAAGTTTAAGATATTATTTTTTGCGATATCTCAACGGGTTTTGGGGTTATCGCCCAATATGTGGACCAGGGATGACCAAAACTGTCTTAGTACAATATGGGTGTCAAACGAAAGGTGTCAATGAGTGCTATAATATGCGATGTGATTCATTGAAATATCTGAAGTGGTTTGGGGGATATCTTGAAATTTCGATAGCTCGACCGGTTTCGGAGGTATCGACGAATATTTCCACAAAAATGTTTAGTATATTATGGGTATCAAACAAAAGGTGTTTATGAATGCTGTCATAAACCATTTGATTAATTTCAATACCTAAGCTACCCCGGAGATATCTCATAAAATATGAACCTTCTTAATACCAAAACGCTTAATACGGCTATTAAGGGAAATTTACTATTTTCTTACCCTATAGGAAATAAAAAGTTTAAGATACTATTTTGCGATATCTCAACCGGTTTGGGAGTTATCGTCCAAAATTTGGACCAGGGGTGGCAAAAAATGTCTTAGTTCAATATGGGTGTCTAACGAAAGGTGTCAATGGGTGCTGTAATATGCGATGTTATTAAATCGCATGGCTTTAGGGTCGTTTTTTATTAAACTTTAAGCTTTATCAGTCCGATGAAAACATTTTTTGTGACCGAAATTTGGGTTTATCGAGCAGACAAACATTAAAACAGAAATTATACGCATACGAAGTCGCGGGCACCAGCTAGTTTACTATATAATTTTCGAATAGTTATAATCGTACATATATACTAATTTCAATATAAGCACAAGTGAATGTACATACATAACTATAATATCGCAACTATCTATTTGAATAGAGGTACTACCGACTCTTAAAGTTACTATATTTAAAGGAATTTCATTATTAAATTATAGTTTAAAAATTTTCCCCTATAATTAAAAATCCCCCCCCCCCCCTAATTTCGAGTCTGGCTACGCCCATGGTATGTACATATGTTGAGACGTTAATTTGAATTAATAAGGGATCTTTTAAAAATAAATAGTTTTCCTTTTCAATAAATTCAATATGAATCTAGTGAAAATAAGAGGATGTCATTAATTTACTTTATACAAATTTTCTCATAAAAACAAGCAGATTTCTTCTAACAATTGAACGTTTTTGACAAAAGTACATAAAAAATTCATAAATAAGAAGCTAACTCCTTCTTTTTAACCGATTTCCTTTTAAATAAATTTGAGAAGAAATTTAAGCTAAAATCTAAAAGATTTCCTAGCACAAATTTCTTCAAATTTGTCCCCAATCGCTCTCCCCGGCCAAAAAGCTTTTTTAGACGTCGATCTCTTTGATTATAGGTGAACTTTTTGGCTCTGTGTTCATTTTTGAAAACTAATTCGACTGTAGAATTTATTAAGTTTTGTTGAGCTCAAGGCAGATTAAAATTGAAACACAGTGTTAATTTTGTATTTCTACAACAGCGATACTTTTTTCATTCACATTGCATTGTCACGGAGCTCCGAACTATGTTCAAAGTTTCAAGTGTCTAGCTCAACGGGAAGCTACCTAAAAAGACTTTGCAAGATTCCGAAATTTCGTATGAAAAAGGTGGTGCAAATAAGAAAGCGACTTAATATAAAGGTTTTAAAAATGATGAAAATGTTGCTTACAAAAAGCAATTGGTCTTAAAAAACGCGTTAAAAATATTTTTTTTTAATAAGAACGGTAGTATAAAAAAAAAGAAAAAGGAACGCAAAAAGATTTTTTTTGCATTATGTTTTTCCAAATTAAAATTTTTACTTCAAAAAACTAAACACACTCTAATGCAGTGAAAAAGGGATCACGCACACACACATGGAGGCGCTTTCATCGGTGGATTTGCAAGTACAGTACACTCTGGCATGTAAAAAGAAAAACAATTTCCTACTCTCTGTATGTTTACAAGAATAAAAATTTTTTTGTGAGTTTAGTGAGCGAGCGAACTGTTAGTTTACAGAATTAACATTTTCTATTACAAGAGATCGCTGTTGAAATAGAACATGGTAATAGTGAAACAAGCGTAATATAGTTTAGATCTGTCGTAGCTTTCCAGAATTTATGTTAGGTAACAGAACTTATTGATTTAAATAATTTAGCAGAAGTTGTTTCTGTTAGTAGCCTGTCAGCTGAGAGCTAGCAGAGATTTTCGATGTTAAGATTTGACTGATTTTGTTTTAGAAGAGTTTATGTTTACTGGCGGCGAATTGAAATTTTGAATGTTAATAACTTAACAGAATTTATATCTCTTATGGTTTTCCCAGAATTTCAATTTGATTTATATTCATATGTTGACAGTTCGGTCTGCTCGCTGCGTCAAGCGCACCTACATAAATACATTTTAAGAATTTCCACAATAGTATGCTTTTGTAATTTTTTTCAATTTGCTAACTTTTAAAGTAAAGGTTTACAGTCAAATTTTCATCTTTACATTGAGGTAGGCAAGAACTGATTTTCACTTAGTAACATAATTGATAGGCGCGATGTTAATTAACTTAACGATATTGAGCGAACTGTGGATGTTGTTGCTAACGTATGCATACACATTAGAGTGGTTCAAAAAATTTTTTTTTTGGAAAATCTAAAACGCTACCCCGAAATATGGTTCCTTGTGACAAAAAAAGAGGCTGCTATTTTTTTTTTATTTAAGGTGCTTTAGAGGTCGCGCTACTCGTCTTTATAAAAAAAAATGAGATGCTTGAAAATTTAATTTAATTTTAACATGTTTAAGTGCAGTAAAAATTTGAGTTTTTGTGTGTTGTTTCCGTTGTGTGTTGTTATTCCTAAACTGACCCCATTGCGCATTGGTTTTTTGGATATATTTCGCATCTAGAAGGATTATGACATCGCTAATTATGAAAAATGAACGCTCAACCCAGATGTCTAGTCTAGTCTAGTCTAATCTACACTACCATGCCATCGTATACTTAACTTGCCAACGTCTAATTACAGCTTTGTTCTTTTTGCCTCACCACCCTGCCCCTAAATTCTGGAAACTCTTTCCAAGAGTGAGAAAAAATTCAAAAACAATTCAATTTGTTCGCAAATTTCTCTTGACAGAAAGAAAAAATCAAATTTCCGTTTTCAGATTATTAAAATCAAGGTTAAAACTCGTATTTTTGGATGAGTTTTAGCAGTTGTGAGTTGTGAGGAGAATTATGTTGTTCTCGTAATATTGTATATTAATTAAAAAAACTAATTCTTAGGTCTGTGCTCTTTAAGCGTACATCGAAAATATGTGAAAGAGAATATGCACCAAATTAAAGAGGATGTTTTGGATCGATTTGCAGAAAATACCCGCAGAATTTCTTTAAAATTCTTTAAGGTCGATGTCTGTACATGGCAGATATCAACAAAAAATTGATTGGGGAAAGCATTATTAAGCGAGTAGAATCTAAATCAACCATTTTAAAAATGTGTGTGTGTCTGTCTGTCCGCATGTTTGTGGCCGTATCACTGTGAAAGTAATGAATGGAATTGAATGAAACTTTTTTCGTTGGGTTGCTCGACGCTCAACTTAAAATTTAAGACATTACTTTTTTCAATATCTCAACCGGTTTTGGAGTAATCGCCCAATATGTGGACCATGTGTGTCTGTATGTTTGTGGTCGTAACACTCTAAAAGTACTGAATCGTTGGATTGCTGGACGCTCAAGTTAAAGTTTAAGATATTATTTTTTGCGATATCTCAACGGGTTTTGGGGTTATCGCCCAATATGTGGACCAGGGATGACCAAAACTGTCTTAGTACAATATGGGTGTCAAACGAAAGGTGTCAATGAGTGCTATAATATGCGATGTGATTCATTGAAATATCTGAAGTGGTTTGGGGGATATCTTGAAATTTCGATAGCTCGACCGGTTTCGGAGGTATCGACGAATATTTCCACAAAAATGTTTAGTATATTATGGGTATCAAACAAAAGGTGTTTATGAATGCTGTCATAAACCATTTGATTAATTTCAATACCTAAGCTACCCCGGAGATATCTCATAAAATATGAACCTTCTTAATACCAAAACGCTTAATACGGCTATTAAGGGAAATTTACTATTTTCTTACCCTATAGGAAATAAAAAGTTTAAGATACTATTTTGCGATATCTCAACCGGTTTGGGAGTTATCGTCCAAAATTTGGACCAGGGGTGGCAAAAAATGTCTTAGTTCAATATGGGTGTCTAACGAAAGGTGTCAATGGGTGCTGTAATATGCGATGTTATTAAATCACATGGCTTTAGGGTCGTTTTTTATTAAACTTTAAGCTTTATCAGTCCGATGAAAACATTTTTTGTGACCGAAATTTGGGTTTATCGAGCAGACAAACATTAAAACAGAAATTATACGCATACGAAGTCGCGGGCACCAGCTAGTTTACTATATAATTTTCGAATAGTTATAATCGTACATATATACTAATTTCAATATAAGCACAAGTGAATGTACATACATAACTATAATATCGCAACTATCTATTTGAATAGAGGTACTACCGACTCTTAAAGTTACTATATTTAAAGGAATTTCATTATTAAATTATAGTTTAAAAATTTTCCCCTATAATTAAAAATTCCCCCCCCCCCTAATTTCGAGTCTGGCTACGCCCATGGTATGTACATATGTTGAGACGTTAATTTGAATTAATAAGGGATCTTTTAAAAATAAATAGTTTTCCTTTTCAATAAATTCAATATGAATCTAGTGAAAATAAGAGGATGTCATTAATTTACTTTATACAAATTTTCTCATAAAAACAAGCAGATTTCTTCTAACAATTGAACGTTTTTGACAAAAGTACATAAAAAATTCATAAATAAGAAGCTAACTCCTTCTTTTTAACCGATTTCCTTTTAAATAAATTTGAGAAGAAATTTAAGCTAAAATCTAAAAGATTTCCTAGCACAAATTTCTTCAAATTTGTCCCCAATCGCTCTCCCCGGCCAAAAAGCTTTTTTAGACGTCGATCTCTTTGATTATAGGTGAACTTTTTGGCTCTGTGTTCATTTTTGAAAACTAATTCGACTGTAGAATTTATTAAGTTTTGTTGAGCTCAAGGCAGATTAAAATTGAAACACAGTGTTAATTTTGTATTTCTAGTTTTATTTATCGATATTTCGATCTCATTCTGAGATCATCATCAGGAAACTGTGGACAAAAACAACAATTTGTTAACAAGTGTAAAAAATATATATAAAACACCCTAAACAAAAACCACCTACCCAATTGAATATGTTTAATCGACTGACAAGATGTACGAAAAAAGAAAAAGTAGAAGTCGAAAAAATTAAAATGTAAACTATTTAAAAAACCGTAAGTATAAAAAAAAATCTGAAAAAACAACATTACATAGAATGACGAACAAAAAGACATACATAAGTATTTGCATGAACATACAAGTGTACATATGTATATATACATATATGTATTTTTCGTTTTCATCCCACTGCTTTGTTGCGCTAAACGGCGATTCTAACTATTGTAGTGTTGTTGCCTTAAAACTAAATCTCGGTAAACTCACGCCAGCTGATCGGTGTCTATTTTGTAATTCATACGCGTGTCAATGTATAACGTTTGCTGTAGTTTTTCTCCTCGTGTAAAATTGCTACATTATCAAAATCAGGGTGATGTCCAGTATCTTTGCAATGGGATGACACCGCTGTCTTGTTGTCCGAGAAACTGTTTCTTATAACTCAATTCTGTAAGCTGTATCTAGTCACTAATAGAGACATTTCGTGGTCTATTTCATATTTGATACAATTTGGTATTCAGTAAGCTGCCTCACATCTCAAGTCTCAATAAAGAGTCACCAATTTGTCATCTACTTGTAGGCAGGTAACAAACGAAATTAATTAAAGAAAATTTGTAAAAAAAAATTGAAAACATTTGACTTGTGAGCGGAAATCATTGTCTTAAGTTTCATTTTAGTTGTCCCCACACATACCTTCTCGCATACGTGGGACCCGTCATCATTGCATGGAATCTTATAAACTACATCAGGCTTCTCTTGTTTCGGAATTTTATCTTTTGGATTGCTGTAAAGTTTTCTCAGATTATGTTTATATGTTGACGCGATCTGATATGTATCTCTGTCGTAGAGCTTAGAAAACTTGATCCTTTCTGATAATCCAGGAACGTGTACTACTGATTTGTATATTTATACCCAGCGCACTAGTACTAGTACTAGTACAAGGGTATATTAACTTTGTTCACCTAACGGTTGTATGTAACGGCACAAAATAATCGAGATAGATATAGAGTTCCATATATGAAAGTTCTTGGGATTAAAAGAGGAGTTGATTAACCCATATGATCCCAAGCAAATTTTTTTTTCGCGTATTTGAATGAAACTTGTAGATTAGGGTAAAAATGGGTCGCTGAAACCATATTTGTGGTCAAAATTTTTTTAGAAATTTTAGTTTTCGAGATACGAGGTGTTCGATTAATCGAACACTGGGCACATGTGGGTGTTTTTTTTTAGTATGACTCAAAATACTGGGTATGTAGTGCAATGTTACATCTCTTGCATATCAAAGAACTAGGCTTGTTGTTGTTGTTGTTGTAGCGAGGTGTAGCCCTGCCTAAATGTCAGACAGGGTCACCCCGAGTATATTGCTCTTGGCCGGGTCGATATAAGAAAACGGCCCGGGTCGTTTCGGCACGATGGATACAACACAAGTACTGGTACCGTTCTCGTAGAACCGGCAATACAAGAAACTAGCCGTGTAGGCTATGTAGGTCATTTAGCGTTACCCAGGGTGCACCAACTGGGAGGCGACCTACTTTTACACCCCTTGTAGCACAATTTGCATCTCCATTTCTTTTTATTTTCGATTTTCACAATGAGGTGCTGTCCGGCAAGTTTCGGGATATTTTTAGGATTAATATCCTTTGATAAATGGTAAATAATAAAGGTTACTCTCTTCGTCTTCTGTGGAGTTTCCGACGTCTTCATCATCAGCGGTCATTTTAAGAGAATAATCAATTTGCACACGGAAATCTTTCTTATGCAGGATGCTTTTCTTATAATATCGACAGTCAAGTTTCCATGCGTTTGCAGTAGCAGAATTTAGTAGAGATATCTATAAAGGGCATTACCATTTTTTAGATCGAATCGCAATGTAATAGTTCTGGGCGGCATTGTCATGAAGATCCACTCCACCCATACCAATATTATTATTTTTAAGTAGCTGAGGCTGGTTGTAGTTTGCATATCCTCCAGGTTGAACAATTTCCCCACAAGCGCTGGCTTTTTCCTTCTTCCACCTTTTTGCAGGAACCATTGACATGATTTGCTCGAAGTTTGTGACAATCATAACCTTGCTATTGTCCTGTCATCGAAAAACCAAAATCTTATTGCTGGTATCAAATTGGTAGTCATGATTTCCCCTCTCCAATTGCCTTCCAGTTTTAAGTGGTGTATCTCCAATACGATTTGCCCGTACGGTGTTGAGTCTTTTCTGAGATAATAGGCACATTAAGTAGTAGGACGTAAAAAGATTGTCAAAATATACCATATGACTACTTGGATACTCAACATTTTCCAGCAACCGTAAAACCACATCTGCTCCCAATGCAAGCTGCTTGTCGTATTTATCGGCTGCTCCAGCAAATGGTATACAATTATAAAGGTAGCCAGAAGCTGAACACAGACACCACAATTTGTAGCCGGAACGAATGGGTTTCCCACGTATGAACATTTTGCAAGAATGACGCCCAAAGTATGGAACCACTTGTTCATCGATTGAAAGCGTCTCCTGCCAAACACCAAATTATAGTTATCCCGACAAAAAATATTTCTACACACTTGAACAAACGGTATATAAATTTCAAAGTGCTGAGTTGTGCCCATCATCATCATTTATTGGCGCTTAACCGCCTAAGCGATTTTGGCCGTCGCCTATCAAAGCACGCCAGTCATTCCTTTTTAGCGATAACTGACGCCAATTGGAAACCCCAAGGGAGTTCAAGTCATCCTCCACCTGTTGTTTCCATCTCAGTCGAGGCCTCCCCCTTCCTCTGCTGCCGAATTCGGGTGACGATTGGAAAACCTTCTGGGCTGGAGCTTCTTTGTCCATTCGCATGACGTGACCCAGCCAGCGGAGCCTTTGGGCTTTAATTCGCTGGACTATGGTCAGATCTGCGTAAAGCTCGTACAGCTCATCGTTAAATCTCCTTCGATACTCGCCGTCGGCATCACGGGAAGGACCATAAATCTTCCGGAGAACTTTTCTCTCAAATACTCCAAGGGCCATCTCATCTTCTCTTGACATTGTCCATGAATCTGAGCCAATCATTAGGACAGGTATGATGAGAGACTTATAGAGCGCGATCTTTGTTCTTCGAGAGAGGACTTTACTTCTCAATTGCCTACTCAGTCCAAAGTAGCACTTGTTCGCAAGAGTGATTCTCCGTTGGATTTCTAGACTGATATTATTTTCGGTGTTAATGCTGGTTCCCAAATAGACGAAGTCCCTCACAGTTTCAAATTTGTAACTATCAACAGTGACGTGGCTGCCAAGGCGCAGGTGCGCCGATTCTTTCTTTGACGACAGCAAATACTTCGTCTTGTCCTCGTTGACCGCAAGACCCACTTTTTTCGCTTCTTTATCCAGTCCAGAGAAGGCGGCGCTTACGGCGCGGTTGTTAAGGCCAATGATATCAATATCATCGGCATACGCCAGCAATTGCACGCTCTTGTAAAAGATTGTACCATTGCGGTTTAGCTCTGCTGCTCGAATTATCTTCTCCAGCATCAGGTTGAAGAAATCGCACGAAAGGGAGTCGCCCTGTCTGAAGCCTCGTTTGGTTTCAAATGGCTCAGAGAGGTCCTTCCCGACTCTGACGGAGCTGTTAGTATTGCTCAACGTCATTTGGCAAAGCCGTATAAGCTTTGCAGGGAAGTCAAATTCAGACATGGCGGCATACAGGCAACTCCTTTTTGCGCTGTCAAAAGCGGCTTTGAAATCGACAAAGAGATGGGGTGTGTCGATTCTTTTATCATGGGTCTTCTCCAGGATTTGGCGTATCGTGAAAATCTGGTCGATGGTAGACTTACCAGGTCTAAAGCCACACTGATAAGGTCCAATCAGCTTGTCTACGATGGGCTTCAGTCTTTCACACAATACGCTAGAAAGAACCTTATATGCGATATTAAGAAGGCTGATTCCGCGGTAGTTGGTGCGGTTAGCGGGATCGCCTTTCTTGTGGATTGGGCAGAGCACACTTAAATTCCAATCTGGAGGCATGCACTCGTCTGACCATATTCTGCATAAGAGCTGATGCATGCTTTTTACCAGCTCTTCGCCTCCGTGTTTGAACAGCTCGGCGGGTAGTCCGTCTTTTCCAGGCGCTTTGTTGTTTTTGAGCCGGGATATAGCTATCCTCACTTCATCATAGTCAGGTGGTGGGACGACTTTTCCATCGTCAGGGATTGGGGTATCGGGTTCGACGTCTCCCTCGCAATTTAGCAGTGAGGAGAAGTGCTCCCTCCATAATTTAAGTACACTCTGTACGTCGGTTACCAGGTCGCCATTATTGTCCTTACAGGAACTTGCCCCGGTCTTAAAACCTTCCGTCATCCGCCGGATCTTTTCATAGAATTTTCGGGCATCATTCCTGTCAGCCAGCATCTCAAGCTCCTCACACTCACGCCTTTCGGCCTCACGTTTCTTTTTTCTGAAAAGGCGTCTCTCTTCCTTCTTTGCCTCACGATAGCGTTGCCATACACTGCGGGTTGCGCCCGTTCGCAACGTCTCCCTGTAGGCAGCGTCCTTTTTGTCCGAGGCAGTGCTGCATTCCTCATCGTACCAGTTGTTTTTGCGGGCTCGCTGGAACCCTATAGTGGCCTCAGCGGCGGTACGTAATGAGTGAGAGATATGCTTCCATTGCTCGGTTGCATCGTTAGGTCGAGGATTGCTCTCCGATAGCAGGTGTGAGAGTCGAGTGGAGAAATTGTCAGCTGTCTGTGTCGTGCGCAGCTTCTCGACGTCAAACTTTCCTTCCGTTACTGTGCGCACTTTCTTTACTACACAGAGGCGTGTGCGTATCTTGGCTGCAACAAGATAATGGTCCGAGTCGATATTGGGACCACGAAGGGTACGCACGTCCAGAACGGTGGAGCTATGTCTGCCGTCGATCATGACATGATCAATCTGGTTTCTTGTTCTTTGATCAGGAGACAGCCATGTGGCTTGGTGTATTCGTTTATGCTGGAACCTGGTACTACTGATGACCATATTGCGAGCAGCGGCGAAATCAATCAACCTAGTGCCGTTGGGGGATGTTATATCATGGAGACTAAATTTTCCAACTGTTGGACCAAAGACTCCTTCCTTGCCCACCTTCGCATTAAAGTCGCCGAGCACGATTTTGATATCATGTTGGGGGCAGCGATCATAAGTCTGTTCAAGTTTATCGTAGAAGGAGTCCTTCTCTGCGTCGTCCGTCTCCTCAGTCGGCGCATAGGCGCAGATAAATGTTATGTTGAAAAATTTCGCTTTGATGCGGATCGCAGCGAGACGCTCGTCCACGGGGGTGAACGCTAGTACTTGGCGGCGAAGTCTCTTTCCCACCACGAATCCTACACCACGCGCTTTGCCGCGTGTCTGGCCACTGTAGTATACGTCACAAGGTCCGATGGTCGTCTTTCCTTGTCCCGTCCATCGCATTTCCTGCAGGGCGGTGATGTCAGCCTTTGCGTTAACGAGGACATCAACCAGTCGGGCAGCGGTACCGTCCCTTGAAAGGGTCCGGAGTTGTGCCCAGCGTTCGATTAATCGAACACCTAACTTTACACACATACAGTGACCGTTATACTGAATTTGCAAACACGAAAATTGTCAAAACGAAAACTTCAGCTCATTCGCAGCAAAACCAGATACTAGGTTTACATATTTTCAACTATTTTTATCTAAAATAACTATTTTCAAAACGTGCTAAAATTAGCGAGTTTTTATTATGCTCTGTGAAAAGATTGGGTGATGGTCAGAAAAAAATAATTGTTCGTAATAATGTAGGAAACACTCCAAACTAACATAAAACGACATAGTTTCGTACCTCACTTTTAAAGAAAATCCCTGGAAAAATTGCAAAAAAAAAGAAAAATTACTGTTCGATTATTCGAACAATGGGTCTATATGGGTTAAGGCATGTCCGTCCGTCTGTCCGTCCGTGTACACGATAACTTGAGTAAAAATTGAGATATTTGCATGAAATTTTGTACACAGGTTACTTTCTGGTCAAGGTAGGTTGCTATTGAAAATGGGCGAAATCGGAGGATAACCACGCCCCCTTTTTCGATATCGAAAATTTCGAAAATCACAAAAATTGATTTATCTCGGCAGCTGAAATGGCTAAAATGATATAATTTTATAGGTGAACCCCCCTGGTCATTCTCTTATGATTTTTCCATAAATTTTTTATAGTGGGCGTGGAACCGCCCACTTTTAAGGGAGGCATTTTTGAAAATTTGAATGGTCGTAACTCCTAAACTGATTACGATAGAATGATTGAATTCGGCACAAAGCATACTAGTGTCGTTGGGAGTATACCTGATGAAACTGGTTAAAATCGCCTTTCAACCACGCCCACTTTCGATATCGAAAATCACACAAATTGACATATCTCGGCAGCTGAAATGGCTAAAATGATATAATTTTATAGGTGAATCCCCCTGGTCATTCTCTTATGACTTTTTCATAAATTTTTTATAGTGGGCGTGGCACCGCCCACTTTTAAGGGAGGCATTTTTGAAAATTTGACTGGTCGTAACCGTTAAACTGATTACGATAGAACGATGGAATTTGGCACAAAGCATACTAGCATCGATGGGAGTATACCAGATGAAATTGGATAAAATCGCCCTCCAACCACGCCCACTTTCGATATCGAAAATTTCTAAAATCACCTAAATTGACATAATTCGATAACGGAAATCGGTAAAATGATATAATTTTATAGGTGAACCCTTCTGACCATTACATAATGATTTTTTGATAAATTTTCTAATAGGGCGTAGTCCCGCCCACCTTTAAGGGAGGCATTTGATTAGGGTAGAAGGATGAAATTTGGCACAAAGCATACTAGTATCGTTAGGGGTATACCTGATGAAATTGGAAAAATCGCTCTCCAACCACGCCCACTTTCGATTTCGAAAATCACATAAATTGACATAATTCGGTGACGGAAATGGCTAAAATGATATATTTTGGTAGGATGAACCCCCTAGTCTCTCCATTACGATTTTTATTCCCAGCGCACCAGTGCTAGTACGAGCGTATATTAATTTTGTTCACATAACGGTAGTACGTAACGGCACAAAATAATCGAGATAGATATAGAGTTCCATATATGAAAGTTCTTAGTTTGAAAAGAGGATTTCATTCAGGCATGTCCGTCCGTCTGTCCGTCTGTGTATACGATAACTTGAGTAAAAATTTAGAGAAAATGGGCGAAATCGGATGATAACCACGCCTCTTTTGTCGATATCGACAATTTCGAAAATCACACGAAGAGACATATCTCGGTAGCTGAAATGAATAAAATGATATAATTTCATAGGTGAATCTCTCTTATCATTCTACTAGTAATACCCGGCGTGCGTTGCTACGCCAAAGAAAATCACCTGAATAAGATTTTACCATTTTTACCGTTTCTCGACCACCGATATCGCCAAATGCTGAAGCTTTTTAAAGAAAACGGGGGTATTTTCAATGAAAATTTTGTTGAACATTTCTATTGGCGAGTTGAGTTTCAACAAAGAGGCTCTCCACATGTTCATGGCATGTATTGGCTGAAAAATGCCCCTAAGGTCGATCTCCAGGATCCTCAATCATTTCCGAACGTTGTAGACTTCATTGATCAGCATATTTCTACTGAGGGATCGACTGATCAGTTAGAAAATTACTTAGAATATCAGAAGCATAACCATAGTCGGTCTTGTACAAGAGAAATCAGAGGCCAAAAGGTTTGTCGGTTTGGTATCCCATATCCACCCATGCCATCCACGCATATACTACTTCCACTTTCTGAAGGCACAGAAAATATAGAAATTCATAAGGCCAACTTTTCGAAAATTCAAAATCTGCTTAACTCGAACTTGACTCCTATAGATATAATAAATTTAAATGACTTTGAAGCTTTCCTTCGCGATCCGAGAATAGATATGTCGTTTGAAGACTATTTGTTAGCACTTCGATCCGATTTATCTAAGCCCAAAGTATTGTTGAAGCGTAAATTACAGGATAGATCCATCAATGCGTACAATCCAATAATTCTAAAGTTACATAGGGCCAACATGGATATTCAATTCATATTAGATGCATATGCTTGCTGTTCCTATATTATTAATTATATTAATAAATCTAGTAGAGGAGTCTCTAGGCTATTAAATGAAGCTATTACCGAGGTAAATGCTGGAAACTATACAGTAAAGCAAAAGCTTCAGCATATAGGGCATAAGTTCATTTCTGGTACCGAAATTTCCGCCCAAGAGGCAGTTTATTGCTGCATAGGGCTCCATCTTTCAGAAGCAAGCAATGCAGACATTTTTATTAATACTTCTCGGCCTGAACAACGAGTTCGTATGGTAAAACCAAGAGCACAGTTAGAAAACATTTCGGCACAATCCACCGATATATTTGTAGCAGGCCTTTTAGAACACTACACCGAAAGACCCATTCAATTAGAGAACGTGTGTCTAGCAGATTTTGCTGCTATGTACTCATTTGTAAAGTCATTGAGGGGGGCACAAGGCAACGCCATGAACGAAGAAGATGTTGAAGACGATAGTTCTCACGTTCATGGAGTAGCAATACCGCTGAGAGATGGAAGCGGGTTCGTAAAAAAGCGTACCAAACCATGTATAATTCGTTCGAGAAGGTTTAGTCCTGATACGGTTAAAGTGATTATTTGAGGGAAATGATTATGCTCTACCATCCATGGCGAGATGAACAGACTGAAATAATCGATGTGGACCATGAGCAGGTCTGTATAGAAAACAGAATTTCAATAGAGGAAAATCGGAAAAAATATGATGTATTTGAGCAGCGAGAGCTTGAAACTGTTTTAGACAGACTTAGGGATGAAATAGATGCAATAGAACCTGAAGTCAATGCACATCCTGCTGTTGATAATGAGTTTAGAGTACTAGCACTTCCGGAAGTTGACCCTGATTTGAATTTATTAGACTTAAATGGAGGGGATTCGGCTTCCAATGGTGACTCTGATGGCAGCATTCGACTTATTAAGCTTCCTCCTTTAATTCCCGTCCAGGAACTTCTTTCCTCAATTCGAACTTTAAATATGAGGCAGAGAATGTACTTGACCCATTTGCTACACAGTTTCAAAAAAATTAACCATTCTATGAATTTGTAGGCGGTGGTGCTGGCGTTGGGAAGAGCCGACTTATATCTTCAATATACCAGTCCCTCAATTACCGCATAAATTTAGTTCCTGGATCAAACCCAAGTTCCATTAAAGTGCTGTTGTGCGCCCCGACCGGGAAAGCAGCTTTTGGCATAGGTGGCGCGACACTGCATTCTATATTTTCACTGCCAGTAAATCAGTCCAATCGCGAATTGCGACCACTTAGCAATGATGTTGTTAACACGATATACACCAAATTAAGTGATTTGAAAATAATAATTATCGATGAAATCTCTATGGTTGGGGCGCGAATGTTTGGATATGTTGACGCTAGACTCAAGCAAATTTTCAAAAATAGTTTACCCTTTGGTGGAATATCTCTTATTGTTTTAGGAGATTTAAAACAGCTTTCCCCTGTCGGTGATAGGTGGATCTTTTCCCCGAATCCAGTGATCCCTAGAGTGCTTTGATTGGTTCGCCATTGTGGGATTTATTTAAATGTTTTGAGTTGACGGAGCTAATACGACAGAGGGGGGATCAACCTTTTGCTGTTGCTTTAAATAACATGGCCTCTGGCTCAATGACGAGGGAAGATATATCCTTAATTGAAGGAAGGGTAGTTAATGAAAACCTGGTACCCGATGAAGCAATACACCTATTTTGGTCAAACGAAGAGACTGACAGGTACAATGCACTTAAACTAAGCAAAATTCCCACTGTTTCGTTTTCGTCTATTGCAAGAGATGTGGTTAAAGGAATTGCAGTAGGTGGGCAACGTGCTAACATTTTAGAGAGAGTTAGGCTTTTCAAAACGTTAGAAACGCAGGGTCTGCCCCATAGTTTAACTTTAAAAACGACTGCCAAGTACATGATCACTGTAAATATCAACACAGGTGATGGTTTGGTAAATGGTGCAACGGGAAATCTAATGGAGGTTAGTTTAGAATCCTCTATCCCTTCCACTTTATGGATGAAGTTTTTAGAACCCTCTGTTGGTTTGTTGGCTAGATCAAGAAACCCACATCCTCATGAATCTTCTTGGACTTCTATTGAAAAAGCGGTTAGAGCCTTCCAGTACAAAAGGAATGAACAGATCTCCATTGAGAGAAACCAATTTCCAATGGTTCCTGCAGAAGGCATAACAATTCATAAAAGTCAGGGTGCAACATATAACCAAATAGCTGTTCATACTCGGCCTAGAATGCCTAGAGCATCTCTTTACGTTGCTTGCAGTCGGGCAACAAGTGCGGACGGCCTATTTATTTTGGGAAGTTTTCAGTCACCAAATCCCTTGTCTGATTCGGATCCAGTTTTCAGGGAACTGGCTGCATTGAATACTACCAAAGCGTTATCTCCAACATTCAATTTTATGCTCTCTCGCCCTTCAGATGTTCAGATAATATTTCAAAACATCCAGAGCCTTCATGCTCATCTAAGTGATGTGAGAAACGACTACTTAATGCTATCTTCGGACATTCTATGTTTTGCTGAGACTTGGAGCTACCCCTCAGAAAACTTTGAAATTCCTGGTTTTACTGCATTAAATGACCTCAGAATAGATAGCACCGAAACTCGTAATAGAAATAAGAGAGGATTGCTAGTGTATGCAAAAACCCCTTCAAGGATTGAGTTATGTAAGTTAAAGAAAATCTATTCTGGTCGCAAAGTTTTAGAAATCCTTTTATTCAAATACGAGGATCTCCATGTTTTGATGCTATATAGAAATTCTTTATTTCCCTTGAGAGAACTGGGCTCGGAGCTTCGAGAAATTTTAAATTCGGACCTATGTAATGAAAAGGTGTTAATTATAGGAGATTTCAATTTATGTTTAAAGACTTCCCATAGCCGTATAGAGAATCTTCTAAGGGAAAAAGGTTTTAGTTCACTGCTTGGATCAGAATGTTCCACCACACCCGTAGGTACACAAATCGATTGGGCATTTTCCAATATGGGCCCAGCCAACGTTACGGGGATCACTTATGAGACCCTTCATAGCTATCATGACAGTATTTATATTTCTATTTTTAACTAAGTGCGTAAGAATAATAATAGCATAGTAATATCATATATTTTTTTAATTTCGTATACTTAGGTATGTATCGGCCAATTTATTAACAAAGATTTAAAATTACGACACACCTCAACGGTAAGGAATTAAGCGTTAAGGTTTATTTTAGATTGCAAATCTGTTCATTTGTTTTTTGTTTTTGTTAAACCATCAGAAACTACTCCAATTTCGTGATAATTCAATATTTAGCAAGGCTAGACTGAGTCGTAAATTTAAAACTTTGTCAACAAATTAGGCCTAAGTATATTAGAAGTAAGAAATGAATTCACTAGAAATAAGATTTTGAGGGCAGTCGAACAATGTACATATACAGTAGCATAAATAAATATAAATTTTATAAACTAACTAATAAATTTATAAATATATATAAATTTAATAAAAATATAAACATTTTAGGTACTACAGTTGACAAAATATTGTCACATGGAAACTACGTTTAATGAGATTTGTAAATAAGCAACTCAAAATTAATTGTATTGCATTGAACTGAATGCATCTCAAGTAAAACACTTCCTTAATAGCAATTTCCAAGCCGCGCTATATTATGGAGACACATGAATAATGTAATGTCAGTTTTCGCGAAATTTATCGCTTACCTATTAAAATATAATTGAAAATTTCCTCAATTGATTCTTTCCTTACGCTGGGTATTTAATGTTCGGTTTACCCGAACTTAGACTTCCTTACTTGTTTTTCCCTTTCATTAGCCGAGGTAGTTCTCTCATTATTATTTGTAAAATATGCTCGAAGTAATTGGTTAACGGTTGTCATGGGGAAATCATTTTGTGCTAAGGTGAATTTTATCGCGTTGATATTCTTTTTGTGAAAAATCGTGTCACTGATGGAAAGGACTCTTCTAATGAAATTACTGGCCGTGTTTATAATTTTTTTTTTTTAAATTAATCAGTCTTCCAGATGCTGTGGGCTTTTTGTACCAATCAATCAACAATTTATTATTCTTCCTAATAATAAGGGTGTCTAAGTAGGGTAGTTCTCCATCTCTTTCCGTCTCTATTGTAAATTGTATAGCTTTATTAAAGTTGTTAAGATCATTAAGCATCTTATCGACATCTTGTGCCTTAACAATCGCGAACAAGCCATCTACGTATTTGGTTAGGAAGGGCGGTTTGTGTGTGGTTCCAATCATGAATTTTGATAATATCTCTTCCATTACTATATCCGCTACTACAGGTGATGGCGGAGATCCCATTGGCATCCCCGAACGCTGTTCATATATTCTGTCATTGTATTTAAAATAACGGTTTTCCGTGATGCAAAATTTAACTATGGTTAAGAAAAGCTCCTGCGTTAACTTAGTACACTGAACCAAAAACGTACATGTTTTTTACGAACAAAGTTTCATAAAAGTTCGCGCTGGTTTTCCTTAAAATATATGAAAAACTTCATAGAATCTAGGAAAATTTTCTTGCAATTTATGAATGAATACATGCTTTCTGTGGATTTGTTTACATATTTTACGTAAAAGTACTTATATTCTAGGAAATGTTCGTAAATTTCTACGAAAAAGTTCTTTGGAGAGGTTTTAACGAACAATTCTTAAAATCTATGTATGTACTCTTTCAATTCGTTCCATTTCGAGGATATTATATTTATTGCCAAATCTACTGGTATGCTCGGAAATAAGGAGACTACATCAAAAGACACCAGGATTTCATCATCGTAAATATAAGTATTATTTATTTTTGTTCTGAATTCAGGCGCATCTTTCACATTGAATTGGGAAGACTTCGTTATATTTTCCAAAATGTTGACCACATATTTGCATAAATTGTACGACGGTGAGTTTATAGAAGAACAAATGGGTCGGAGTGGCGCCCCTTCTTTGTGGATTTTGGGCAAGCCGTAAATTCTTGGTGGATTGGCAGTTTTGCAGAGAAGTTGCTGTTTTTCCCTTAAATCGATAACGCCGTTATCAAACATTTTTGGAATAATGAATTATTCTTTTCTTGCAATTTACTAGTAGGATCTCGCTTTAACACTCTATATGTTGAAATATTATTTACAATCGTTTGCATCTTTTTATCATACTCAGATTTTTCCAGTGCAACCGTTACATTACCCTTGTCTGCGTTGAGAATCATTATATCTTTATTATTTTTGAGAAATTTTTTTGTGGTGAGTACAGTTTTTGCTTATAAATTTATCTCTAGCAGAAGTTTTATACCTATTAAGGTGCTCGTGTATCAATTTTGTAAAATTACTTCTGCCTATTTCTTGTTGGTCTTTATCTTCAATAGTGCGTATAATATTCTCTCCGTCTGCTATAATTTGGAATAGAGGAATGTCAATGGGGAGCTCTTTAGATGTAATGTTGTGGAACCATTCTGGGACCACCCTAATGTTTAAATTTTCTCTTTGTATACTTTTGAGATTTTCGTGTTTTTTAATCTGAGCCGTTTTAATATGCTCGGCTAGTTTGCTCGTTAAAACCATTGTTTATCCCTCTATAGTTTGGCAACTTCTTTTCTTCTTCTTACGAATTTGAGTGGAAGGCACTGAAATGGAATGAAGGAATAGTATGAAGCCCAATAAGCCATTTTGTTTGATATCAATCTGAGACGCATTTGAGATGAAACATTCAACGTCAATTCTCACTTTTTAAAAACTTAATATCAATTAATCAATCAATTAATTTTCGATTTAGTGATAAACTACCTGTAGCAGGTAAACTTTTTTGCTAAATCAGTATTAACTTGAGTTATAATTAAATATAAAAATTATATTATAAATGTCCGGCAGTTTCTACCTTCACAGTTTTTATACATACGACCCCCTCTACCATTCCCTAAAATAAATTTTGTCCAAATCGTGGTACATTATTGACCCTCATTATTCACCAAACGTTTGAGAAAATATTTTTCTGTGCTTATGGGGAATATGCAGTGCGTGTGTATTAGTGTGTTTTTTCGAGTTGCGCTACTATATAAGGTATACAATGGTTAAAACTCTTCACTTTGAAAAAGTTGAGTGGAATGTGTGGTTTCAAGGGATTGGGTTATCAGCGCTCTCAATGTATTTACCTCTGTTACATTATGCCTTAGTAGTTCATGCTTGATGTTTATTAGAAGATTGATAAGCTTACTTCGCACGTTATTAATAAATGCGGCCCCCACTTTTGAAAATTGTTTTGGGTATTTGTTGTTGTTAGTATTGTTGGTAATGATGTACGAGTACTCTATGTTTTTGGTTGCATTAGTTATAAAAGTACCTGGGTGACCGAGCTTGCTCGGTGCTATCAATTTAGTGCTAACTTTACTTACCAAACTTGTGAGGATGTGTTACACTGTCCTTTATATGTGGGCAAATTATAAAAATTTTGTAATTTTCGTAGCCGTAATGGACTTTTAGCGGACAACCCTACTTGAAAATATTTTAGTTGGTATGTCAGCAAAAATACCTTTCATTTGATACCCATATTGGCATATCTAGCTCCATAAATAAAAAAATTAAATAGGTGGCAACCCTGTAATACAAATATACTGCGATAAGGTGACAACCCTAGATGGCAACTGTACTTAGAAATATTTTAGTTGATATGTCGCCGGAAATACCTCTAATTTGATACCGATATTCGCATATTTTACTCAATATAAAAAAAAAAAATGAGATAGGTTGCCACCCTTAAAAGCCCTCCAAGTGGCACCACCTAAGTGGACAGTCTTAGAATCAGGCATGCTATCACTGTGCCAAATTTCATCCAAATCGGTCAAGCGGTTCTCGAGATTGTACCGGATATAGAAATATAGTGCGGGCAACCCTAGGTGACAAACCTACTTGGAAGTATTTTAGTTGATATGTCGCCGAAAATACCTATCATATGATACCCATATTGTCATATCTTGCTCCATAATTAAAAAAAATGGGATAGGTGGCAACCCTGTAAACTACTCGAAATGTCAACAATAAAGTAGATAGCCTTGGAATCCTTCATACTGTCACCATACCAAATTTCATCCAAATAGGTCAACCGGTTCTCGATATAGTACTGCGGTAAGGTGGCAACCCTAGGTCGCAACCCTACTTGAAAATACTTAAGTTGGTATCTCGCCGAAAGTACCTTTCATATGATACCCATATTGGCATATCTTGCTCCATAATTTAAAAAAAATGGGATAGGTGGCAACCCTGTAAACCGCCTCAAGTGGCAACCCTAAAGTGCATAGTCTTAAAATCGATCATACTATCACCATTCCAAATTTCAGCCAATTCGGTCAAGCGATTCTCGAGATAGTAACGGATATACAAATATATTGTGGTAAGGTGGCAACCCTACTTGAAAATATTTTAGTTGGTATCTCGCCGAAAATACCTTTCATATGATACCCATATTGGCATATCTTGCTCCATAATTAAAAAAAAAGGGATAGGTGGCAACCCTGTAAACCGCCCCAAGTGGCAACCCTAAAGTGGGTAGTCTTAAAATCGATCATACTATCACCATGCCAAATTTCAGCCAATTCGGTCAAGCGATTCTCGAGATAGTACCGGATATACAAATATATTGTGGTAAGGTGGCAACCCTAGGTGGCAACTCTACTTGAAAATATTTTAGTTGGTATCTCGCCGAAAATACCTTTCATATGATACCCATATTAGCATATCTTGCTCCATAATTAAAAAAAAATGGGATAGGTGGCAACCCTGTAAACCGCCCCAAGTGGCAACCCTAAAGTGGGTAGTCTTAGAATCCATCATACTATCTTTGTGCCAAATTTCATCCCAATCGGTCAAGCGGTTCTCGAGATAGTCCGAACATACAAATATACAAATATACAAGATTAACTCTTTTAAAGATATTAGATTAAGGATTAAGCCATCTCTTCTACACCTTCCTAAAAATTTCGTTGATGCTTTTAATTTTGTTACTTGTTTCGTGGTATTTTGGTAGCTTTTTATGTATTTGTTGGCCTGGGTGCCGTATTGTTGCTTGATGTTTTTGTATAGTTTTGTAGTACTGTTTTTCTCTCGGTGTGCTCTCCGTTTGAACATTTTAAAATATTTTTATTTGCCTTCAATAAGAATTTATTAAGTTTTGATGAGCACAAGGCAGATTAAAATTGAAACACAGTGTTAATTTTGTATTTCTAATTTTATTTATCGATATTTCAATCTCATTCTAGACCCGCCAATTTGAATTTAAAAAAACTGACATCGGATTCATAATCAGCGATGTCATAGACCTTCTAGATGCGAAATATATCCAAAAAACCAATGGATCAGTGTAGGCGTTTTAGTTGCACCGTTTTCTATTTCGAAACATATTTTCAGGAGTTAACCCCTTTCTACTCATCCAAGAAGGCTATTGAATGCAGAAATATTCGCCAATGAAAACAGAATAACAACACACAAAAACCCAAATTTTTACTGCACAAAATGTTAAACTGAAACTAAAATTGCAAGTATCTCATTTTTTTTATAAAAACGAGTAGCGCGACCTTTAAACCACCTTTAAAAAAAAATAGCAGCCTATTTTTTTGTCATAAGGAACAATAATTGGGGGTAGCGTTTTAGAATTTCCAAAAAGTCCATATTTGTAAACCACTCTAACACACATACATTTATAATTGATATATTATGCACATATACATATGCAATTATAAGCATACTTCTAGGTGTTTAAGCTTGTAAAGAAATAAATTTTGATACAGAGTTGTTTTGGGTAGCATTGCCCCTTTTTAAACCATTAAATTTCGAAACCATACATTACAGTTCTTCACCGGTTTTCATTTTGTCGACGACTGACTTTGAGTCAAGGCGCTTTTAGTTGTTAGCGCACGAATGGGGCAGCTTCCTAAAACTTCTCGAACATGCGCAACAATCCGCTAAGAAACGCAGTGCGGTGAAGACACACAAAACGATACATAAATTCTAATGCATTTACATGAATGTGTGAAAAAGAAAGAAAAACACTGCATTGCGGTTAAGCTACAGAAACAAGTAAATAAGCAAATTCAAACCGCTTAACACATACAAATGAATAAATAACATTTTGAAATGTTTAGAATGAGACGAATAAAGAAATGTAAGCTGAAAAAGGAATTGCGTTTGAAGTGAGGGTTGCCAACACCAAGTAATTTATGGTTAAGTTCTTTCCACATGGTTGTGGAGACGAAATCACCATTTTTCCCCACGGACAGTTTTCTATACCCAACCAAAAGTTGCCCATTTCTATAATTTGGTTGGGCTGTGAGAAAAATTTTGCTAACTTGACGCGACGACGTCTAAAAACGAATTGAAGATGTTCATTATACTAAGTTACTGGCATAACTAAAAACCGAAACTTTCCCAGACGAAAGTCCGTTACATAGCTGCACTCAGTGCAAATAAAAAAATTTTAAATTAATTTAAAATGGAAAAAATTTTAAGTTTAGATGTCTGTAATAAAAAATTTAGACAGTCGTTACTATAGCTGTATAAAGAACAGCTTGGCTTACCGTGTTTGAGATCTTTCAACAAATACTCGAGCTATTGCCTCCGAAAGTTGATGAAACACTCAGCTTACAAAGGGGCGGTGCCACGCCCTTTTTCTCAATATTTCTTGTGTTTCTTATTTGTGGATCCAATTTTAGTGTATGTACAAAACTTGAACGAATTTGTTGCATTGATAACAGTTATTAGTTACTAATTTAAGACGATCCAAAAATTATGCAGCTTTTCTGGTTGTTGGAGATCGCCCGTTTTACTGCGTGACTTATTGATGTGCCATATCTAATTTGTTGTCATCTCTAATTTATTGTTATCCTTTGTTTGCCATACGTAAATATGTAATTGAAGTTTGTTCTCTTTACCCGTGATTGGAAATTATCCGCTAGCACAAAGGGTGCATACATTTATAACTATCTAATTTGTATACTTAATTCGTTAATGTATTTGTAAACCGTAATGTCGATCGCTCCAAATATTATGTACTTTGTAGTCTATAAATTCGGTAAGCGACGACAAACTGTGATTTAGTCGGCGATCAAGAATTGGAGCGAATGACACTGCGGTAAGTGACGTTTGTAAAATGTATTCAAGTTTTTAATAATCTGCCTTTGCAGAAATAAACGTTATCGATTGCCCGTTAATATGTAAACGTTAAATTCGCAAGTTCTGATTTGATCGACGACAAAGTTTTATTTCGCACTGTAAATACACGTGTTTACATACTGCGCGCAACGATACTTGCAATTGTCAGAAATTGTACTTAGCCGCATATTGCATCACCATTTTATATGGAAAGGTCTCCTCGCCGTAGCCAACGTTTGAAGTACAAAACTACAGTCATGCCCTTAATCGAAAAAGACGTCGCAACACCTGCATCAACTTCGAGTATCGCTGTCCAGAAACCAGCCTCGCCAATAACTAGTCGTCCCCCCTCAACATCTTCGAGTATCGTTGTCCAGAAGCCTGCCACGCCAGTAACTAGTCGCCCGGAGTCAATAGATTCTTTGGTAAGTCAAGATAGTGAAAGTACATTTAACGTCATGCAAAGGCGTATCGCCGCACTCGAAAGCAGCCTAAAAGCGGCGCAAGCAAAGTTAAGATATCATGACGACCAAAATGCCACAAATAGCCTTACAGGCATTATGTCGTCAGCTTCGCACACTCAAATCACACAATTGCCAGCCGCACACCAGCCGGGTATGCACGAATTAATAACCACTACTGCAAATATGGTGACATTGTCGACTTCTGCCAACAGTCGCAACACGCCACCACTTTTCAGTGCCTATACACCTGCCACAACGTCGCAATATATTCCGCTTAATCATATGTATGCCAATTCAACGCTACCGACTGCTGGTGCCACTTCGTCGAATTTTAACTTTGCCGGCGCACCTTTCAGTGCCTTTACATCTGCTGCTACTTCGCAATATAATCCGCCTAGCCATATGTATGCCAATCCAATGCTACCTACCGCCGGTGCCACTTCGTCGAATTTTAATCCCAATGGCACTCAATGCTCACACGTAGGCTCTGCAGTTGCACCTAGAAAAATCCAACCCTTGCCGGATTTTTGTGGTAAAGCAGAGGATTGGCCAATATTCTATACCGCCTTTACAGAATCTACTTCAGTGTATGGGTACAGCAATTTTGAGAATAACCAACGGTTACAGAGAAGCTTGAAGGGCGACGCTCGAGAGTCGGTGAAATCCCTACTGATTCATCCGAATAATGTTGGTAACATTATAGAGCAACTTAAATTTAGATTCGGCCGCCCAGAACAGCTGATCCGTAGCCAACTAGCGCGCGTAAAGGAAATACCACCCATATCAGAAAATGCCATGATAAAGCTTGTCCCATTTGCCAGCAGCGTTAATAATATATGCGCGTTCCTACAATCAGCCAAGGGTGGGGAGCAACATCTTGCTAACCCTACACTTCTCGACGAACTTGTGATGAAGCTGCCCATGAATAAAAGAATTGAATGGGCAAGTTATGCCGTTAATATACAGCCATATGCCACAGTGAAGCACTTTAACGAGTGGCTCACAAATTTAGCGAACGTTATTTGCACAGTACAAGGAAGTGAATCGGTGCGAGAGCACAAACGACGGGTCGTGCTTCATACTGCACAAATTCAACGCCAATTTAATTGCCCGATATGCCTTGGTCAACATAAGCCAGCGGAGTGCAAACAGTTTAAAGAGCTAAATGTTCCAAACAGGTGGATCCAAGTAAAGCAGCTTCGACTATGCTTTGCATGTCTCGGCTTCGGACATGGTATGCGTGACTGCCAGCTGGGCAAGCCATGTGTCATTGAAGGATGTAGAAGAATGCACCATAAACTCTTGCACGAGGTCGACCGGAACACGAGTAGCATGCCGAAAGGTGCACAAGCGCGCAACAGAGACGCGCCAACTAGTAAAAGAACCGATCAGCCCGAAATGCAAACACAGCCATCAAGCCACACTCGACAGCCAAACGACGCGCAAGCAGCAGTACTCAGTTGCAGAAATAATACCGAAAGTAAGTTGTTGTTTAGAATTTTGCCAGTAATATTGTATGGGGTTAATAAGTCGGTCGAAACATACGCGCTCTTAGATGAAGGCTCTTCGATTACTATGGTTGACAACTCTCTCTTAGACGAACTTGGTATACGAGGGCGAGAGCAGCGTCTGAACCTGCAGTGGTTCGGTGGACGCGCAGCTCAAGAGCCAGCCGTAGTAGTCGAATTGTCAATAAGCGGAGTCAATGTTCGCAAAAAGCACAAATTGCAAAACGTATTTGGGGTGTCTAATCTGCAGTTGCCGTCTCAAAGCCTTAGTAAGACTGAGTTGAGCGCCCATGGTGAGCGTCTATGTAAATTGCCGGTGCAAACATACCCACATGTAAGACCGAAGATCCTGATTGGTCTCGACCATTGCCATCTCGGTTTACCATCCGCCACTGTAAGAGCGAATGAACGTGGCCCCTTTGCTGCGAACACCGAACTGGGCTGGGTGCTTTTCGGTCCAACTTCGAGCGTATCCATAGCAGTGCCACCCACATCAACATCCTCATGCCTGTTGTTGAATAATTGTAACGATCAGTCTCTACACGATATGGTGGCCAACTTTTTCGACACTGAATCTTTCGGAGTTAGAGCCGCACCTCTGATAGAAAACGAGTCCGACACCCGAGCACGAGAAATATTGCAATCAACCACACTTCGTATTGATGGAAGGTTCCAGACTGGCCTCATTTGGAGAAGAGACGATATCATACTGCCAAATAGCTACCCTCTAGCGCTGAAGAGGTTAGTCGGTGTGGAGAGAAAAATGAGTCGTGATGCCGAATTAAGTGCAGAATATAAACGAATCGTAAATTCCTACGTTGAAAAGAATTATGCACGTAAGCTTCTTCCAGCAGAAGCGGCCTTGTTGTCATCCAAAACATGGTACTTACCGCACTTCGCCGTGAGAAACCCCAACAAACCAGGCAAGTTACGCTTGGTCTTTGATGCCGCAGCCGGGGTTGATGGTGTCTCTCTTAACTCGCAACTGTTAAAGGGACCACAAGAATATAAATCATTGCCATCAATACTCTTTCATTTTCGCGAAGGTGCCTTTGCAGTGTGTGGAGACATTCGAGAAATGTTTCACCAGGTACTGGTGAAACCAGATGACAGACGTGCGCAGCGATTTCTTTGGCGCGACGGTGATACAACAAGGCCGCCTGAAGTCTATGAGATGCGCGTAATGACGTTTGGTGCTGCCTGCTCACCATGCTCTGCGAACTACGTCAAAACAGTAAACGCGCTAGAATATCAAATCGACAACGAAACCATAAGCCGTGCAGTATACGCCATCTTAAATCACCACTATGTGGACGACTTTGTTGACAGTTTCGCCACAGAGGATGAAGCAATCAAGGTGTCAAAGAAAGTTCGGGATATTCATCTGCAAGCCGGTTTCGAACTAAGGAACTTTTCATCGAATTCGCAGAAAGTGGTAAGCACGCTAGGTGGAAATGAGCTTACGCGCCCACTTGGCCAAAAGGAGGGCATTTTAGCCGAAAAGGTATTAGGCCTATTTTCGCAACCATCAACAGACTGTTTTGGATTTAAATTAAAATTTAATAATGTTGATTCCACAGTAATAAGCGGGTCAAGACGACCCACCAAAAGAGAGTTATTAAGTGTCGCTATGTCGATTTTCGACCCTCTAGGTTTTTTAGCTCACTTTGTCATCGGTGCCAAATTAATCTTGCGCGAGGTATGGAAGAAAAATATACGTTGGGATGAGGCGCTGCCAGATGATATCGACAGCGCATGGTCAAAATGGCGAGATCAGATGGTAAATGTCAACGAGTACGTCATGCATCGTTTTTACTTTCGATGTGGCATGCCGCAAATGTTGCAAATTCACGTATTTGTGGATGCAAGTGAAGAGGCGTTTGCAGCCGTAGCCTACTACAGGTCAGTTAGCTCGGGCGGCGAGGTAGAAGTATCTTTCATATGCGCTAAATCTAAATGCGCACCTATGAAGCCGTTAACAGTGCCGCGCCTCGAACTACAGGCGGCTGTTTTGGGAGCCCGATTACTGAACTGCGTACGTGAAGATCATTCGATAGCCACTGAAAGCTGTTTTCTATGGAGCGACTCGTCGACAGTATTAGGGTGGATACGTAGCGAGCATCGTCGATATAAGCCCTTCGTGCAACATAGGATTGCTGAAATATTGGCATCAACAACAACGTCAAACTGGAGGTGGGTTCCCACCGCGCTGAATGCCGCAGACATAGCAACACGTACAATGAATGTGTCATTTAGCCAGGATTCTACCTGGTTAGCCGGCCCACCATTTCTCAAAGAGTCACCTAATTATTGGCCTACTCACGATTCTATGCCTTGGTTGAATGCAGAATCTGATGAAGAATTGCGTACTAAATACGCTTTGGTAATTATCGACAATAATCTTTTTAAATTTAACCGCTTTCCTTCTTTCACAAAACTGGTTAGGACCGCGGCCTGGGTCTTGCGCTTTATTGGCATTTGCCGTCGCCAAACACAAGAAAATAATTGCCATGGTCTAACTGCTGGAGAAATGGAATCAGCAAAGCGCCTACTGTGTAGACTCGTCCAACGTGAAGCATTCACCTCGGAAATTCAACAAATTGAAAGTGGTAATGACGTTGCTCGGGATAGTGAGCTCGTCCAACTAATGCCGTATGTGGACGAAGAAAATGTCCTACGCGTCCAAGGTCGAATAGACGCTGCCAGTTGGCTGCCTATAAGCTCTAGGCGCCCCATTATATTGCCGCCAAATCATGAATTTACTAAGCTTGTCATACTTCACTACCACTACGTTATGTGCCACCAAAATACAGAGGCAACTATATGCGAAATTCGTCGAACTTATTGGATACCACGGCTAAGGAAAACTTTGCGCAGCGTGATAGCTAAGTGCCTAATTTGTCGCCTAAGTAAAGCTCATCCGAAACCCCCTCTAATGGGGCCGCTGCCTCCTGATAGGCCTACGCCATATATACGACCATTTAGCTATACAGGCTTAGACTACTTTGGCCCTATAACAGTGACTATACGCCGCAGCACTGAAAAAAGGTGGGTGGCTCTATTTACCTGCTTGACGATTAGAGCGGTTCATTTGGAGTTGGCCCATGATCTGAGCACCGACAGTTGTATTATTGCGATTCGCAACTTTATAAACCGACGTGGGGTGCCAATACGCCTGCGTACGGATAATGGGAAAAATTTTGTGGGTGCTGACAAAGAAGCCAAGCGGTTCAGCGAAGTCTTCGACTGTGGCCGCGTGCAGGGTGAGTTGTTGTTGTTGTGAATGCCCACTCATTTAATTCACCATTTAATCCAGCGGAAGGAGGAGCCTGGGAAAGGCTGGTGCAATGTGTTAAGCGCGTCCTGCGTAATACATTGAAAGATACGGCACCACGGGAACATACCCTCAACTGCCTACTTATCGAAGCAGAAAATATTGTCAATTCCCGGCCACTCACACATCTGCCTGTGCACGTTAATCAAGAGCAGCCGCTCACACCCAACGACTTTATCTTGACTGAATCAAATAACGCACAAACGCCAGCGGTTGGTGACATCCTCGAAAGCGTCTATGGTCTGCGCCAGCAGTGGAGAATTGCCAGACAGTTAAGGGATCACTTCTGGAAGCGATGGATTGCGGAATATCTCCCCACTCTGACGAGGCGAGTGAAGTGGTGTCAACGAACGAAGAAGTTGGAGGAAGGGGACCTAGTTTTTATATGCGATCCTAATGTACCCAGGAAGTGTTGGAGTCGTGGTAAAGTAGAGCACGTTTATCCTGGGCATGACGGTGTAGTCAGGCGAGTAGACGTCAGAACCTCAAGTGGCGTGAAACGTAGAGCGGTGTCAACTCTAGCTGCCCTGGACATTGATGGTGGTGAATCCGATTGATTCACGGAGGTGGGGATGTTGGAGATCGCCCGTTTTACTGCGTGACTTATTGATGTGCCATATCTAATTTGTTGTCATCTCTAATTTATTGTTATCCTTTGTTTGCCATACGTAAATATGTAATTGAAGTTTGTTCTCTTTACCTGTGATTGGAAATTATCCGCTAGCACAAAGGGTGCATACATTTATAACTATCTAATTTGTATACTTAATTCGTTAATGTATTTGTAAACCGTAATGTCGATCGCTCCAAATATTATGTACTTTGTAGTCTATAAATTCGGTAAGCGACGACAAACTGTGATTTAGTCGGCGATCAAGAATTGGAGCGAATGACACTGCGGTAAGTGACGTTTGTAAAATGTATTCAAGTTTTTAATAATCTGCCTTTGCAGAAATAAACGTTATCGATTGCCCGTTAATATGTAAACGTTAAATTCGCAAGTTCTGATTTGATCGACGACACTGGTCTTTCGATATGTAACTCAGAAACGTTTGGGAGTATGAATAAGAAACCCAGTCAAGTTTTGTAGGAAATTTTATGATAATCAATTTTGTAATGGGCGAAAAACGGAATTAAGCGATGGAAATCTAACTATTTGCGAAAAACTTATTTAGAACTTTTGACCCCGATAAACGTGTTTAGAAATCATGGGATCGATACGGACTGTTGGCAGTTTTTTTCTTATGGTGTATCCTAAGTCTCCATCAAAAATTAGCTCTGTCGAAGGCATTTTTGCGTTATTGTTAGGGGCCAACTTTTCTTATGTCTGTATTTACAGAATATAAATTGATAGGGGTGTTTACTGAACAAAAAAAGTTCAGAGCAAGTTAGAGCAGAGAAGGACAGCTGCCAAAAAGGAAATAGAGCAACTCAGAGCAGAAATTCCATGAAACACTTGAATCTCGATAGTTTCTAGTTTTTTTTTTTAAATCAGTAAAATTAATGCAAATGCACGTATACTAAAACATTGCCTTTCTTGCAAGCTAGTTTTTTTGAAGTTTTCAAAAGTTTATTTTTTCTTGCGTCTCTGCTCTAACTTACTCCACAAAAAAAGCTAGAAATTTGTGATCTGGATTACTCTAAGTTTTGTTTTGAGCATACTCATATAACAAAAGATAAGGCAAAAAAAGTGTTCATGAAACACAATTTTGTGAAATATCTCAACCTGGCGTAATCTAGAGCAGCTCGATAAACAAACCTGATATAACTTTTGTCTGCTAAAAGTTTTCATGTTTAGTGCAAAAAAAAACCGCGTGTAGCCAGTACACGTGAAAGAAGTTAACTTCTTAACCTTTTCCATTTCATTTCAACGTTAATATACCTTCTATGTGTGAGCCGATATGGAACATTTAGAGAAACACATAACGAGAAGGTATTTAGGTAATTTATTTAGTTAAATAACAAAATTTAGTAGTAAACAAGCCGAAATTTTTTTTTAGTTGTAGACCATAGCTGGGTAATAAATACTCGCTTACAGGCGAACTGAAGGGTCAAATACATAAAGCTTTGTTAACCTCGCCTGACATTTTCAGCCTCAAAACCTTGCGCTCAACTTCAGAGGTATGCTACAATGAACGCTTTGGCCGTTCTCTTTTATACATTTGTTTTCATTTGTATTCAGGGTGTTTTGGTAAATTTATTAATTTAATAGACAAAAAATGAATGAATTACTATTTCCTCCATATTTTGATTCTCAAATAAAACCAAGCAAAATTTGAGAGTTTGCCAAATTTCAACCTTGCTTCAACTTTGAGGTTTCCCATTTGCCATGTTTCTTTGAAATTATTTTTCATCCCTAAAATATTAACCAATCACACGGCGTCGTTGTATTAAAGCACACATATATATGCAAAACCGTCTTTCAGGACAGGGCTGCCAATTTTTGGGGAAATGTTTGTTCTTTCAAATGAGCAAAAGGTCGTTCGCTGCCTAATTTTTATGTATGCCTCAAAATCTTGCTTCTTCAAAATTCAAAGTCTTTGGTTGAGCAGCGAAAGTTATAAAATCACAGTTTAGTGGATTAAACAATGAAAAGGCCAACAAATAGAATATAAAGGCATGGTTTATTTATAGGCTTGCCATAATTTTTTCGCCCCAATGCCTGACTAAAGTGAAATTTAAACAAACACACTGGTTCAAAAATTTTTTTTTTTGGAAATTCTAAAACGCTACCCCCAATTATTGTTCCTTATGACAAAAAAAGAGGCTGCTATTTTTTTGTTTTTTTTGTAAAGGTGCTTTAGAGGTCGCGCTACTCGTTTTTATAAAAAAAATTAGATGCTTGCAAATTTAATTTAATTTTAACATGTTTAAGTGCAGTAAAACTCTGCGTTTTTGTGTGTTGTTATTCTGTTTTCATTGACGAATATTCCTGCAATTCAATAGCCTTCTTGGATGAGTAGAAGGGGTTTAACTCCTGAAAGTATGTTTCGAAATTGAAAACGGTGCAACTAAAACGCCTGCACTGATCTCATTGCGCATTGGGTTTTTGGATATATTTCGCATCTAGAAGGTTTATGACATCGCTGATTATGAATCCGATGTCAGTTTTTTTAAATTCAAAATGGCGGGTCCAATATGGCGGTGAATTTTTTGAAAACTAATTGGATTTTATTGAAACTTGGTACTCGGGGGTTTATGAGTTGTCTGATTACGAATCCGATATCGGTTTTTTTAAATTCAAAATGGTGGATCCAATATGGCGGTGCATTTTTGAAAACTAATTCGACTGTGTGCAACTCGTCACTGATGGATTTATGACATCGATTTATATGAACTAGTTTCGCTTGTGATCGAAAATTCGACAAAAAAAAAACTTTAGAGGGTCGAGGGGTCGCTAGCCCCGTACCCCCATCCTTAAATTTCGGGGACGCCCATGAAAATATACCGTCAGTTTTTTCAATTTCCTTTCCATCGGTGCATATTTCTTTTATATATATTAATATATAATATATAAGATGCCAGTTTTGCAAACTTGCATAGGAATCCGATGTCAATAAATACGCCACATGAAAACCTTTAGGAACCTCCTGTGAACGAACCGTTTGACCATTTGGAATGAAATATGCAACGATGGAAAGAAAATTGAAAAAACTGAGGTATAGGCGGTATATTTTCAGGGGCGTCTCCGAAATTTAAGTATGGGGGTACGGGGCTAGCGACCCCACGACCCTCTAAGGTTTTTATTGGTCGAATTTTCGATCACAAGCGATACTAGTTCATATAAATCGAGGTCATTAATCCATCAGTGACGAGTTTCACACAGTCGAATTAGTTTTCAAAAATGCACCGCCATATTGGATCCACCATTTTGAATAAAAAAAAAACCGATATCGGATTCGAAATCAGACAACTCATAAACCCCCGAGTACCAAGTTTCAATAAAATCCAATTAGTTTTCAAAAAATTCACCGCCATATTGGACCCGCCATTTTGAATTTAAAAAAACTGACATCGGATTCATAATCAGCGATGTCATAAACCTTCTAGATGCGAAATATATCCAAAAACCCAATGCGCAATGAGATCAGTGCAGGCGTTTTAGTTGCACCATTTTCAATTTCGAAACATACTTTCAGGAGTTAAACCCCTTCTACTCATCCAAGAAGGCTATTGAATTGCAGGAATATTCGTCAATGAAAACAGAATAACAACACACAAAAACGCAAAGTTTTACTGCACTTAAACATGTTAAAATTAAATTAAATTTGCAAGCATCTCTTTTTTTTATAAAAACGAGTAGCGCGACCTCTAAAGCACCTTTAAAAAAAAAACAAAAAAATAGCATCCTCTTTTTTTGTCATAAGGAACAATAATTGGGGGTAGCGTTTTAGAATTTCCAAAAAGTCCATAATTGTGAACCACTCTAAAACACAGCATTAGAAAACCATAAAATTCATACAAGTATATTTAGCAGTCTTAAGCGCTTTTTAGTCTTGGACAAAGCTATGCTTAGTAAATACATCAAAACTAATCTCAACGTCTTCCCATTTAATATTTTGATAAATTTTGACCCCATAAATGTAATACTTCTATATTGACAGCAACGTCTCTTCTCAATGTGTAATAACTAATTTCGAAATCAATTCGAGGCAAGCTAGTACCGTTTTTGTCAATGTATTGTGTATATTCATAAATGAAAAAAATTTCAAAGCAATAAAGTAGCGGATTTCATTGATAGGGGCCCAAATGTATTAAAACCAAATAAAAATTTTTTTGAAAATATGTTGAGGCTTGTGACAGTATAATGGTAAGGTATCTAAAGTTTTTTGCCTTAGAGCCCAATCAGTATACTTAACCCAACTTAACTTAAGCCAAAAGCTTCCAATATAGGCATTTGCTGGCGTCGCGGACGTTACGTTGTTTACATACAAAATTTAAATTTACGCTGGGAAACACGCATATTTTCTTTCTTAAGTTTACGTTTTAAATAACAATTTATACACATTTCTCATATTTCAGGTTGGCCTTAAGTTAAGTTAAGCTAAGTATACGTAAAGACTGATTGGACCCTAACGGGGAGCTCCATCACGTTGGAACCCGCTTTGAAAAAATTTAAATTTTTTTTGCACTTTCGTCAACTACAAACAACGAGATTGATTGTAGTGAAACTCATTTTTTTGTAGTTCTTATAGTTACTCCGAAAATATAATACATTGTGCGGAAACCAAGCAAACCAAGTAAATTTGAGTTTTTTTTTGTTGAAATATGTTTTAAATCGTTTGCAGTTTTTTATCCGAAAAAAATTTGTTTAAGCTGTTTCATAGATTTTATCGCAGGCCTTGGGCGGTAGGAGTGAAATGGAAAAAATGTTAATGTTAAAAAAGTTCTTAACGGACTTTTTCAATGTTAAAAAAGTTGGTAACGGACCTTTTACAATGTTAAAAGGTTCGGCGTTAGCAACATAACTTGACAAAAATAAATATAAGCGTTTTCTACATTTAGGCGTATGACATTGTACTTATGTTAGCAGCATTGTTCAATAATACAGGTTGAGGCAAAGGCGAATTCCCATGTATTTTGTCTTTGTAAATTTGTGGGCAGATTGTCAAAATAAATATTCGCCCTGGACAAAATCCAAATTCGCCTTCGGCTCGTTTGGTGAATTGCATGTGTATCTTCAGTGCTCGTCGAAGGAACACTGATGCTATTGGCAGTAATCTTGGGTACTTTCCACCAAATATTATGTGAATCATTTTTGTTTTCTGCATTTGGCCCCGAAATGGTTTTAAAGTCATCCAATAGTGACCTAAAGCGACCACAATGTCATATCATATGATGTCATATCATGTGATGCCATAAAACTGAAGTCTGTAAATTTCTTCTATCAAAATGTTAGAGGTTTAAACACAAAGTTAACTGACCTTTTTTTAAAATCTCTTCAATGTTATTTTGACGTTATTGCCTTTACCGAAACTTGGTTGAAACCTCATGTTTTCAATGCGGAGTTTTTACCTAGTACATATCAAGTATACAGGAATGATCGCTTGAACAGAGTCGGCGGTGGAGTTCTTCTTGCCGGTCATACCTCTTTAATTTCAGAAGAGGTTAATTTACCTCGCATAGATTTAATAGAGTTCAAATGTATCCGAATCAAGCTTGACAGCGCCTATTTGTATCTATCGGTTTCCTACATTCCCCAGCATCTGATATTTCTGTCTACATGCAACATATCTCACTACTCAAAACTGTTCATTTAATGATTAACCCTTGTGATTCAATGATTGTCTTGGGAGATTTCAACCTACCTCATATTTCATGGAGTTTATTTGATGGAAGCATTGTTCCAATTCCATCCAAACCGGGTTACACCGACTTTTTGGATGGCATTTCCGATCTGTGCCTCAATCAAATAAATATTACTGCTAATAAGTTGAGAAAAGTCTTAGATTTAGTTTACGTTGATGGCAAAAATAAATTCTTTCTCAATAGGTGTGATCCTCTGGTCTTACCAGAAGGCCTTTACCATCCTTCTTTAGAGATAGTCTACGAAACCATAAGCAATGATAACAATACACACTCCGACTCTAGTAGTAGTTTCGATTTTAATTTTTCCAAAGCCAACTACCGCAAGTTAAATAAAGATCTGTCTAAAATAAAATGGCCTGAATATAATGGCGATATTGATATAAACGTTTCACATTTCAATCAATCAATTTATAGTCTGTCGGAGAAACATGTTCCTAAATGTAAATTTACTCATGATCAACCAATGCAAGCCTGGTCCTCTAAAGATCTTAAGGCATTGATAAATAAAAAGACGAGGTCATTTAAGTTATTTAAGAAAACAGGATTAAATAAACATTACTTAAAGTATTCCTCTCTACGACAGAAATATATCGATATGAATAAAAAGTGCTACAAGGCTTATATCTCTAAGATAAAACAAAACATTATTATTAATACGAAGTCATTTTATGGTTTTGTAACCTCTAAGCGTAAAGTATTTGGGTTCCCCTCAGCCATGAAATATCAAGACCTTTCATCTAGCGACAATCATGATATCGCAAATTCCTCTGCAAAATTTTTCAGCTCGAACTACTCTAACGTAACCATTTCACTCTCTAATATTTATCCTTATAAACTGCACGGAAACAATTTAATTAATACCCCCATCATATGCCCTGAAGATGTGTTATTTTACCTTAATACTTTAAAAGAATCCAGTAAATATGGTCCTGATAGAATTCCTACTTGTTTTTTGAAAAAATGTCCAAAATATATCTACAAGCCCCTCACCAATTTGTTCAATCTATCCTTAAAGTGCGGCGTTTTTCCATCAGCATGGAAGGAATCTTTTCTTCTACACTGAACCAAAAAAGTTCATGTATCCAATGAAAAAGTACATAGATTTTAAGAATTGTTCGTTAAAACCTCTCCAAAGAACTTTTTCGTAGAAATTTAAGAACATTTCCTAGAATATAAGTACTTTTTCGTAAAATATGTAAACAAATCCACAGAAAGCATGAATTCATTCATAAATTGTAAGAAAATTTTCTTAGATTCTATGAATTTTTTCTTATATTTTAAAAAAAACAGCGAGAACTTCTATGAAACTTTGTTCGTAAAAAGCATGTACGTTTTTAGTTCAGTGTACCACTTCATAAAAGTGGGAGTAGGTCTCCATAGATAACTATCGTGGCATAGCAAAACTTTCTGCTATCCCAAAACTGTTTGAAGCTATTATTACAAACAAACTAGCGATGCCAATATCTACTCTGATCACTGATTACCAACATGGTTTCCATACGAGGGGAGGTACGACCGACTTTTTTTTGGTGATACGCTCTACTGTGCATGTTATAGCTTTAATTAACATTACTATGAAACTAAGGGACATTTTATGGAATTTAGTTAACTAGATAGATGATGTTAACTAGATAATTAATATGTCTGCATACTTTGATTTTTTAATTTCATAAGATGTTGTAAAATTTATAACACTTTACAAACAATTTCTATTGCATCAGAGACATTCCATATGAAAACGCCTAGTTCAAAAAGCTGGCTAGTCTCGGATTTCGCTTAAACTTTGAGAGACACTTCGTTAGGGTCCTAAAGGATCAAATTTACATAAAATTTTTATAACCACTGGCCTGATTTTTATGGGATAAAATTCAATTTCTCAGAAACGGTTGGACCTACCAATACCAAATTTTGCAAATTGGTTTCCTATTATATGAAGGTTGCAAGCCACGCCCGCTAAAGGATAGACTTTTTTAATTTTTGTAATTCATGTATGTGAATAAAAATCCGAGCTTAATTAAATATTAATGTGAAAAAATTCAATTGTGCATTCGGAAGAGCTCCTACTTGCTAGCGTGATGTAGATTGAGAGTCAAAGTTCAAAGGCTTCTACTTTTATGGAGTCTATAATATAAATTTTTGGACATTTCTTGTTAAATTATATTTATTTATTAGAAAAAGTTCTGCCTTTTATGGGAGTTGTAATAAATTGGTAATTTCTTTAGTTAACGTGGAAGTATTACTCAATGGTAACTGCCGCATGTTTGAAATGTATGGCCCCGATGGCACAAGAATACGGTACATCAAAACTTCGATGTATAGAGTGTTTTATCACATCTAAACCGTCCCAACAAACATTTAGGCTTGAGTTACGTGGCTTCTCAACACAAAAACCACTAGAGAATGATAGCGTTCTCAACAAAAAGGGAATTTTTTATATGAAAAAAGCGCTGTTTATCAAGTTGAGAAAGGGATTGTTCTCACCTTATATTCAAATGGAAATCTCTAATCTAAGGTATAAATGCGACTCTGAAAATAAATATCGAAAAACATTAACCATGATTTTTATAATTTAAAATCAATAAGATAGTAGAGTTAATAATTCATCTATAGGTAAGGAGTGAGTATTTTTGGGCCGATGGATGGGTAAGTTTCTTCTAAGATATGTACCCTTAATTTCTGAAAAAAATTGAGTGGCTACTTAAAACAGTGAAGACCCCAGAGCCAGCTAAAATTGACAAGAAAGGATAAAAATTACGTATTTTCAGTACCAGGTTTTTAATACCAGGTACTCGCTATATGTCTCATTATTTACTTTTAAACAAAGTAATCTCTTTACCTTTAAAACGCCTTGTCGAATGTGAGGATATCTCTAATAGAAACTGTTAAAAAACTACTTTGCTTATTTTCTACTTTGTATCAACATATAATATTTACTTAGTTATATTGGCATTGACTATCTGTCAAGTGAATTAAAAATTTTGTAGAATATTTTTTGTTAGTTCGTAAAATATACGTGAATTAAATAAACGTATTGAAATATGTGGCAACACAATCATATGTACTAAACATTTATCTAAAGCTCTTTGAAGTTATCTTTATTATATGTCAATTCCATGTATATAAAAGTCACTTGAATAAATTATATCTTGTCTTCTTGCTGTCATCTTTGATCAGAAAACATACGACTTGTCCGTTAAATTCTATCACGGCGGCCGCCGTGGTGTAGCGGTTAAGTGTTCGGCCTTCTACACCAAGTCGTGGCGGTTCGATGCCCCACAAAAGTAACCTCGGCTAAAAATCTCGTTAGAGGTTATGATAACCTGTTGGTATATCGCCGCCATTAGTTAGTTTTATGAGCCAGAGTAAGGCTCCAACGAGTTTTTTAACTTTTCATCATTATAGGTAACTATAAAAAAAAAATGAACCGATAATGCAGATCGAGAAGTTGGATGACTAGAGTTATTCATCGTGGAGTATCCAAATGAGGAGTCTGCGAATTCATTACGATTTATGGCACATCGTCAGCGGACGGACCGAAAAGACCGAAAATGCTACGTCGCAGACGGCATTAGATTATGATGCAAAAGATGAAAAAGCTTTAGCTTCAATTTTTCGTTGTCTAAAGCCTAGCCAAATTAATCATTTAAAGCTATGTAAAATGTCGTCAGAAGCGTGGAACAAGTTAAGAGACATTCACCAACCAAAAAACCTGCAAGGAAAATAATGCTTTTTAAAGGATTAATCTAGCTCCGTAAGTCGGACAGTGATAAAATGAGTGATCATATCAACAAATTTACTGACTTTGTTGAAAGCTTGGCTCAGATTGACGTTGAATTGATGAGCAATACTCGTAATAATATTTTTGTCAAGCCTTCCTCAATCCTACGAAAACTTTGTTATTGCAATTGAAGCGCGTGATATGCTATCTGGCCTGGAAACAATGAAAATAAAATTGCTTGAAGAAGGTGAACGTCAAAGCAAGTAATTTCGTAGAAAATAAACCAGCAGAACAGCTACTGCAAGCCCGCGCGAATAACAAAGTAGAGAAGATAAAACGAAGAACTCCAACAACACCAACGACAAAAAATGCTACAGTTGTGGCCTACGTGGTCATTTTGGCAGCTCACTGTAGAGCACAGAAAAGAGAGAAGAAAAATGAAACATATCTAATGACACTGGAATATGGAAATGCAAATAAAAGTTTCAGCCGGCAATCGTGGTGTATTGATAGCGGATCCACCTCTCATTAGTGTTATGAAAGAGGTTTGTTGAAAACATTTGGCAATTGCGAAGAGTAAATAATGCTGCCGGGAAATAAATCAAACCGCTGTTGGGCGAGGAAATGTTGATTTAAAAGGGACCGATGTGACACTTAAAAATGTATTGTACGTCAAAGCACTGCAAAATAATTTTATCTCCGTGAGTAGATAAAGCGATTAAGTGTGGTCACTCAGTGATTTTTAGCGAAAATTCAGTGGTGGTAAAAAACAATCAAAAGCGTACTATACTTACTGCCTACAACAAGAACGGTTTATTTATTTATGAACCATCAGTGAACAAGTGTTTAAGTGCAGCTACTTCTAGTAGTGAAGCCATTAAGTGGCAAAACAGGTTTGACCACCTAAATTTTACCTGCTTAAATGATATATCTGCGCGAAGTATTGTGCGAGGTCTTAAACTCGATGGAAATGCTGATGACAGCGGTACCACCTGCGCAAGATCTAAAATCACTACCAAACCATTTAAGCAATCAGCTGAAAATCGGTCAAAAGAACTCTTAGATATCATACGCACCGACTTGTGTGGCCCGGTTAATACTCCTTCGATAGGTGGTGCACGATATTTTGCGGCCTTCATCGATGACAAGTCAAGATACATATATGTCTGTGTACTTTCAAAAAAACAAAAGATTGTGTCTTTGATTCGTTCAAAGATTTTAAAATACTATGTGAAAGGCAAACTGGAAAAAATTAAGTGCATAAGGAGCGATAACGGGCGCGAATATGTCAACAATGCATTCACCAACTTCTTAAAAAAGAACGGCATTAAACGGCAATTAACTGCTCCCTACACCCCCCAACAAAACGTGGTCGCCGAGAGGGCGAACAGGACGTTGGTGGAAATGGCCCGTAGCAAGTTGGTGCATGCCAAATTGGGCGAACATTTTTTGGACGAGGATGTAAAAACAGCAGTTTATATCCGCAACAGGTCAACTACAAAGAGATTGTCAAACACTACACCGTATGAGGAATGGAACGGCAGAAAGCCGCAAGTAGTGGATTTATGAACCTTTGGAGCGAAAGCTATAGTGCTCGATAAGACTCAATCAAGAAAGTTTCTACCTAAAGGTCGTGAGTGTGTCATGATTGGATAGAGCGACGAAACAAAGGGTTATCGTCTGTATAGTGCCGAAATGAGGCGAGTAATAATCAGCCGTGATGTAATATTTTTCGAAAATGAAATGGTTGGTGATGCTGTTCAACCTAACGTTGTGATATTTAACGTTGATGAAACACCAAGTCATGTAAGCACCGAGGCTGTCAGTGCTGATGCAGAGGTGAGTGAAGGTCAAGCTCAAAAACTGCAAGCTAAAGTTAAAGATGATGCGGGTCATTCACAAGAAAAACCCGCAGACATGAATGAGAAGAAAGTGGGACCAGGTCGCCCGCGACTTTTAAGGACTGGTACGGTGGGCCGTCCAACAAAAGTTAACAATGAAGTTAATGAAATGATCGAAAACCCGGTAGCTGTGCCGATAAGTCCAGAGGAAGCTTTAAACGGGCCGAATGCAGAAAGCTGGCAGCTAGCGATGCATAAGGAGTTCGACGCCCTCATCAAAAATTCTACCTGGGAGCTTACAGATCTTCCAAAAGGGCAAGTTGCAATCGGCAGTAAATGGGTTTTCACGGTGAAACGGTGCCAAGGGATGCAACCAACGTTACGGCATCAATTACAAAGAAACATTCTCACCAGTCATAAGGTATGCAATAATACGTATATTTCAAATTTTATTGTCAGTCACCCTAGCACAACAATTTTAGAAAAAATTATTAGCAGGGCCAGTCACGTATGATACAATTAAAATTAAAGAAATCTAACATATAACATAAAGATAGATGTTTCGTCTGCATACCTGAATAGCGACTTGCACGAAGACGTATATATGCAGCGGCCCAAATATTTTATTGACAGTTATTGACCACCCTGGTAAAGTTTTAAAATTAAAAAAGTCGCTATACGGTATAAAGCAGAGTGGTCGAGAGATTTCTCGTATTCCAGGTTGGCCTTAGGTTAAGTTTAGTTAAGTATACGTAAAGACTGGTTGGACCCTAACGGGGCCCTTAATTGTGTGTTTAGCTAATAACTTTCAAGGAGCTATTTTTGTATATTGGAATATTCGCTACTATCTTCATAATGGCATAACCGGTCTTGAACAGACAACGGACAACATTCTGTTATAATAAGCTAGGTTCACAGCGAGCTAAGCTTTGTGACCCAGGCACTTTTTTATAGTTCCTTTTTTACTTTTAAAATTAAAAAAAAAATTAAAGTTAAAAGCCCAGCACTGCACTCTCCCAACATATAATAGGAAGTGGTCACGCAGCTGACTTCAACAACACTAAAATAATAGACAAGGAAAAACGAGATGTGGCGAGATATACATTGGAAAGCTTGCACATTTTAAATAATAGAGAGACAACGATCAACAAGAAAGAGGACTACACTGCATAGGTGCTGCATACATGCTATGTTTAAGTAAAACATGTTAAATGTTGTTTATATGTATTTTTATTACGTTTGTTTTTGTCTTTCATTTCTAAAAATAAATAGTGTAGCCCCTGATGAAGCTGGAATATCTGGCGAAACGTTGGGCTCGATGTTGAAATAAAAAACTTTATTTGCAACAAAAACCATTAGGTCGAACTAGCCTACGATCCCCTATTTAAGAACATTGAAACTGACCGCCAAAACAACAAAATTTGTGTCGTTAGTGTTTTTTTTTTTTTGAAACGCTCATGATTTTTTGAATTATTTTTGTAAAGAAAAAAATATGCCTGGCTCAAAATTTATATATCTGTACTGTGATTTTTTAGCTTTTACTGCCAATATAGGAGTATTAAATATATGTATACCTAGCGATGACAACTCGGCCGGACATTTTGCATTCTGTTGTGAAATTGTCTCAACGAAACAATGATCCTCATTCGGCTTTGAAACACATAATGCGCTATATGGTAATACGATGGACTACAAACTTCATTATACTAAATCGCGCTATGTGGACCACGATTGGGGTGGCGACGCCAGCGACAGAAAATCATATTCTGGGTTTGCTTTTGTAGCAGCGAGTTGTGTGTGTTTCATGGGAGTCCAAGAAGCAGAGTATGGTAGCGCTCAGTAGTACCGGAACCGAGTACATTGGTAGCAGCGAAAGAGGTATCGTATGTTAAGAAACTACTAGGGGAACTGGGATACCCTATGGAGGGCCGATGATACTGCACAACGATAACCAGAGCGCTCAGCGTCTGGTCAAAAATGCTACGTACCATGCCCGCAGTATATATGTTGACTTGAAATACCACTACATTCGTCAACAGTTTGGAAATCGCGAAATAGACGTCAAGTATGTTCCTACTGATGAAATGATGTCGGATATCTTAAAGAAAAATCTACATAAGAATAAGCACAATAAATTTTTAAAAGAAATTGGAATATTTTAAAGACATTCATGTTGATGTAATTAATGTTTTATGTTTCCAAGTTGCCTTCACATTTTTTTCTAATTTTGTATAAAACTTAAAGTAAATGCTTGTGTTGAGAAGGAGTGTTGAAATATGTGGCGACACAATCATATGTACTAAACATTTATCTAAAGCTCTTTGAATTTATCTATATTATATGTCAATTCCATGTATATAAAAGTCACTTGAATAAATTATATCTTGTCTTCTTGCTGTCATCTTTGATCAGAATCACACGACTTGTCCTTTAAATTCTATCAAAACGTTTTGTGAATATTTTTTCTTGTGTTGGAAAAATATCTGCGAACAGGTTATGGGCTCTTGCGTATAAGATATCGGAAAGAATATATATAAATACTAGCAGACCCGGCAGACTTTGTCCTGCTCAAACATTAACTTGTTTGCATTTATAAAATGTAACTCGCCCTCCTCATTTCAGCTCCAGATCCTTCTTCCCGTCCACCGCACCATCATCCTTTTCATATGTTTTCACTCTTCATATTGTTTGGCTTTGTTTTTGGAGGCTACAAAAATAAAAAAGGTAAAAAGGTTTAAGTATCTGTGGCTCAGAAATTCAGGGTTCTTAATAAAAAAGTCAGAAAATTATGGAGCTGTTGTTATATAATCGTTTGAAGATCTAGCGGATTTTTCCGTTTAACGCTGTATACCTATATCCGTTGTTTTTGTTTTCATAAATCAACAATAGAACGATTTTTATAGACGACAGCTCTAACATAAATGTCAACATAAATATCATAGATAATTTAAACTTTTTGACAGTAGAAAGTAATACCTACGACAGAATTTTAATTGCTATGTTTGAACCTGGAAGCCTTTGTACATCCTCCAGATATTGTTTTTGTAACGGAAATATGGATCTACTCTTGTGAAGTTAATGATAATCATATTTCCGGTTACAATTTTTTCGCGAATACTAATGATTCATATGAATTTTGATACTGTGTCTGCACCGAAGCGGTTAAAGCAATTGCTTATAACAAATCAGCTACGATGCCCTGTAGTATTTCTAAGTCAACTTTCTTGTAAGCGTGCCAATTTCATACCTTTAGACTTAAAGCCGCGACATATTTTCCATATGGTACACGGAATATGAGTATATTATTAGGCGTGCATATTTATGCAGAAGCACACTGAGGTTTTTAATTTGCATTCCTACATACCTTTTTTTTTTTGTGTATTATTGGTTTGCTCTACCTATGGTGTGTACCTATGTATCAATTATGAATGTTTCTTATTGGAGCTTAGCTCGAAAATTGTTTATACCTGCTGTACTTTTTACTAGTACTAGGGTATTCTAATTTTTGATGTTACGAAATTTTTATGAATTTTGATACTTAGAGAAAATTGACAAAGATTTACACAGCGATGGATACCATGACGCGTTTCGGACTTTCCAGGGTCCACATCAGATCGCTTTTCGGACACGGAACTACTATGTCTGCACCGATGCGGTTAAAGCAATTGCTTATAACAAATCAGCTACGATGCCCTGTAGTATTTCTAAGTCAACTTTCTTATAAGCGTGCCAATTTCATACCTTTAGACATAAAGCCGCGACATATTTTCCATATGATACACGGAATATGAGTATATTATTAGGCGTGCATATTTATGCAGAAGCACACTGAGGTTTTTAATTTGCATTCCTTCATATCACTTTTTTGTGTATTATTGGTTTGCTCTACCTATGGTTACGGTGACCATACATTTTTTTTTTAAAAACAGAACTCTTTTTACTTAAGGCTTGGTATTGCCTTCACGTGAAAATTTCGCTACCCGGCTATAAACTATTTGGGGTTACACTCTCAATAGTTGGAATAAGAAAGTGTTTTTCATGGCGTAATCATCTCTTTGCAGTAAAAAATGTTGCCAACGTCTTAGAAACATTGAAATTGCAATCTCAAATAATTTCAACCAAAGTGCATCAAGTGAAAGTTATTTTTTAAGTATATTTTTCCTTTTTGTGAATAGTATTTCTTGATGGTGAGGGACATTTCCTTGTTAATTTAAAACCTACCATAACCACGGTTGCCGCTTTGGCCGAAATGTACCATTTTTGGTATGAATTTTTTTCCGGGTACGGAACTTCCCAATTTGGTACGTTTTTGCATTTTAACGTACACAATTTTTGATTTCGCTGAAGCACTTGACCGCGTCAAACATAAACTAAATTATTTTTAAAATATTTTGAAAGATTTAAAATTTTTCATAAAGTTTTGTTCGCAAAAAGCAGAACAAAAACAGAACATTTGCTTAAAAACAGAACATTTCTGTGATTTTCCTTAGAAAAAAAAATACGCAGAACAAGCTCCTTAAAAACAGAACTGTTCTGCCAAAAACAGAACGGATGGTCACCGTACCTATGGTGTGTACTTATGTATCAATTATGAATATTTCTTATTGGAGCTTAGCTCGAAAATTGTTTATACCTGCTGTACTTTTTACTAGTACTAGGGTATTCTAATTTTTGATGTTACGAAATTTTTATGAATTTTGATACTTAGAGAAAATTGACAAAGATTTACACAGCGATGGATACCATGACGCGTTTCGGACTTTCCAGGGTCCACATCAGACGGCTTTTCGGACACGGAAGTACTGTGTCTGCACCGAAGCGGTTAAAGCAATTGCTTATAACAAATCAGCTGCGATGCCCTGTAGTAGTTCTAAGTCAACTTTCTTATAAGCGTGCCAATTTCATACCTTTAGACATAAGGCCGCGACATATTTTCCATATGATACACGGAATATGAGTATATTATTAGGCGTGCATATTTATGCAGAAGCACACTGAGGTTTTTAATTTGCAAAATTGTTTATACCTGCTGCACAAAAAAAACCATGTTACTGTATATTTTTACACCGCATGAAAATAAAACCAAGAATATTGTGTATCATAAGACTTAAGAATAAAATAAATAAAACATTGTTGTTATAATAAGGTTAGGTTCAAGTGACTGCCGCAGTTTTGAAAGGCCCGTTGTGATACCACCAACACAAGGAAAGTCAGTCCCACATAGCAGAATCCCGGGACTGGCATCCTAAACCGACGCCGTTACTCCTCCTCGGACCACTTAGATGACTTTATGAAGGTCATCAAGTCCCTTATGTCCAGTTCCGCGATCTGGCTTAGGCTATCTGGGAAGGGAACTCCCAAAAAGCGCGTTCTCGCGCCGCTTAAAGTCGGACAGTTGCAGATGAGGTGCTTCACTGTTTCCTCCTCCTCATCATCTTTGCAACTCCTGCAGCATCGTCGGTAGGGCACACCTAGGCTTTCTGCATGCCTACCAATGAGGCAGTGACCGGTTAATACCCCTATCAATATGGAGATTTCCCTCCTAGTTAGGGCATAAATGCGTCTAGACCTTCTAAGATCCCATTTTGGCCAGGTTTGTTTCGATATCCGGCACCCTGGGGATTGCAGCCATCTTTCGTTGGCTTGAAGGAGTGTGTGCTCCTTCAGCATTAGTTTGCATGTGGCAAACGGCATACCTAAGCGCTCTTTATCCAGAAGAACCTGCTTGGTCGTGCCCTGCTGGGCAAGATCGTCTGCCTTACAGTTTCCCACAATGTCCTGAAGAGATCGACGACAGTTGAGCGTCAGTTCAGAGTTTAACGTGTATGAGCCGAGGGATTTTATGGCCGATTGGCTATCCTCAAATAACGATATCTTCTAGGATAACACGTTTGCTTATCCAGGCCGCGGCGTCCAGTATTGCCGAGACTTCCGCCTGGAAGACGCTACAATGATCAGGTAGTCTGAAGGAGAGATCAAGGTCCAAATCCCATGAATAAACCCCTCCTCCAACTCTTTCGTCCAACTTCGAGCCGTCGGTGTATATGGAAGTGCCACCATTTGTTTCAGGGCACCAATCCGTCCTCTCCCAGTCTTCTCTTCTGGGAATGTTTATTTTGAAACAGCTATCCCCGACTGTAGTGGTCGCACAACGAACTGTGCTTAGAGGTTTGTCACATCCCGGAGGTTGCCTATCCACGACGAGTTTTTCCGATTAACTGCCCGATATGTCGTTGCGGGAGTCCTGCTGTCTGTAGCGTTAGTCTTCCTCACAGAGAACGAAGTGTGTTAGTCTTCCACGCAGAAAACTGAAATGTATTAGTCTTCGACTCAGAGAACGAAGTGTGTTAGTTTTCGACGCAGAAAACTGAAGTGTGTTAGTTTTCCACGCAGAAAACTGAATTGTATTAGTCTTCGACGCAGAGAACGAAGTGTGTTAGTTTTCGACGCAGAAAGCTGAAGTGTGTTAGTCTTCCACGCAGAAAACTGAAATGTATTAGTCTTCGACGCAGAGAACGAAGTGTGTTAGTTTTCGACGCAGAAAACTGAAGTGTGTTAATTTTCCACGCAGAAAACTGAATTGTATTAGTCTTCGACGCAGAGAACGAAGTGTGTTAGTTTTCGACGCAGGAAGCTTAAGTGTGTTAGTCTTCCACGCAGAAAACTGAAATGTATTAGTCTTCGACGCAGAGAACGAAGTGTGTTAGTTTTCGACGCAGAAAACTGAAGTGCGTTAGTCTTCGACGCAGAAAACTGAAGTGTGTTAGTCTTCGACGCAGAGAACGAAGTGTGTTAGTCTTCAACACAGAAAGCTGAAGTGTGTTAGTCTTCCACGCAGAGAACGAAGTGTGTTAGTCTTCGACGCAGAAAACTCAACCGTGTTAGTCTTCGTTGGGAGCGACGATATACATTTTTTAGTAAATTATGACAATAATTTCACTAAAAGTTGTATAAAATAAGTAAAAGAATCTTCAATCTACGCTTTGGCATAAAAATATTTTTTTACGAACAGTTTACAAAGCGGTACTGATTTTTATAACTTTGCGTGTTGCCAAATGGCAACAATTTTGCTGTAAGGTGTAAATTTGCTCTAGATTGCAGAAGAAATTTATTTGCGATTGAGACCTGAAGAGTTTGGATTTTTTATTGTTAGCGCATTATAATTTGAAAATAAGTCAAGGAAAATAAGTCAATAATACAAAGTCAAAGAAAAGATTTTGGAGAATTTCGGGGAGTCTGACTTGTCAGGTTTGGAGGATTCTGAAGGGAAGAAATATTAGGAGCATTTGACAACAATGAATAGAATTCCAATGCTTTAGAGAAAAGACTTACAGAGATACACAGTTTAAGAGTTTCAGTTTGTATGGAAGGTGTCACGCCCCTTTTACAATACCTCCCACTTTTACACAATTCTACCGGAACTCAAACTAATTTTCTCATACAAAATACCAATGCTTTAGAGCAAACACCTGCAGAGACATACACTTTATAATTTTCAGTTTCTATGAGATATGCCGCGCCCTTTTACAATAACGCCCACTTTCACATAACCGCAAGTCAAACTAATTTTTTCATACCAAATTGCAATGCTTTTTTGAGCAAACACCTATAGAGATGTGCACTTTATAAGCCCAAATTTTTATTTGTATGGGACGTGCTACTCCTCGTTTTCCAATGATGCCCACTTTTACATAATTCTACCATCATTAAAAATCCAATTTTCAACCGATTTTAAAATTCTCAACGGTTTTTGGTTTAGAATTTTTGACACTTTCGATATATATACAGTGTTTTATTCATTTGAAAAAAGTATGATATGTTTTTTAAGCCAGAAGATGGAATTTTTGGAAATTTCATCCGGTTTTCGGGTTTTGACGCCATTTTTTTTGGCAATAATTGACAATGAATGAACCTTGTTGGGCATGTGCCATCGAGAGCTATTCATTACTTAATTATACCATTTTTTTTTTTGGAAAGGACTTCAAGTTTTCAAGATATGCAGCCTAAACCAAAATCCAATATTTTGGTCCCAAGCGCCCTACAGGAGTACTGGGTTCAATTAGGCGGGTCGATTTCAAAATCGATCAAGTGAAAAAGAAAATCCTATTTGGGGATCAATATAAGTTACTTTACCGAAGGAAGCATACCTCTAAAAGCAATTCTGATGTCCCGACTTTTTACTTTTGTCCTTGAGTGCAAAAGTTTGAAAAATCCTTAGTTGACCCATTTAGAATGCCCGAATCGTGCTCAAATGTATGACCGACCCCCACTAACTTTGAAGGGCTGACGGACCCATGACAGTGGCACATCCCCTAAACCACCACCTGGGGGTTCCCCACACAAACATTTAAAAAATAAACATTTTTGGCACTTTTTATAAAAAAATCAGTGAAATGCCTATGTTTTTAAAGTTCTTAAGAGAAAAATGAACTTCATAAATAACAAGTAAGGAAGTCTAAGTTCGGGTGAACCAAACATTAAATACCCAGCGGTAATTTTCAGAACGGGATAGCAATGATATAGGCCCTAGGAGGATTTACCTAAAGTTTTTACTATTTTAGCTATTTCTCTTACCGAATTATGTCAATTTATGTGATTTTCGAAATTTTCATATCGAAAGTGGGCGTGATCGGGAAGCGTCTAGTCCAATCTCATCACCTATATTGCTAGTATATTTGTGCCAAATTTCATTAGTCTGAAGTAAGTCGAATATTTCAAAATGCCTCCCTTAAAGGTGGGCCTTGCCACGCCCAATTCTAACCATTTATAAAAAAATCATTATATAATGATTGGGGGGTTCATCCTACCAAACTATATCATTTAGCCATTTCCGTTACCGAATTATGTCAATTTATGTGATTTTCCATATTTTCCATATCGAAAGTAGGCGTGGTCGGGAAGCGATTTCGTCAAATTACATCAAGTATGCACCCTGTTATGCTAGTATACCTTTTACCAATTTAATCGTTCTACCGTAATCAGGTTAAAAAATATGGCACGTGAAATTTTCACATATGCCTTCCTGAAAATAATTATGAATAATTATTCCTAAAAAAGTGTTCTTTGAAAAAATTAGCAGCGAATTCAGCAGCTTTTTGACATTTAACTGAGAGAGAGAGCGCCAATTCGCTGGAGATTTTTCGCCCAGCAGAAACTAGCAAGCAGGAACAGCTGATCGGTGACATAGCAAAACAACAACAAAAAATATAAATTCAAATTGTTAGCCAATCAGAAACCTAACCGCTGTTTTGTCTGCTAGTTTCTGCTGAACCCTGTTCGACGAAAAATCAGCAGAAATGAGATTTTGACAGCTTTTTACAAGACTCTTTTCTGCTGACAGTTCTTTGCTGGACGTAGTCACCTGGGTGACCAAATCAGAAGCTATACAGATATGAATATATATATGCGTATATATAACAGCTGATAAGGTTACCAGATACTGATAATGTTACAATATACTCAACTGCACTATTTCCCCATACTTGTTTTTACCTGTTGTTCATTTACATCTGACTTTGCATTTTATTAAATACAGTCAGACTGCGTTGGCCCAAATGAGTTATAAAAATCGTCGGCCGAACTAGGGTCACAAATTTATCAAAAAATCATAATAGAATGTCTAAGGGTTTCATCCTACCAAACTATATCATTTTAGCCATTTCCGTTAACGAATGATGTCAATTTATGTGATTTTCGAAATTTTCGATATCGAAAGTGGGCGTGGTTGGAGAGCGATTTTTTCCAGTTTCATCAGGTATACTCCCAATGATACTAGTATGCTTTGTGCCAAATTCCATCGTTCTATCGTAATCAGTTTAAAAGTTACGACCAGTCCAATTTTCGAATATTCCTCCCTTAAAAGTGGGCGGTGTCACGCCCACTATAAAAAAGTTATGAAAAAATCATAAGAGAATCACCAGGGGGTTAAATTTATAAAATTATATCATCTTAGACGTTTCAGGTGCCGAGATATGTCAATTTGTGTGGTTTTCGAAATTTTCGATATCGAAAATGGGGGCGTGGTTATCATCCGAATTCGCCCATTTTCAATAGCAACCTACCCTGTAAAGAAATTAACCTGTATACAAAATTTCATGCAAATATCTCAATTTTTACTCAAGTTATCGTGTACACAGACGAACGATTAGAACTTTTTTATACAAAAATCGTAAGTCATTTTTTAAAAAAACATATTTTTTAAAGTTTATTATTAGATATGTTGGCAAAGCCCAATACTTTTTTCGTATGTGCTATGAGTCAAAAATATATTTGTGAGCAGACGTCACATACGACAAATGCATTCTGAATGAAAAGTCGTATATCTTCTAAAACTTTGAAGATATTAAACGTTTGAAAATAGGAAATAATAATAAATACCACTCTCTACAAATCGTTAAAACTTCATAAAAATCTACCGCACAGTTTTTGTATAGCTCCGCTCTAAACTTTAAAGTCGATTTTCTCGAAACTGCGTTTTGTAACATACGACGTTCGTTTTCTGAGGCGACGATATACATGCGTACTACGTACAATAGTTAGATTAAGTTGAATGTTAGATTAAGAAAAATTATAAATAAAGGCACTCCAGGAAACTGAAGTTGAGTTTTGTTTCTACCATCAACTGGCGACGTTGTTTTAATTAAACAGTTACTGTTCCTGCCTCACGCACAACTCTGTGTCGAAAATTCTATACTATAGTATCGTGTATGATTTCACAGTGCAACAGCCATTTTACACTTTTAAAGCGACCTAGTATATATTGTTCATCTGGTCGAGTTATACACGAAACGCCCTTTAAAAAGTTTGTACTACCCCCAAAATCTGGTTTTAAGGCCAAAAAACGTAAAAAAATTCATTAAAAATCCAATTTTCAACCGATTTTAAAATTCTCAACAGTTTTGGGTTTAGAATTGTTGACACTTTCGATATATATACAGTATTTTATTCATTTGAAAAAAGTATGATATGTTTTTTAAGCCAGGAGATGGAATTTTTGGAAATTTCATCCGGTTTTCTGGTTTTGACGCCATTTTTTTGGCACTAATTGACAATGAATGAACCTTGTTGGGCATGTGTCATCGAGAGCTATTCATTACTTAATTATACCATTTTTTTTTTTTTGAAAGGACTTCAAGTTTTCAAGATATGCAGCCTAAACCAAAATCCAATATTTTGGTCCCAAGCGCCCTACAGGAGTACTGGGTTCAATTAGGCGGGTCGAAAAAGAAAATCCTATTTGGGGATCAATATAAGTTACTTTACCGAAGGAAGCATACCTCTAAAACCAATTCTGATGTCCCGACTTTTTACTTTTGTCCTTGAGCGCAAAAGTTTGAAAAATCCTTAGTTGACCCATTTAGAATGCCCGAATCGTGCTCAAATGTATGACCGACCCCCACTAATTTTGAAGGGCTGACGGACCCATGACAGTGGCACATCCCCTAAACCACCACCTGGGGGTTCCCCACACAAACATTTAAAAAATAACCATTTTTGGCACTTTTTATAAAAAAATCAGTGAAATGCCTATGTTTTTAAAGTTCTTAAGAGAAAAATGAACTCCATAAATAACAAGTAAGAAAGTCTAAGTTCGGGTGAACCGAACATTAAATACCCAGCGGTAATTTTCAGAACGGGATAACAATGATATAGGCCCTAGGAGGATTTACCTAAAGTTTTTACTATCTTAGCTATTTCTCTTACCGAATGATGTCAATTTATGTGATTTTCGAAATTTTCATATCGAAAGTGGGTGTGGTTGGAAAGCGATTTTTTCCAGTTTCATCAGGTATACTCCCATCGATAATAGTATGCTTTGTGCCAAATTCCATCGTTCTATCGTAATCAGTTTAAAAGTTACGACCAGTCAAATTTTCAAAAATGCCTTCCTTAAAAGTGGGCGGTGCCACGCCCAATATAAAAATTTATGAAAAAATAATAAGAGAATAAACAGGGGGATTCACCTATAAAATTATATCATTTTTACCATTTCAGCTGCCGAGATATGTCAATTTGTGTGATTTTCGGAATTTTCGATTTTATCCAATTTCATCAGGTATACTCCCAATGATGCTGGTATGCTTTGTGCCAAATTCCATCGTTCTGTCGTAATCTGTTTAAAAGTTACGACCACTCAAATTTTCGAATATGCCGCCCTTAAAAGTGGGCGGTGCCACGCCCACTATAAAAAATTTATAAAAAAATCATAAAAGAATGACCAGGGGGATTCACCCATAAAATTATATCATTTTAGCCATTTCAGCTGCCGAGATATGTCAATTTGTGTGATTTTCGAAATTTTCGATATCGAAAGTGGGCGTGGTTGGAGGGCGATTTTATCCAATTTCATCAGGTATACTCCCAATGATTCTAGAATGCTTTGTGCCAAATTCCATCGTTCTGTCGTAATCAGTTTAAAAGTTACGACCAGTCCAATTTTCGAATATGCCTCCCTTAAAAGTGGGCGGTGTCACGCCCACTATAAAAAAGTTATGAAAAAATCATAAGAGAATCACCAGGGGGATTAAATTTATAAAATTATATCATCTTAGACGTTTCAGCTGCCGAGATATGTCAATTTGTGTGGTTTTCGAAATTTTCGATATCGAAAATGGGGGCGTGGTTATCATCCGAATTCGCCGATTTTCAATAGCAACCTGTCCAGAAATTAACCTGTATACAAAATTTCATGCAAATATCTCAATTTTTACTCAAGTTATCGTGTACACAGACGAACGATTAGAACTTTTTTATAAAAAAATGGTAAGTCATTTTTAAAAAAACATATATTTTAAAGTTTATTATTAGATATGTTGGGAAAGCCCAATACTTTTGTCGTATGTGCTATGAGTCAAAAATATATTTGTGAGCAGAGGTCACATACGACAAATGCATTCTGAATGAAAAGTCGTATATCTTCTAATACTTTGAAGATATTAAACGTTTGAAAATAGGAAATAATAATAAATACCACTCTCTACAACTCGTTAAAACTTCAGAAAAATCTACCGCACAGTTTTTGTATAGCTCCGCTCTAAACTTTAAAGTAGATTTTCTCGAAACTGCGTTTTGTAACATACGACGTTCGTTTTCTGAGGCGACGATATACATGCGTACTACGTACAATAGTTAGATTAAGTTGAATGTTAGATTAAGAAAAATTATAAATAAAGGCACTCCAGGAAACTAGAGTTGAGTTTTGTTTCTACCATCAACTGGCGACGTTGTTTTAATTAAACAGTTACTGTTCCTGCCTCACGCACAACTCTGTATCGAAAATTCTATACTATAGTATCGTGTATGATTTCACAGTGCAACAGCCATTTTACACTTTTGAAGCGACCTAGTATATATTGTTCATCTGGTTGAGTTATACACGAAACGCCCTTTAAAAAGTTTGTAACACTCCCAAAATCTGGTTTTAAGGCCAAAAAACTTTTTTTTTCAGTTTCTTCGTAAAAAAAAATTCATTAAAAATCTCAACAGTTTTGGGTTTAGAATTGTTGACACTTTCGATATATATACAGTATTTTATTCATTTGAAAAAAGTATGATATGTTTTTTAAGCCAGGAGATGGAATTTTTGGAAATTTCATCTGGTTTTCTGGTTTTGACGCCATTTTTTTGGCACTAATTGACAATGAATGAACCTTGTTGGGCGTGTGTCATCGAGAGCTATTCATTACTTAATTATACCATTTTTTTTTTTTGGAAAGGACTTCAAGTTTTCAAGATATGCAGCCTAAACCAAAATCGAAAATTTTGGTCCCAAGCGCCCTACAGGAGTACTGGGTTCAATTAGGCCGGTCGATTTCAAAATCGATCAAGTGAAAAAGAAAATCCTATTTGGGTATCAATATAAGTTACTTTACCGAAGGAAGTGTGGCATCATTAACCCCAATAAAACACGAGTTTAATATTACAAACTATTTATTTAACAAAAACTTTATCGTGACCGTGTGGTCTACTCAAGAGATCTGATTGGAATAACTAATTACAAAAATTAGCGCTGGCGATATATGCCTATCTTAAAATCGATACATTGTTCATGTTCGTTTGGTGCGTAATACTAAATATTATTATGCTTTGTTCAGACTGTCTTACATACATGAAAGTGTAAAATGTTCGCCACAATACTCCCCTGCTAGTTACGAAGTTAACGATAACGAGCCGGAAGCCTTACTCGTCGGCCGGAGGACGTAGTTCGCGCTGTTTGTTCCTACTCGTTATACTCCCTTTGCGTTTCGTTATTGCTCGTGGAAGTTTCTGGTCTGCTTCGGGTAGCTGAACAATCATCGTAAAAGTATGCAGCCTTAGCCGATCGATAGAGATTTTTGAACTACGCTGTTGAATTTTCACCGTGAAATATTTGTCGTTTTTGGCAATAACTTCGAACGGGTCTCGTACGCGGGTTCTAACGGAGATCGTACTCTATCAACGCGGATGAATACAAATTTGCAATCATGTAAAGCTGGTTGCACGTACGAACTATCTTTGCAATGTCGTGATGCTTTAGTCATCGGAAGCTCTCCCATTGCTTTACGTAATAACTGCAAAAACTCAGTTTCACTGCTTTGTAGGTTTTTAGGCTGTATAAACTCTCCTGGTATTTGTAAGGTGCAACCATACACCATTTCGGCTGGACTTGCCTCAATATCAGCTTTCGCCGTAGTTCTCATCCCGAGGAGAATGAGTGGTAAAACGAAGCTCCAATTCATCCTGTCACTGCACTTAATAGCAGCTTTTAAAGTACGGTGCCAACGCTCGATTATGCCGTTGGCCTGTGGGTGATAGGGCGTTGTACGTAAATGTTGAACGCCCAATAAACGAGTCAGCTTTCGAAAAACGCCGGATTCAAATTGGCGGCCCAAATCTGTGGTGATTTTCTGCGGCACACCGTACAATGCTATCCATCCACCAATAAGACCGTTCACTACGCTTTCTGCCATTATGTCGTTGAGTGGTATGGCCGCAGGCCGTCGTGAGAATCGGTCTATGCACGTCAAGCAATAGCGGAAACCATTGGATGTCGGTAATGGCCCCACAATATCTATATTGATATGTTGAAATCGCCCGTCGCACGTGGCGTAATTGCCCAGCGGTGCTTTTGTGTGCCTCTGTGTTTTCGCTTTTTGGCATGCTATGCATCCACGCACGAATTTCGCAACATCTATATGCATGCCAGGCCATACGTAGCGCTCTGCAATTAATAAGACCGTTCGCTACGCTTTCTGCCGTTATGTCGTTGAGTGGTATGGCCGCAGGCCGTCGTGAGAATCGGTCTATGCACGTCAAGCAATAGCGGAAACCATTGGATGTCGGTAATGGCCCCACAATATCTATATTGATATGTTGAAATCGCCCGTCGCACGTGGCGTAATTGCCCAGCGGTGCTTTTGTGTGCCTCTGTCTTTTCGCTTTTTGGCATGCTATGCATCCACGCACGAATTTCGCAACATCTGTGTGCATGCCAGGCCATACGTAGCGCTCTGCAATTAATTAACGCGTTGCTCTGGTACCGGGGTGTGAAAGATTATGCAATTTTAGTAGTACTTCATTGCGAAAACATTTGGGTACGAAGAGTCGTGCCTTATCTTTCGAGAGATCGCAGAGAATGGGCTTTTTTAAACCCGGAATACAAACTTTTTTCAAAATAATCGATTTATTCTCACCTGAATTCAGCAAAGCATTAAGTTCAGTATCGTTCTCCTGTTCTGTCGCTAGCTGTTCGAAATCGATGGTGTTTGCTTGTATTTCGTTGATGCGTGACAACATGTCAGCAATGTTGTTATCGCGGCCGTGCACATGAACAATCCAGATGTCGTGCTCTTCGTGGCGAAGCTTTCTCGCTCTTCTGTTGAAAGGCAAATATTAAGGGTTTGTGGTCAGTATATATCACAAATTCTCTGCCTTCCAAAACGTATTTAAAATGTTGCACTCCCTGATAAATGGCGGTCAGCTCTCTATCGTAGGCGCTATACTTTTTTTGCGCTGTTGTGAGCTTTTTCGAATAAAAACCCAGTGGTTGCACCTGTCCGTCGATAATTTGATGTAATACGGCACCTACGGCTTCGGCGGAGGCGTCGACGCTAAGCGTCAGCTGCGCAGTTGGTGCCATATAATTCAATAAAGTAGCGTTGGCTAGCTCTCCTTTACACGCGTTGAAAGCAGCTCTTGATTCGGCGGACCAATTTATAGGCGTTTTGTCGTTTTTTCGATTGCCCTGTATTAATTTCTGCAAAGTTTGTTGACTTTTTGTCGCATTAGGAATAAACGCTCTATAAAAGTTGACCATGCCTAAGAAGTTTCTTAGGTCTTTCGCTACAGCTGGTAGCTGGAATTTTCTTACAATTTCAACCTTTTCGGGGGGTGGCTTAATACCTAGTGCACTGATTGCATGCCCTAAGAATGTCAACTCCTTTCTGCCGAACTGGCATTTAGCCACATTAATCGTTAAGTTGTTTTGCCGAAGACGTTCGAAAACGGATCGCAAGTGCATTTCATGCTCCTCGTCTGCGCTGGAAGCTATCAGGATATCGTCGATGTACGAAAAGGAGAAATCGAGGCCTTTAAGCACGCTATGGATGTGACGCTGAAAGGTTTGAGCGGCGTTTCTCAAGCCAAATGTCATGAAAGCGAACTCGAAAAGACCGAAAGGTGTGGAAATAGCGGTTTTGGGTATGTCATTCGGTTCTATCGGGATTTGGTGGTACGCTCTTTGAAGATCGATGGCGGAGAAAATAGTTTTACCATGCAAAATGCTAGTCACATCATGCATATACGGAATCGGATACCTATCTGGCACCGTTATCGCGTTTAAAGCGCGGTAGTCACCGCAGGGCCTCCACTCGCCATTAGATTTTTTTACGAGGTGCAGTGGACTAGCCCAGTTACTTTTCGAAGGCCTGCAAATGCCTTTCTCCATGAGGTAGTCGAGCTCCCTCCTTGCCGCTTGCAATTTCTCCCCTGACAACCTTCGTGGGCGCGCGAAAACAGGAGGTCGTAATATGATGCGTGACTTTACAGTCAGTTGGCCCTTTATTTGAATTTATGGTTAGCAGGTCTTTGTACTCCTGTAGTAGTTTGCCGTAATTTTCGTGCACGTTGTAAGTGAAAATTTGTTTTACGTCTGCTTGAGTCGTAACGCCTTTAGATTGAAGCAGGGTTTTTCTATCCAGCAACACCGCCTTTCTGATGTCAACCAAAAGATCATAATGTCTTAAAAAATCTGATCCCAGTATAGGTGAGTTGACGTCGGCCAGTAAGAAAGTCCAGGGGAATTCGCGCCGTAGGCCCAAAGAAATTTTAATTCTTTTCTCGCCGTACGTACGTATAGGGGAGGCGTTAGCTGCGAAAAGCTTTGGAGCGATATGAACTAAATTTGATGTTGCGTAGCGCGCTGGAAGAACGGATACGTCAGCCCCTGTGTCTACTAAAAAATTTATTTTCGAAATATTGTCCCTGACTAAAAGGCGAGCTATGCATGGAGTATTTTCTTCCAACCTGCTCGCGTGATCAGAAGATGCGTTTAGTTTTTTGAAGGCTTTTTTGGGTACGCACAAGGACTGCGACATTTTCGGGCATTTTCTCCGTGCCTTTCGTGATACCAGCAGTACTCGCCACTGTCACGCTTCGGAGTCGGCGATCGCCTACGGCGAATTGCAGAACTTGATCGCGATCGTTTGTGTTGTCTATATTCGCCGTTTTGGATAAATTTACTTACTTGCTTTTCGATCCGTTCAATTCGTTGGCTGATGTCTGCTAATTCACTAACAGCTGGTTTTGGTGTAGAGATTGCTGCTATCTGCTGAAAATCACCCACCTCAAGAATTTTGTCGGCCAATTTAGCTAACTCCGGCAGTTGTGCGTCCGATGCTTGCAGTATTGCTCGTGCCTGCGGTGGTAGTCGCTGCAGCCAAAGTGACTTTAAAAATTCTGGGGTAAATTTGTTTTTCGCCAAGGCGCTTAACTCATTTAGCAGCTGTGTTGGTCGTTTGTCGCCTAAATCAACTTCAGATAATAGCTTTTGAGCCTTTTTCTGCTCACTTTCGCAATATCTTTCGATTATACATTTTTTGAGGTTAGCGTATTTTCCGCTCTCCGGAGGGTTTAAAATGGCGTCCGAAATTTGCGCTAAAACATTCGATTCGACTGCCGCCACAACTGTGTTGAAGCGGGAACTGTCGCTGGAGACGCCCGAAACTCCAAATTGCGCCTCTACCTGGGCGAACCATATTTCCGGATGTCCCGCCAAAATGTGGGTACCTTCACAGATACCTTGTTAACTATTGGGTATTCCACGTGGCCGCTAGCTCCTGCTGCTGAAGAGGTATTGGGTGCCTTCGCATCGTGACCGTGTGGTCTACTCAAGAGATCTGATTGGAATAATTAATTACAAAAATTAGCGCTGGCGATATATGCCTATCTTAAAATCGATACATTGTTCATGTTCGTTTGGTGCGTAATACTAAATATTATTATGATTTGTTCAGACTGTCAATATTACATACATGAAAGTGTAAGATGTTCGCCACAGAAGCATACTTCTAAAACCAATTCTGATGTCCCGACTTTTTACTTTTGTCCTTGAGCGCAAAAGTTTGAAAAATCCTTAGTTGACCCATTTAGAATGCCCGAATCGTGCTCAAATGTATGACCGACACCCACTAACTTTGAAGGGCTGACGGACCCATGACAGTGGCACATCCCCTAAACCACCACCTGGGGGTTCCCCACACAAACATTTAAAAAATAACCATTTTTGGCACTTTTTTAAAAAAATAAGTGAAATGCCTATGTTTTTAAAGTTCTTAAGAGAAAAATGAACTCCATAAATAACAAGTAAGAAAGTCTAAGTTCGAGTGAACCGAACATTAAATACCCAGCGGTAATTTTCAGAACGGGATAACAATGATATAGGCCCTAGGAGGATTTACCTAAAGTTTTTACTATCTTAGCTATTTCTCTTACCGTATTATGTCAATTTATGTGATTTTCGAAATTTTCATATCGAAAGTGGGCGTGATCGGGAAGCGTCTAGTCCAATCTCATCACCTATATTGCTAGTATATTTGTGCCAAATTTCATTAGTCTGAAGTAAGTCGAATATTTCAAAATGCCCCCCTTAAAGGTGGGCCTTGCCACGCCCAATTCTAACCATTTATAAAAAAAATCATAATATAATGATTGGGGGGTTCATCCTACCAAACTATATCATTTAGCCATTTCCGTTACCGAATTATGTCAATTTATGTGATTTTCCATATTTTCCATATGGAAAGTAGGCGTGGTCGGGAAGCGATTTCGTCAAATTACATCAAGTATGCACCCTGTTATGCTAGTATACCTTTTACCAATTTAATCGTTCTACCGTAATCAGGTTAAAAAATATGACACGTGAAATTTTCACATATGCCTCCCTGAAAAGTGGGCGATGCCATGCCTACTTTTAAAAATTTATCAAAAAATCATAATAGAATCTCTAAGGGGTTCATCCTACCAAACTATATCATTTTAGCCATTTCCGTTAACGAATGATGTCAATTTATGTGATTTTCGAAATTTTCGATATCGAAAGTGGGCGTGGTTGGAGAGCGATTTTTTCCAGTTTCATCAGGTATACTCCCAACGATAATAGTATGCTTTGTGCCAAATTCCATCGTTCTATCGTAATCAGTTTAAAAGTTACGACCAGTCAAATTTCAAAAATGCCTTCCTTAAAAGTGGGCGGTGTCAATCATAAGAGAATGACCAGGGGGATTCACCTATAAAATTATATCATTTTTACCATTTCAGCTGCCGAGATATGTCAATTTGTGTGATTTTCGAAATTTTTGATATCGAAAGTGGGCGTGGTTGGAGGGCGATTTTATCCAATTTCATCAGGTATACTCCCAATAATACTAGTATGCTTTGTGCCAAATTCCATCGTTCTGTCGTAATCAGTTTAAAAGTTACGACCAGTCCAATTTTCGAATATGCCTCCCTTAAAAGTGGGCGGTGTCACGCCCACTATAAAAAAGTTATGAAAAAATCATAAGAGAATCACCAGGGGGTTAAATTTATAAAATTATATCATCTTAGACGTTTCAGCTGCCGAGATATGTCAATTTGTGTGATTTTCGAAATTTTCTATATCGAAAATGGGGGCGTGGTTATCATCCGAATTCGCCCATTTTAAATAGCAATCTACCCTGTCCAGAAATTAATGTGTATACAACATTTCATGCAAATATATCAATTTTTACTCAAGTTATCGTGTACACAGACGGACGGATGGACGGACGGACGGACATGGCTCATTGAACTCCTCTTTTCAGCCTAAGAACTTTCATACTCAGCTGATTTTATCACGTAAAGTGCCAAAAATTGTGATTTTTTGATTTTTTTTGTATGGGGACCCTCAAAAGTGGGGTCTTAGGGGATGTGCCACTGTCATGGGTCCGTCAGCCCTTCAAAGTTAGTGGGGTCTCTCAAAGTCAAAAGTACAAAGTCGGGACATCAGAATTGGTTTTAGAGGTATGCTTCCTTCGGCAAAGTATCTTATTTTGATCCCTTAAACACGATTTTCCTTGTCATTTGGGTGAATTTCAAATCGACCCGCCTAATTGAACACAGTACCCCTGTAGGGCGCTTGAGACCAACAAATTTTATTTTGGATTATGCTGCATATCTTGAAAACTTGAAGTCCTTTCCAAAAAACTAAAACTTGTATAATTAAGCAGTGAATGCCTCTCGATGACACATGCCCAATAAGGTTCATTCATTGTCAATTAGTGGCAAAAAAATGTCGTCAAAACCGGAAAAACCCAAAAAAATTCAACTTCTCGCGCGAAAAACATGTCACAACCTTTTCAAATGAACAAAAGACTATACATATTTCGAAAGTGTCAACAATTCTCTACCCAAAACCGTTGTGAATTTCAAAATCTGTTGAAAGCTTGATTTTTAATGATTTTTTTCAACGAAAACTGTGAAAAAACGGTTTTTTGGCCTTAAAACCAGATTTTGGGGGTGTTACAAATCTTTTGAAGGGTGTTTCGTGTATAACACGACCAGATGAAAAATCTGTACTATGTCGCTTCAAAAGTGTATTCCATTTTTTCTTTTTTGTCGCAGTGTGTTTTCAATAAGCTTCCCGATGATATACAGGTGAAAATATGGCTTCCTGGGTTCAACCATGACGATATTGAAGTTCTGTTACGGCCTAACACATAATTCGTCTTCCGACTTAAAAACTTTGCAACATATTTTCTTTATTTTCTTACTACTTTTTTATTTTCTCACTTGTCAATTGCTGCAGAAGTTACCAGAATAATGCCTACAGAGGTAACCAAAGGCGCACATTCCAATCCCGTTTCAATAATTTTAATAACAATAATAATAATAATAATAGAAATAACAGTCAAAGATCCGGAAGAAACTTCGGAAATCAATCTCGCGGTTCTAATTGTAATAACCTTAGAAACGTTAGAAATGTGAACCAACAGGAAAACCAGCAAACTCCACCTCAATAAATAAAATACTATATGTCTTCAATCTGCACCTTAATAGCTATATATCCTCAAGAACAACTCTAAATAACTCTATTTCAACCCTCCTGATTGATACAGGAGCGGACATATCAATTATAAAAAAGGGTCAAATTGACAATGATGTCACCATTAATTACTCTCAAAGGCATTGGTCATGGTTTAACAAGCACTATTGGTACGGTTACAGCGGATTTAAAGGATGATCACCTATTAATCAAACACAAATTTCATATAGTAGAAGATACATTTCCAATCCCATGTGACGGAATTTTGGGACTTGATTTTATTAAAAAATATAATTGCATTTTAGATTACAATAAAAATGGGGACAGCCTAATACTACGTCCATATGATTACCCAGAAAACATAATAATCCAAATGACAAATAACCCAACCGTAAATTGCATAACAATCCCAGCAAGATCGGAAGTAATCCGACAAGTTCATATTGAAAATGGCAATTCTGAATTATTGATACCCCATCAAAAATTATCCGAAGGTAATCATATGGACGTAGTATTAGGCTGTCCCCATTTTTATTGTAATCTAAAATGCAATTATATTTTTTAATAAAATCAAGTCCCAAAATTCCGTCACATGGGATTGGAAATGTATCTCTTTTTAGATCAGTTTTTTGAGAGTAATTAATGGTGACATCATTGTCAATTTGACCCTTTTTTATAATTGATATGTCCGCTCCTGTATCAATCAGGAGGGTTGAAATAGAGTTATTTAGAGTTGTTCTTGAGGATATATAGCTATTAAGGTGCAGATTGAAGACATATAGTCTTTTATTTATTGAGGTGGAGTTTGCTGGTTTTCCTGTTGGTTCACATTTCTAACATTTCTAAGGTTATTACGATTAGAACCGCGAGATTGATTTCCGAAGTTTCTTCCGAATCTTTGACTGTTATTTCTATTATTATTATTATTATTGTTATTAAAATTATTGAAACGGGATGGGAATGTGCGCCTTTGGTTACCTCTATAGGCATTATTCTGGTAACTTCTGCGGAAATTACCGCGAAAATAATTTTGTTGACGTATGTGTAACAATGAATTAGGGTTTCCCGTAACTTCTGTGCAGCTGTTTGTGAATTTTGATATGGCCTCGTTCATCGAAGTGAACGTTCCAGCTTGCATAATTGTTTTTACCTTATCATTAGAACAATTCTTACACATAGCCTTTACAGCTGTTTGTGTAGCATATTTGGTAGCTAGATCTGTTGTTAAACCAGTATATTGATTAGCAGTCTTACTGCGCTGTTGGATGTTCAGGAGTTTCGCTGTTATAACTTCAACTGACTCACCCTTTACTTTATTTTTTAGTTTTAGTTTTATTTCCTGTATTGACTCTTCAGCGCTTATCAAATTTCTAGCTGTGCCTTTTAGCTTTGTTTTTATCATGGACACTGCTAAAGCCACATGTTCCTCCTTGATTTGTTCGAGGATATCAAGGGCATCCAGAAAACTTGATAAGTTTTCTGGTTTGCCATCGAACTCAGGTAAGATCGATGACGCAGTTTTAATGAATGATGTCGCTGGTTGCGCCATTTCGGTGTCCGTTTGGGAATTTTGTCCTGCTTGGGCGACAATATTTGTTTGAGAAAATGTTTCTTGTTTCTCAATAATCTCAGTCTGAACAGATTTATCAGAATCAGAATGAACTTTTTCTTCTTCTTCTAGTTCCTCTTCTGAACTATCTTCCAGTAATTTGGCGTCAAAATCTATTTCAATATCTTTTTCATAAGATTTTGGCACTATGAAGTCAATTTCATATCTTGATAATGAGTACACCAATTTGTCTCTGATAGACGAGAATATTTGGTATGCTTCTGTTTGGTGAGCTTTTGTTAAATAATGGTTAGTTCTTTTCAATATTTTTCCGCTATTATTTAATGACAACAAAATGATATTCAGATGTTTCTTTATCGTTTCAATTTTAATTTTTGTATTTTTACATATGCATTTATATGACTTTTCCGCGTTTATTTTTTCTTCAGAAAGTTCCCTCAAAATATCGTCCCACTTTTCCATTTGTATTACTTATACTTTGTCCAGACCGTCTGCGCGGCTCTGGTATTTCTTTTTTAAAATTTTATTGTGGACTGAGTATATTTTGAGGAACAAACTGGTACAGGTGCAATCGGTAGCAAGATTTTTATGAATTCCAAAGCTTCAGTATGGTCAACAATTTTAATGCTATTGACTACATTCGCATTTGGGGTATCTACTTTAGAAGTTTTTCCCCCATATTAAGAATCAGATAGACAAATGGAAATGGTCTTTACTTACTCCTTTTTTTTCTCTAAAAAAAATTTAATAGCAAATTTTCGAGTTTAAATTTTTATTTTTATTTATTCATAAGATTTTTTTTTCTTAAGGGTTTACTTTTCTTATTATTCTAATTAATTCTTCTTCCAAAGTGGAAGGATATAAAAGGTCTTCCATTGTGGGTTTTCTACCCATTCCTATAAAGGACCACAATTTTTTCAAACAATTTAGATTATGCCTATTGCTGCCTATATTACGTGATCTCGACTTTCGGGCAACGTCCGCGTTTTCACGCTCTAAATCCTCTACAATTTTATTTATTGCCTCGTAGTCAAGATCTTCGGGCAATGCACAATCCATGGGAATAGATTGCAAGTAACTAAATTAACGTACCAAAATTTTTTTTTTTTGTAATTATTTTTTTTTTTTACAACCTTATTTCACTTGACTCTATTGCTTTTTGAAAATTTTTTAACCACATTATTTCTTTAATTAATTTTATTTTCTCATATTCTTCTTCGAGCTGTTTTTTAAACTCTTCTAACATAATATACGCTTCTGATGATTCTGCTTCAGTTGGTATGACCCCTTTCGAGGACATATCAACCTTAAAAAAAATTAGAATAAAAAAAAAAACGAAGCGAAACGGCAACTATTTGGTGTCCTTCTAGTTTAAGCCGCCGTTAGGTCAGCCATAAGTTAAATTTTTTTTTTTTTTTTTTATACCTAAATCTTTTATACCAATAATAATTTATTAAGTCTTTGGATGCTTTCCCTTTGCTATGCCAATAATTCTTGTGTTTCCTCAGATGTCATCATAACGTGTGCGGTAATAAGTTGTTAAGTCTTTGGATTCTTCGCCTCTGTTATTTTTGTTTTTCCTCAGATGCCATCATAACGTGTGCGGGTTTATATTCAAAATAAATTAATTTACTTTATTCCTGCAATAATAGATTAACTTTTTATATCCAGGCTTTCCTGCCTTTGAAGTTTGGCAGATCGCTAATGAGCAATGTTTGCCGTCAGTATCAAGGCAGGATCGCCATAAAGAAGCTAAATAAATTAAATACAAAGGATTAATATTGCCCGTTGCGTGGCAGAGCAGCAATTGGTTTATTTAGTAATATTTCAGCTTATTTATAATAATTCTTAACTCTAAAACTCTTATTTACTAGAATACATATTTACTCTAATTCTATGTACTGTATGAGGTACAACTCAGTGCAGTCAGTAACATACATACAAACATATGCAGCTCGCAGCTACAAGTAATGCCGTTACATACGCACGCACACATGTACTAAGCGTGGAGCTGCTAGCAATGCAGTCGCGAACATTCACACATATGGTGCCAGCGTATGTAAGGCGATATGAAACTCTATAGCTAGTGCCGCTTATATATTTGGGGCGCGTGAGAAAGTGAACGTAATTATGAATACGTTGACTCTGCAAAATGTTTACATTCCACAGCCAAACATTTAGAAGTCGGCGTGTGGCTTTGCTGTTGTTAGTGACATGTTCTGATATACTACACAAATAGCTGATGGCTGTTTGACTTTTCGAGAGGACTCGCCTAAGTCTCGCTGTGTCGTCGACCTTTTCGACGCCAGTGCAGAAATTTCTCCACGAGGTTCTCTTCGCCTGTCTCAGAGCTTTTTTGTAGGCTCTTAGTTTAACTTTATATCCGTGCCAAAGAGGCTCAGATCCGAGGCCCTTGGCCTTGTTAAATTGTTTCCGGCATGATTTGCGGAGCGAGTCCAAATCGTAGGACCACCAATGGGGCCTGTGTTTACCGTGTGGTTTTGGCACTGGACAAGCCCGCCATTTTCTGACCCACTCCTAAGCGCCTTCACTACAGATAGTGAGGTCTACGACCTCCCTGCGGGTCTTAGTGATAAAAGTAGGCTCATTACTCACGTTGCAAATTACCAGGTTGGTTGTTAATAGGTAATCAAACAGAGACTCGCCCCTGGCATTGATATCGGAGCTCCCCCATTTCCCGCCTTTTTTTATATAGGAACACATTTAATGACTGAGTTTTGTACTATTGCAAGAAAAACATACAAAATATAAACATTTTTAAATGGTTGTAGTTAGTTTAATAGTAATGATAAGCACATAATGTAAACAGGTTTTTAAACTTAAAAACCTCCACTTTAAATGGTTGTAGTTAGTTTAATAGTAATGATAAGCACATAATGTAAACAGGTTTTTAAACTTAAAAACCTCCACTTTAAGGATATGTTTTTGCAAAAGGTTTACAAATGATAAGAAAACTCACTTTAAAAAGAATTCCATTTTTCCCGTAAAAAAATTATGGGAAAGGGCGAAAAAGCGACCCCTAAGGCACGGCTAGAATCGCCTAGGCGGTTAAAGAATATTTTAAGTAGGTAAGGGGTAAGTTGCAGAGGTAACTTTTTGCGAGGCTTATTTTCTCATCATTTACTTAAGACCCAAAAAAAACTAAAACTTTTTTATTTTAATAAAAAAGAGTAAAATTGACCCTATAGGCCACCAACGGCAACACTGCCTCCGTTTGTGGTGGAGGTTCTTCGGCGTCGTAGGGCATATAGACCGACGCCACCGTCAGACGGGTGCTGACGACCGTTAGACTGATAGCGGTAATATCACCATTGGTGTAGTTAGGTAGGAGAAAGGAGTTCAACTCAGACTTGACCAAAATACACGTTCTGAATTTGCTCTCCTCCCTGGCTCGAATGAGCTTGAAGCCCTTAGTCCCCAATCCGCAGATTCTCGAGCTATTGACCCAGGGTTATTGTGAGGACCACATCCACGTCGCCTTTAGAAAGACGACTACATAAAGCAGCCGAGGTCACAGCACTATCGCCAAGGGACGTGGCGGATAACATGCTTTCTGCATCGGAATCCTCCGCATCCTCTTCCGGCTCCCCTGGAGCAGCCGAGAAAGCAGCGCGCTGAGCATCGCCACGATATACGTGGCTAACGATCTGGCCTACAATGTAGTGTACTAGGCCATCTTTGCGCCTTTGTGATATATACTGGAAGATTTAATAATTTAGGTGTAAAGTTTTAATGTTAGAAATATATAATTATGTACAATATGGAATTATTTTGTGGCAGACGAAGAAGCCAAATTATCTTTAAAGGTTACAATGAACTTATAAAGTGTTATATTCCTTCACAGTCAATTTATTTTTTACTTTTTAGTTAATTTTATAAACCAATAATAAAAGCTTATTTTTAAAAAAGTTTTTATTTCTTTAATTTTATTTTTTACTTTTTAGTTCGGTTTATCAACAAGAGGCAATAATGTCGCAGCGACATCAATCGGCTGCTAGAAGCAACAGAAACCATAGAATCTTTTACAATAAAGCCGCGTGGTTAATAAAGTTACTTTCGGTTTATCAACAAGAGGCAATAATGTCGCAGCGACATCAATCGGCTGCTAACAGCAACAGAAACCATAGAATCTTTTACAATAAAGCCGCGTGGTTAATAAAGTTACTTTTGGGATATTGGAATAAAGACTAAACTAAACGATAAATGGGATTTTTGAAATTAAGCTAATTTTTTTATTTACTGTTAGCGAAGCCTGAACGATGATGAAAATTTGCAAAATCCCATCTTAACTGCAAGTTAGTACAATATCAAAAGCAAAATTTCCTGGAATGAAAACTTTCGAATAGCTCTACTCGTGCGCCACCTATCGGAATTATTTTTTTGTTATTTTGCGTGGAGGCAGAAAACTAAACGATGATGAAAATTTCAAGATCCTACCTCAACGGGAAGTTCGTTGAAAAACGAATTAATCGACACTGAAAACAGACCTTCGTAATTCTCAAATAAAGCGACTCACGCGCCACCTAGCGGGTCCAATTTTTTTTTAACATTTAGTAATTAATTAAGTAACACACACGTAAAATATCAGCCAATTCGGTCCATAATTACGATTTTGAGTTTTTATTACCGCTATCTCAGCCCCACCTAGCGGAATTTTTTATTTACAAAAGTATTTCTTTTCATGGTAGTAATACATGTTACGAATTTCAGCTAAATCGGACCATAAATGCGAATTTTGAAAATATAGCGACCCACGCGCCACCTATCGATTTTTTTTTTATAATAATGCATTGTCATCGGGGTTATACATGGGTGCAGAATTTCAGATCAATCGGACACCGGGAAGTGTATCAAATTTAGCTTGCAAGATTTGATTACAGACAGCCGTCAGGTGAAACTAAATAAAAGCTTATAAAAAATAAAAAGGTAGTAAGAAAATATGTTGCAATGTTTTTAAGTAGGAAGCCAATTATGTGATAGGCCGTAACAGAACCTCAATATCGTCATGGTTCAAACCAAGAACCCATATTTTCACCTGCTTTAGGAAAAGGCTGATTCTTCGAATTGTTTGTATATTTTCGGGAAGCTTATTGAAAATCATACACAATACCATGGTATAGAAGTTTCGATACAGAGTTGTACGTGAGGCAGGAACAGTAACATTTGAACTAGAATTGCTTCTTAACATGCGTGAAGTGTATATAGGACTTCGCAGATAACCACTTCTCATAAAAAAAAAGTGTGAAGTGTCTTACAGGGAGAATATTTAATCTTCTAAAGAGATTCATCGAGTGCGTTAAACGGCTAGCATTGCAGATTCTTCGTATAAGACACTTCTGTAACATTAAGAGAGGTCGAGTTCTACTAGAATATGCACTGCCCCAGCAACTTATACCATATTATACATAGCAATATAGAAGTATTATATATATGCGTGTGAATTAAAAAAGTATTTTCATAAAATAAAATGTCACGTTTCACAGCGGTGGTTGAAGGGTTTTATTCAAATTTAGGAACTCGGTTTGGCTGATAATAAATTTAACAAGCAAAAGACAGAATGCAGAATGTTTCTGACGTCCGTCTTTTTCCAAATTTTAGTATATAAATTGCAAAAACTTAAACCTTGTACAATTTTTAAATTTTTATTCAAAGATTTTAGAGTAATACTGTTAAATGGACCTTGGATCTCATTGGAATTTTGTTTTATGTGCTGGGTCCCAAACCCTACGCACAACGAAAGTTAGATTTAAATTACAAAATTACATATATAGCGACCCACTTTTCGGATTAATTTATGACTCTCATAAGTCATATACTACACTTTTTGGGTTCTTAAATAGGACCTTTTTTGGGGTGGGGAAGCATGCATAAACCTGTGGCATTACATATTTGTGGGAAAAGTTCTTAGCAATTGCTCTCTAGAACTTTCTGAATTAAGGTAACGATATGTACAGTGCCGCACATAATTATTGGCACAGCTACCATTTTTCTCTTTAGATCTAGTCTAGCGCTGAACGACAGTCTTTAGAATTACGGAACTAATTTTGCTGTATAGTTCCATTAATTTACTATCACATGCAACCATCTTTAAAAAAAAACTCGATTTAGGATATGAATTTATTAATAAATTTTCCATGTTTTTGTCGCACAAAATTATTGGCACACTTAGTACACCAAATATTAAAAAAACCTCTCGTATACAATTTAAAACACATCTTTTGGGGACTCTTTTTTAAGTTTTCTTTCAAAATATTCAGGTATGCTGTATGGTCCATGATTCCGTCTATGAATAACAACTCTCCAATACCTGCACAAGACATACAACCCCACACCATCACCCCTTCACCACCATGTTTCACTGTTGGTGCCAAATTTTTTTTTTTTTTAAAGCGCAGTGTTCAATTTTCTCTACACCCTAATACGACCATCTAATCGAAAAATGTTGAATTTGCTCTCATCAGAGAACAGTACTTGATCCCAGAATGCAGATGGCTTGCTGACGAACTCCTTGGCATAGTCCAAACGTTTTTGCTGATTGATAGTTGATATTAATGGCTTTCGACGAGCAATACGAGATTTGTAACCAGCTTTTTGTAGGACCCTTTTGACGTTTACCAAAATCCTCCTCGACCTCAGCTGCAATCTGTGTGGATGTAGTTTTTAGGTCCTCCTTTACTTTACGTACTATTTGGTTGCATTCCCATACGTACTATTTGGTTGCATTCCCATATAAAAAACAATGAAAAAATTTCAAAAATTAAAAGAAAATTCACTTTGAAAAAAAAAATGCCATTTTTCCCCATACAAAATGTATGGGAAAGGGCGAAAAAAATAGCCACCCCTAAGGGTTAAGTTAGAGCGCTAATTTTTTTCAAGGTTTATTTTCTCATCAATACCTAAAGTTTCAGGGGGTAAGACCGAAAAAAAACCAAATTTCTTTTATTTGGATCACCTCAATATATATGTTCGCATATTAGGGTAATATAAAACATTGCAAGGCACACTGTTTTCTGTAACAAGTCCATTATATGCCCGGGATATTTCTTGTTTGCTAATTTTACTTTGAACTGTTCTTTAACGCTCACTGGACTGCATCAAATATTAAGAATTTGTATAATTCTTCATTATCGTTAAAAGTTGAAAGTTCGTTCGTTTTTCAGTCCGTTTTCGAAATTCTTCCAAAAAAATATTTAGTTGCTGACATTTTATTATTATACCCAGCTGTACTTGTACACAGGGTATTATAACTTTGTTAGGATAACGGTTGGTTGTACAGGTATAAAGGAATAGAGATAGATATAGACTTCCATATATCAATATGATCAGGATCGAAAAAAAATTTGATTGAGCCATGTCCGTCCGTCTGTCCGTCCGTCCGTCTGTCCGTTAACACGATAACTTGAGCAAATAATGAGATATCTTCACCAAATTTGGCATGCGTACTTATTTGGGTTCAGAATAGATTGCTATTGAAAATGGGTATAATCGGACCATAACCACGCCCCTTTTTCGATATCGAAAATTTCGAAAAACGTATAAAATGGGTTAATTCAATATTAGAAGCAACTACAATGATAAAATTTGCAATATGTATTGATTTGGATGTTCTAAGGCCGATTTTATAAAAATTTTTGAAAAGGGGGCGTGGTACCGCCCACGTATATTTGAAGAAATTTTAAAATTTTGACTCTTAATAACTTCAGAACAGTTTATGCTAGTATAACGAAATTTCGTAGAGGACATACTATTGTTGTGGTAAATTCAGCTATAGAAAATAAACGAAATCGCTTCGCGACCACGCCTACTTTTTCATAAAAGTTATATTGAAAGGAGGTGGAAATATTGAAAAGTCCATATCTAATTAACTGATTTCGCTATAATAATATAATTTGGTACATACATCAACTTTCATATTCTTTACATAATTTTTTCAAAATTTTGGAAAGTGGGCGTGGCACCGCCCACTTATGAGTCAAGCAATTTCGACTGCTAACAACTTCAGAACGGTGTGAGATAGATTTACGAAACTAGGTACCAGGCATGTTATGTTTATGTAGAGTACTACCACAGAAAATAAGAAAAATCGGTGAACGATCACGCCCACTTTATGTGCACAGCTGGGTATGTAATGTTCGGTTTCACCCGAACTTAGACTTCCTTACTTGTTTTTTTATTATATCTGATCTTTTTTTTTCAAGAATGTTTTTTGGTTGTTTTTTAATAATAAAATGTCAGCAATCTGTCGCTTGCTTATGCTGCTACTTTGCTGTTTGTTGTTTTCAAAGCTAAATTGAAAGGAAACCTGCTGCTTGTCCAGCAAGACAAATTTTCAAGCTCAGCAACAGCAAATTATCGTTGCTTTTGCCATTTCTGCTGAAGCATTTTCAACCCTGGTTAAAACTCTGTTTAATGTTTTGTAGTACATGTTTGAAAGTGTTTTTTCAAACTCAAAAATTATAAAATCTAAATTGAATTGAATGAATTGATTTTACAACTGTCAACTACAAATGTGCAGGTAGATATTGATAATATTTTGGAAAATATGAACTAAATAAATTCTAATTAAAATTTGAACGTGGGGCTGGGGGTTCAATTCAAAAAAATATTGTTGTTGTATTTCAATAGAAAATATTTTCCTATCGGTGAGAATTACAAAAACGAAATCATGTTTTAATCTGTTTCATACCTTTCTTTTTGAAAACTTTAAACCATTATTAGTTTAATAAAAATCAATTTTTATCAACAGATCAACTTTTGCTGAATGAATATTTTTTTTATTTGATTACACAGTACAACAAAAATTGATTTTTTTATGCAACATAGTACTTTTCTGAAAGGGTGCGTCGCGTAGATCACTTTTGCCGAACAAGCTTATAGTCCAGCTCGTCACAGTTCTTTTTTAATTGCACCCAAAGGTTAAGGGGTTCATATTGGGTCTTTGTACCATAACCACATAAACTTCAAGAGCTACAGCTTCGGTGTCTAAGGGAAGGTTGTGGGCAATAAAAAAACTAACATTTTCCTCCTAGACATTGTCCTGCTACGATTCATTTTTTCTTGGGTTTTTGTAAAATTTCTCGAAAAAATGTCTCTCCTGAGTCTACTGTTAACTATATCTTTACGACACCTTCGGGAAAAATATTCCTCATAAAAACTAAGGGGGGTGTCCAAATAACAACATTTCCGTTGGGGACTCCTTTAACCATAAACTAGCAAAAATAGAGTTCATCCAAAAAACAACTAAAATACATGAGACAGTCCATATGAAAACGTCTAATTCAAAAAGCTGGTTAGTCTTGGATTTCGCTCAAACTTTGAGGGACACTTCTTTAGGGTCCTAACGGATAAAATTTACACACATTTAATTTTCATAACCACTGGTTTCGGACTGGTCGAATTTCAAAGTTTGAAAAACGTCGTGTTTAGGCTTACCCTATTATTGCTGTACACATGTTTCTATTAGAGATATCCTTTCATTCGATACGGCGTTTAAAGGTAAAAGAGAGTAGTTTGTTCAAAAGTAAATAATAAATCATAAGCGAGTACCTGGTATTATAAACCTGGAAGTTAAAATTCATCATTTTTATCCTTTTTTGTCAACTTTAGCTGGCTCTGGCGTCTTCACTGCTTTAAGTAGCCATGCAAATTTTTTCAGAAATTAAGGGTACATATCCTAGAAGAAACTACCCCATCCATTGGACAAAAAAACTCACTCCTTATAGGTAAATTATTATCTCGAAATTTGAAAGATTTCAAAAATCGTGTTTTTCAGGCTCTAAAACGGACATGTTTCTCAAGAGATAAAAATACGAATTTGTTATGGGCTCCAGTCCTGACCTCTAGCTTCTAATACCTCAAAATTTTGTTTTGTTATATTCATACTAAAGTGAAATCAAGAAAAAAAACCTGCATATCTTATGCCTGGTCAGAAAATTTTGACGTTTACGGTATTTTCCATTTTATTGCAGATTACTATTACAAAAATGTATAAAACATGTGCAGCGAAGTATATACTCATCTTTGCCGTGAATCTGCACGTTTACCTCAAGAAATATATGGTTGGTTGGTTGCCGTGCCGCCCGGTCAGAAGGACCGGACCCAAGTAGCACGCTGGGCGCCATTTTGATGCGCAATTACAGTTTGTTTTCTACGGACTAGATGGATTATGGTCAAACCATTTGGTGAGACCTATAAATTTGTTTATGTCAACTATGGAGCACTTAGATACATCCTTCAGGTCAGTTAGAACAAACCGACCTAAGGTCTTGTGTCTTATATTGGCCAGGGCAGGACACTCGCAGAGGAAGTGAGTAACAGTTTCTTTACAGCCATCTAGGCCGCAACTTCTACACACCTCTTTGAATGGTAGCCCAATTCTCTCCGCGTGTTGGCCCAGTGGCCAGTGTCCTGTTATGGTGGCTGTTATTCTGAAAATCTCCTTGCTAGATCTGCATAGCAGGCTCTCGGTTCTACTTTTGTTGTATTCAGGCCAGGTTTGTTTGACAATCCTACAGCTATCCGAGGAATACCACCTACGAATGGCCATGGCCTTGTATTTGACGCACACTAACTACATCTAAGTTGTCTGCTGAAGCCCCTGTCTTTGCCAGTACATCCGCTTTCTCATTGCCCACAATGTTCCTGTGACCCGGAACCCAGACAAGTGTGATTTTCGCGGAGTTTTCTGCTGCCCTAAGCGACCCTTTGCAGTCGCTGACGGCCTTAGAGGAAGTGATCGGCGAGTCGAACGCCATAAGCGCCGCTTGACTGTCTGTGTATATCCGCACCTCCCTCCCTTCAATTGACTCTCCTATTAGGTGTCCACAGGCTTTCTCGATACCAACTACTTCTGCTTGGAAGATGCTGGCCGAGTCCGGGAGACGGTAGGACTGAGCGACTTGCAATTGCTCAGAATAGACCCCTGCTCCCACGCCACAGTCCATTTTGGACCCGTCCGTGAATACAGAGATTATCCCCTGCTTACAAGCGCTACCATCTCTCCATTCGCCTCTTGACGGGAAGTGCACTTCATAGTTTTTGTCGAATTTTAGGGAGGGTGGGAGGCAGTCTGATGATAGGTCTTCGTTTGAGAACCTGTTTAGGATGCCGCTGTGGCCATACTGTTTCGCAGTCTAGCACTCGGACTCCGTAAGCCTTAGTGCTGCTCCTGTGGCCATTACACGAATGTGCATGTCTAGCGGTAATTGGTTTAAGATGATGTTGAGTGCGTCAGTCGGGCAGGATCTAAGTGCGCCCGTTACGCCTCCGAATGTCGCTCGTTGTATCTTGTTTGGGTTATTGATGTTGTACTGCTTGTCTAGGGCCGGCCACCAAACTAACGCCCCATACGATAGTATGGGTCTTATGACTGCAGTGTAGAGCCACATCATCAGTTTTGATTTTAGACCCCAGTTCTTGCTTACTATTCTTTTGCAGGAGTAGTAGGCAATGTATGCTTTGTTTATTCTTTTCTCAACGTTCAGTTTCTAGTTGAGTTTGCTATCTATTTCGACACCGAGGTATTTTACACTCTGGGAGAGTGATAGTTCAGTGCCGTTAAGCGAGGGTAGACGGAATTGAGGGATCTTGGTTTTGTTGCTAAACAGTACTAGTTCCGTTTTACTCGGGTTGATGCCTAGACCACTAGCAGAGATTCAGGCCTGTAGCTTCCGTAGTGCCCTTTCCAAGATTTCCCTAAGCGTTGAGGGGGACGGTCCCGATACTGCAATAGCAACGTCGTCAGCATATGGTACTACCTTAACCCCGTTTTTGTTTAGCTCGAGAAGTATATCGTTCAGTGCGACCACCCACAGTAGTGGAGAAAGAACACCTCCCAGAGGTGTACCCCTGCTCACTGTTCTAGTTATTGTGGCTGATCCCATGTTCGCTTCTATCTGTCTGTTCTCTAGCATCGATTGCGTCCATCCACAAATATAGCTGTCTACTCCAGCCTTTTGGAGGGATTTTACAATTGCGCCTGTTTCTATGTTGTTGAACGCCCCTTCTATATCTAAGAAGGCTGCCAAAGTGTATTGTTTGTAGTGGAGCGATCTTTCAACTGTGCCTATGATTTCGTGAAGCGCAGTCTCCGTTGACTTGCCTTTCATGTACGCATGTTGCGCAACGGAAAGGATAGGCCAAGTTATTGCTGATCTTATGTGGAGATCCAGAAGTCGTTCCAGAGTCTTCAACATGAAGGATGTGAGGCTTATGGGTCTGTAGTCGTTGGCATTTTCATGCGAACGCCTACCCGTTTTGGGGAGGAATATGACGCGAACTCTCCTCCAGCTCCGCGGGATGTAGGTCAGAGTGATACTCGCCCTGAATACCCTGGCCAACCAGCGGACCATTTTATCTCCTAGCTTCTGAAGCATCACTGGAGTGACGCCGTCGGGTCCAGGAGATTTGTATGGGGAGAAGCTGTGAATTGCGTGTCTAATCTTTTCCCTGTCCAACAACATTGCCAGTAATTCCTCGGGGGGCTCGGAGACCCCACCCTGGGGTACAAGTACTGGCGTGTGGTCGCTGGCAGGGAAGTGTTTATTAGTTAGGGTTACTAGGGATCCCTCCGCTGAGTCCGCCCAAGAACCATCTTCCTTTCTCACGAAAAGATTATTTACGTGCTCTTTGGACAGAATCTTGCTCAGTCTGGAGGCTTCCCGGGTGTTTTCTATTGTAGAGCAGAAGGTTTGCCAGGATTGAGCCTTCGCCTTCCTTACTGCTTTCTTGTAGGTTTTGAGCGTTCCCCTATATGGCTGCCAATCTTTGGTATCGTAACATACGTTGAATGTTTTTCTTACTGCTGTTCTCAGATTCCTAAGCTCACCGTTCCACCACGGAGGAGATTTCTTCTTAAGAATGCTGACAGGGGTAGATTTGTTATACGATATTGCTAGAGTGTGCTCCCGTTTGTCCACTGCATCATCCAGCTCTTGCGGGCTGGTGATGTCAGGGTAGGGCTCTCATAGCGTTAAGGATTTCTCGGAGAGTTTGACGAATTTGTCCCATCTAGTTCTTCGTGGGTTCCGGTACCGAAGAGGCCGACCCGGACCATACCCTATGTCGAAGAAGATCAAGCGATGGTCAGATAGGGAGGCTTTGTCTGAAACCTCCCAGTTACTTACCAGCGCTGAACCATTATCCGAAGACAGGGTAAGATCGAGGACCTCCTCCCAGCCCTGGAATCTATCCGAACTAGGGAAAAAGAAAGTTGGCTTAGAACCCCTATTGCAGATGCTCAGGTTCGAGTTAAGAATATAGTGTAAAAGGGACTCACCTCTATCGTTGATTGAAGTACTGCCCCACATAGAGTGTCTTGCATTTGCGTCGCTGCCGATAACGACGTTTTGGTTTTTGTTGTGATCCAGGAAGTGTTTGAGTTCGGTAGGTGGGGCCGGCCTGTCGTGAGCCATGTAGGCTGAAATGACGAAGACCGGCTGCATATCGTCACCTTCCAACTTTACCACCGTTACATCTGATGTACTGTAATTTGAACATGGGAAAGCCTTTATACTTTTTTTGATTAAAATGCATGATCTTGGCTTACCTACATCTGTTTTGTAGAACAGATTATGAGTGCTGATGTTTAACCCCATGATCCTCTCTTTGTTGATCCAGGGTTCTTGTATGAAGCTGATGTCTACGTCCTCCTGTGCTAGAAGGACCTTCAGATTATCCGTAGCACTTATTGAGTGCTGCAGATTAATCTGGACGCATTTATTGTTGTTGTTGGTTGTGCTCCCCATCTTGGATGTGGACACCCTGCAGCAGCTGACCTGCATCGTCTACTTCCTCAGGGTCGTCCTCATCTGGGATGGTGTCGCCGCGGAAGACCTTAACCTTGGCCATGCGAATGGCAAAGGCTACCTTGTGGTCCGCCTTCGCCAGAGCCTCCAAGGACTCTTCGCATATTGCGACCAGAATTGGTTTGCTGGTCTTCGACGGCTCTTCCTCTTTAATGAGCTGCCAGTCTGCAATGGCTGGGATGCTGCTGTTGTACAGTTTTATGTACGACAACAATTCCTCCCCCGAGTCCTCCATAGGTGGTAGCCAAATGCAGTTCCGCTGCGGGGGTTAGCTTTAGCTGGAGGTTGTTGACCTCTCCGCTAATTTGTGCTACACACCCCGAGAGGAAGTCCAGCGAGGCCTGATCAGCGCATTAGATGACCCTATATCCACGGAGGCTCTCGGAGGAGTCAAACACTGGGAGGGGACCGGTCGGGTTTTCGCGCACATTCCTCATGGCCAGCTTTGACAGCCTGACCTCAATCTCCACCCAGTTCTGCTGAACTGTTGCCGGCGACCTACTGTTTACATCCACAATAGCCACATGCAAGTTATCCCTGGCAACCTCATTATAGTGTCTGGCTGTAGTGTGGACCGTTTCCGCCCGTTTGGGCTTCTTCGGTTCCGCTTCTTGGCTGTCTTGGTTGGAACGGTTTCTCTTTTGAGAAGCGTCCTGCTTGCGTGGAGGGGCCGGATTCTTCTTTTGGAAGTTCTCGTACTCCTCCACCACAGTTTTGTAGTATTCGGCATCTTTGGTACCTGAGGCTGCCTCGCCGTTTTTAATTTTTCCAAGCATAAACAGCGCCCGCTGGTACCTATTACGCCTTGTCTGACCTTCTGTTTTCTTTTTCTTCCTACCCTTGGCCGCAGGTGCACTTTGGTTGGCGCCGCCAGCCGCCTTGGGGTCGGCAGTTGGTCCTAGGTTCTCCTCTTCAGACTCCGTCGCTTCCGGCAACGGTTGCCTGTAGAGGCTTGTCGAAGTCGTCGCGTTTGTCATAGTCGGAAGGGGTTGGTCACTCATCCGCAGAGCCGGTATGCGTAGAGAAGGCACTTATACAACCGACCTTGCCCGGGCATCGGAGGGGACCGTTCGCGATCAGAAATTCAATAGCCGCCCTCTGACCATTCATCCATCGGCACGGGTACCTTGACACCTTGGATTAGGGTGGTTTTTTGCGGCAATCCTAACACTCGCCTCATCCCCGGGGTGGGGGTCGACAGACCGTTGGGCCTGTCTGCTCCAGCCCAAAGGATGAAACCAGTAGAAGGCTTTCCTATTAGTTTTTTGCCGCAGCCCGTGGTTCCCCCGTTGGGTTCCCCACGAGGGGAGGGTTGTGAAGAAACCGTTGGGCTTGTCCACCACACCCCATGGATGAAGCGAATGATAGGCCTTCCTCTTAGTTCACCGCGGTCCGTGGTTCCGTCGTGGGAAGGATGCCACGGGCCGCCGCTTAAGCCCCTTCGCCGCGGCAAGGCGACCAACTTTGAAGAGGCAAGATATATATACTAGCATATTTATTTCTTGAGGTAAACCGGCGTTGCCAACCATCGAAAATTGTAGTATTTTTTCTTATTGGCTCAAGAAATTTTGACATGTGAAAACAGTTCTTGACCCATTTCTTGGACGTTTTTTATATGGAGTTTGACATTTCTTGGCAGGTGAGTAGCTCGCTTAAGTGTCTCTGCTGATGGTTCTCCTAAACCAATATAAACTTTTTTTCAAAGTAAATTTTCGTATAATTTTTGAGACTTTTTGTCAAGCAACCTTTACCAAAGTACTCTCTTTTACCAAACTTCATTGTAATTGCAAGCTTGAAGCCAAGAAATAATAATTTTTGTTTTTCAACAAATTTCATTATTGCTGTTGGTATTTTTTAATTTTAATAATTCTTATTAATAATTAAAAATGTTTGTTAGAATAGAAAAAGTAAGTTTTTGGGTCACACGCCATAGTTTCATAGATCGAATTCGGGAGTTGCTAGTTCCACTCATCAGTATGATGACGCGTCTCTATCCTACCGCCTAGTTACGTGTTATTTTTGTGAACGCCTTAAACACCCTTTTCTATGCTTGGTTCTTGCCAACTGGTTTATTAGCGGCAGCGATATATATATATCACGTTTCAATAAGTGTTGGGCTTTTGTTGTTTTGTCAGTTCGACAAATGCGAATGCCGCTATTGTGGTTCACAACTAGAAAAAGTTGTGTTGTAAATGTAACAACGCAACACAACTTTTTCGTTTCATTATAGCTAACAACATTTTTCGGTTGTCTTCGTTTAGTTTTGGACAACAATTATTGACAGTTAAAATTAAATTCAAACTGTCACAAAAAGAAAAAAATTTCAAAATGAATCATAACATGATAGACCATACAAGTCATTTGGAACTACCAGACGTCAAGTATGTTATAAATTAGTTAGAAGTTTTCCAATATTTTAGAAGTTTTTGTTTGTTTTTAGATTCGTTAGTTATTTTCGATTAAATAAAGAAGCGTGCATGTATTTGCTCAATGAGCTAAACGCATTCTTCCTACCGTCCAAGAGAACGTCGGCTATTTCCCCCATCGTAAAACTGTGCGCTACCCTTCGTTTTTTTGCTGATGGTAGTTACCAAAAGTGTGGAGGAAATGATTTGAATGTTGGTATAGCACAACCCACATTTTCCTTAATTCTGAAGGAAGTTCTGAATCTTTTAGGACAACATATTTCCAAACGATGGGTTAACGCAGTTATGTCAACTGAGGAAGTACTGAAGTACTGTTTATACTCAAAGTGGTTTTCCGGGTGTTATGGGCTTTGTTGCCGGTACGCATGTCCGTATAAGTGCACCACGCAAGGAGTTGCAACATTTGTACCTTAACCGAAAGGGTTATTACAGCCTTAACGCAATGCTTGTAAGTGCTTGTTATTAAGAAAAGTACACATATATTTTATGTAACTATTTTAGTTTACAGACCATGAACAGAATATTAGATTCGTTGACGCCAGATACCCTGGTTCGAATCATGATTCCCACATTTGAAATGTTAGCACGTTAAAGCCTTATCTTGAGAGAAATATGCCAACAAATGCATGGATTTTGGGTCAGCCTGAAATGCTTATTTCTGCGTACAAAGATACATTTATAACATCGTGAATATATATGTATGTATGTATATTAGGGTGATTAGGGGTGGCTATTTTTTTCGCCCTTTCCCATACATTTTGTATGGGGAAAAATGGCATTTTTTTCAAAGTGAATTTTCTTTCAATTTTTGAAACTTTTTTTAAAATATTTTTACATACTCTTAAAGTTGAAGCTTTGAAGCTTCCATATGGTATGCCATGTGCCATTATCTTAACTATTAAGATAATTACAGCCATTTGAAAATGACTGAGTTTTGTACTATTGCACAAACATACACAGTAACACGTATAAAATCTAGTAAATTTTAAATGTCTGTAATTACTTTAATAGTTAAGAAAACCGCACATGACATACCATTTTGGAAGCTTCCAAGCTTCAACTTTAAGAGTATGTAAAAATATTTTGAAAAAAGATTCAAAAATTGAAAGAAATTTCACTTTGAAAAAAATGCCATTTTTCCCCATAAAAATGTATGGGAAAGGGCAAAAAAAAATAGCCACCCCTAAGGGTTAAGTTAGAGCGGGTAAGACCGAAAAAAGAACCAAATTTTTTTTATTTGAATCACCCTAATGTACTTAGGTGATGCCGGGTATCCACTAAGCAAAATTAGAATGACCCCATTCCGTAATACTGCTACAGGCTCTCCACAAATGAGGTTCAATAAAGTACATGCCAAGGGAAGAAACTCACTTGAGTGAACTATTGGACTATTGAAAAACAAATATAGGTGTTTCCCTCAGTACGGGGTTTGCACTACGCACCTGACAAGGCGGTAGAAATCGTTAACGCGTGCTGTGCTTTGCACAACATTTCACAGAATTTTAAAGTTCCATTCCATTCAATTCGATACAGATCCCCAAGAAGATCTTCCATACGAAGGCAACTATTCCACAACAGACGCTGAAGCAGTAGGAATAAGGAATAATATAATGCATACATTCCAATAACTGTCATTTTTCCTTTATTTGGAAGTAAAATGAAAACGTATTTTTCATGCAAGTAAAAGGAAAACTTGTAAAAGGTTAAACAAAAGTGGATAAACAGTTGTTTCGTAAAAGGTATATAATTGCATAAGAGATACGTACGTGTTCTTTTCACTCCCAGCTTTTCATAAGCTTATATAATTTCCTATGATTATATATACATATGTACAATGTACATTTTCTGCAAGAAAAGCTAAAATTATTCCAAAATTTAGCTCTTCTTGTTTTAAATGCTACTAATAAAACAACCGTTATAATATGCAATTGCATATTAAAAAATTGATTTATATCGAGACCCTCGTTAAGGCTGAAACCTTGCCGCGGTACGAGGGCTCAATCGATACCCTATAGATAGGCTATGTTTTCTACCCGTGTGATCGGGGTGGCTTTCCGTAAATGGACATTACTAAACATACTAAACAGGGTTACATTGAAAGTGACAGTCCTTGGCCGAGGTAAAAAAATATGATGTGTTGTAAACCATAATTGAGTAAAAACTCGACGAAGACAACAAAATAAAAGTTGTCGGAAAAGTTGAGTTGTGTTGCGAATCATAATACAAATGTGACAACTACAACACAACTTTTTATTTAGTTGTGAATCGCAATATGGGCCTATTATACTATTATATCAGTGGAAAAAAATACGAATTACTGGAAAAATATTTTAGAACGTATCGTCGAAGTCATACAATTTTTAAGTTCAAGGGGTTCGGCTTTTAGAGGAGAAAATCAAACTATTGGTGATAAACATAATGGGAATTATTTAGGGTGCTTAGAACTTTTAGCAAAATTTTATCCCATTTTGCAACAACATATATTAAATTTTGCAAATAAAGGTACTGGGAATATTTCTTATTTATCTGCAAAAATTTGTGATGAGTTTCTAAAAGTATTGGGCAGAAATGTTAGATGTTTTTTATCACGAAAATAAAAGAGGCAAAATATTACTCTATTATAGTAGATTCAACGCCCGATATTTCCCATACTGATCAATTAACCATTGTCGTAAAAATGGAACATCCGTTGAAAGGTTTTTAAAATTTTTGAAGAATACTGGAAGAGTTCAGAAATGCGACTGTATTTTAAAGCTATTATCTGATTTAGATATTAGTTTGGAAGATTGTAGAGGACAATCTTATGATAATGCCTCTAATATGTCGGGTATATATAACGGCCTCCAAGCACGCATTAAATCCAGAAATAATCTTGCCATTTAAGTGCCCTGTGCGGCACATTCTTTAAATTTAATTGGACAATCGGCAGCTGAATGCTGCATACAAGCAACTAATTTGTTTTTGTTTCTGCAAAACTTATACAATTTTTGGGAAATTTTAAAAAATACGATAACAGCAAAAAACAAAGTTCCCAAAAAATTAAGCGACACTCGTTGGTCAGTAAGAGCTGATTCAGTGAAAGCAGTGGTTTCGGGCTATGAAAATTTTAAAAATGCTTTAACTAAACTTCACGAAGATAATTTTCAAAAGCCTGCAACAAAAGTTGAAGTTCACGGGTTGTTAAATGAGTTCAACTCATTTGAAACTGCTATTATTTATTTATTTATTTATTTATTTATTTATTTATTTATTTGTAATTTGAACAGTTACAAATTACAACAGTAGTCTAGTGTATAGGAAACTTACAGACTACGTAGAATAATACAAACTACTTAATTAATTATAATTATGAATGAGAAATTATAGATTTAAAAATAGACTTAGATACAGAAAAGTCGATTTCTAAGGAATTTGAGCGAATATTAAATTCCGTTAATGTTCTTAAGATGGGAGCGTTAGAAGCATAGAGGGTCCGAGTAAACCCCGTGTAAAACATGTTACTATTTCTAAGCGGTCTGTTAGGAACATGGACCAGAATACTCTCAAGGAGAGCTGGCGCATCGATTGAACCATTAATAATGTCGAAGACAAAAGTCATTGACAACAAGGTTCTTCTACATTCAAGAGTCTGAAGGTTGATGAGAGCACATCTGGCTTCGTAGGAAGGAATCGGATCGGAAAAGTTCAAAGATCGCAGTGCAAATCGGACAAAGCTTTTTTGCACGCGCTCGAGCCTCCTGATATGACACTCATGATAGGGTCGCCAAATGAAACAGGCATATTCTAACTTGGAACGAACCAGTGAGGTGAACAATATTTTAAGAGTATAGGGGTCCGTAAAGTCAGAGCTGAAACGGCGGATAAAAGCTAAAACAGAATATGCCTTGAGTCGTGAACGAAAATTTAGAGTCAAAAACTACACCCAAGTCTTAAACTTCCGTAACACTCGCGAGACGAGAACCATCAATGGCATAAGAAGTACAGATGGGATCTCGCGATTTTGAAAAGGTGACATGAAAGCACTTACTAACATTCAGCGGTAGATTATTCGTGTTACACCAGACAATTACATTGTTCAGATCGGATTGTATCTTATCTGAATCTGTGGGGTTTGAAATGGTAGAGAAAACCTTTAAATCATCAGCATAAAGCAGAAAATTTGAATGTTGGAAACAGACCGAAATGTCGTTAATAAAAATGACAAATAGTAATGGTCCAAGAATACTACCTTGGGGTACGCCAGAGGTGGCAACGAAAGAATCTTAATGCACATTTTCTATCACGACTACACAGTACCTCTGATCAAGATACGATTTTAGCCAAGAAAGAAATATTGAGTGGCTTAACGGCAAAATACATTTTCTGTTTAACAATAAACTCAAAGAGTTTTGAAATTGTAGACATCTTAGCGATGGGCCTATAGTTGGCAACATTACTTTTGGTACCATTTTTGAAACGAGGGTTAATGAAGGTTATCTTCCAAGCAGCTAGAAACTCGTCACACTCAAGAGATTTGTTGAAAATTAGAAGGAGTGGAGTAGCCAAAGCCAAACAGTTTTTGAGAAGATAAGACGATAAGCCGTCAATATCAGTCTGGGTTGATAATTTTAAATTTTGAATGCCAATAACAACGTCGTCTAGCGATAGAGTCAGGGCACCAAAGTTAATCGGACTCTCTACAATTGAGGGGAAACCCGTTGGTGAATCAGACTGGGGGACGGGTGAGGAAGCTCGATCCGTATTGTAGAAGACTGATGAAGGAATATTCGAACAAAGTTTTTTAGCCTTAACATAGTTCCAAAATGCCTTGGGGTTTACTTTTATGTCAGATTCATAGTTATTAACAAAGGACCTGTGGAGCCTCTTGCCTAACGTTTTGAATTTATTGGAGTAATAAACGTACTTGCGTTTATGAACAGGCAACTTTGTAAATTTAAACCTTTTGAAAAATTTATTCCTCAGATTCTTTAGTCGCTTTAGTCTCTTAGTATACCATGGAATTTTATAACAACTCTTATTTTTAAGCGGTATATTACTAATACAAATTTGGTTTACGGTATTTTTAAAAACGTTGAAACATTCAGTAAGATCATACCCCAGAAAAAGAGCTACCCAATCAATCAAAGAGATCTCCTGAGAAACCAGGTCAAGATTGCCTCGTCTAAAAGAAAAACTAAGAGTATCATTATCGGCAGTGATACTGTCAAATATGTAGAACTCAACGACAAGCGTAAGCGGTATGTGGTGTATACCAGAGCTAGAAAGTGGATCAAGACATTCAGTCAAAGAGCAGTTAAAATTATTGTAGTATATTCGTATCTACGGATATCTACACTAACAAATGTACTTATATTGTACTTACAATATAATATTAATAAAAAAGCCAGAGAAGCGAAAAATGAGTTGCGCACGTTGCTTGATGGTAGAATATGTATCGATAATTCTATAGTTGGGATTTGTTCACAATGGTGCGTTCGAGAGAAAGTGTAATATTACAAGTACTTATGGTCAGGACACATAAGTGTGCTAGGTACTTATGGTCAGTACACATAAGTGTGCTAAGCTATATTACACGCCTCCCTCAAAGTTGAAAACTTATTTTAGTTTTATACAAATTCATTTCTTAAGATGCTAACTAACTAATTTTTGAACCTAGCATTTTAAGAAAATTTACATTTGTATGTTATGTAATGATAATAGTTTACCAAAATTTACAATTGTTGTTCAAAAAATTTCAAATTCAGATTTACACTTGTTTTTTTTTTTTTTTGTAATAATAATAATAGTTCAAAAAAAAAATTTACATTTGTTTTTTATAATAATAATAATAATACAAAAAAAATTTACATTTATTTTTTGTAATAATAGTTTTGAAATATTTACATTTATGTTTTACTTTTTGTTCTTCTCTTTTATTTTATTAATAAAAAAAGAAGTTTTTTTATTTAGAAAATGTTATTTTTTTTTTTTATGGCTTTGCCGTCTTGGCGTGGTCTTAAGGCGCGTTTAGGTGTTATATCATCAACCGTCTGAGGCGTATTCTCTTTAGTGCCAGTTTCATTAATACCTTTGCTGGTAGATTGGTCGTTTAGAACCAACATATTGTGATTAGCCTCAGCATCAGTACTAATGTTACCTGCAGTATTAGCGCTATCGTTTGAAGTGGCTTCTGATTCAGATACTTCAATGGTGTTTGCCGATTCAGACGCTTCGTTAGAGTTGCGTTTTCGAATTTGGTTAAGATGTCTTTTGATCGTTCTATTATTTAACAATGCACAGCAGTATGACCTAGGGCCTAACTGTTCGCGAATTGTACCTGCAGACCAGCTAGCTTTGTTGGGATTACTGTAGTCGCGAATCCAAACTTTTTGACCCTGACTAAGTTCTACTTTACGTTTTCCACGGTAGGTGCGTTCACTATTCTCTTGTTTTTCAATAATTTTTTGCTTTACCAAGGGGGGTTTAAGAGTAGAAAAACGTGTCTTAAGTTGTCTACCAAAGAAAATTTTAGCTGGAGACTCGCCTGTGGTACAATGTACTGAGTTGCGATAGTCTGCCAAAAATCGATTAATTATAATGTCAATGTTGGCATTATCATTTATTTTTAGGCAAGCATGAAAAGACTTTTTGAAAGTTTTTACAAAATTTTCAGCTTGACCGTTTGATGCTGGGTGGCCAGGTGGTGTTAATGTTTGTTTTATTCCATTGCTACGTAAAAATTCTTTGAAATCAGCTGACGTGAATTGTGAGCCATTGTCACTGACCAATACATCCACCAGTCCAAAACGACTGAAAGTTTCTCTTAATTTACTTATAACAAACTTGGATGTTATGTCTTTGGTCTTAAATATCTCCACCCATTTGGAATAAGAGTCAATGACAATAAGAAAATGAAAATTTTTAATAGGTCCTGCAAAGTCTAAGTGAATTCTACTCCAAACAGAATCTGTTGGTTTCCATGAAATTAACTTACTCTTTTCAGGACTAGACTGCAGAACTTGACATGGTTTACAACTTTTTATCAACATCTCGATATCATTATCTAACCCTGGCCACCATACATAGGATCGCGCGAGACCTTTTGTTTTAACTATGCCCAGATGAGAAAGATGTAGCGATTCTAAGACCGATTGTCTTAATTTCTGTGGAATGACCGTTCTATAACCCCACATGATACATCCATATTCAACGCTCAAATGGTCTGCCTTGTCGCGATATGCTTTAAAGCTTTCATTTTTTACTTTTTGTAATGTACCACTTTGAATTGCTTCAAGCAGTCTTGAAAATAAAGGATCCCGTTTGGTTTCTCTTGCGATATCATTTAAACTTAAGGAAATATGATTGTCAGACTCAACAAAATTAATGTAATTGCATTCTGGTAAATCTTTACCAATAACCGATTGTGGAATTCTTGATAAGTTGTCAGCATCATTAAGGTTGCCTTTGACATATTCTACAGTATAATTAAAACCTGAGAGAATTAGTGCCCATCTTTGAACACGAGCAGATGCCATAACAGGTAAACCCTTAATTTCACTGAAAACTGACACCAGTGGTTTATGGTCTGTTAACAACTTGAATTTGTTACCTAACAGGTATTGTTTAAGTTTAGTTACTGAAAATATAATAGCTAGTGCTTCTTTTTCTAAAGTGCTATAATTCTTTTCACTTTTGCTCAGAGCTCTAGAAACAAAAGCTATAGGTCTCAAAGAATTGTCAGGAAACTTATGCGACAAAACTCCCGCTACTGCGTTATTACATGCATCAGTAGTCAAAACTATTGGTAAGTTTTGATTGAAATGAACAAGAACTTGATCCGAACATATGTCATTTTTTATCTCTTCATAAGCTTTCTGACACTTCTCTGACCACACAAATTTAACATTCTTTTGAAGTAATTCGTATAAAGGTGACATTTTATGTGCAAAGTTTTTAATAAATTTTGCATAATAATTTACCATCCCCGCAAAGGCTTTTACTTCAGAGATGTTTTTAGGTATAGGCGCATCTTTTACGCTTTTTATTCTTTCATCAGTTTTTGTTAAACCGTTCTTATCTATGGAAAATCCTAGATAGGTGATTTTTTCTTGAAAGAAAACTGTCTTTTTCGAATTTAAAGTTACGTTCGCTGATTTTAATTTCTCTAACACAAGTCTTAAAGTTTTTATATGCTATTCTATATTTTTGCCTGTAATAGTAATATCATCTTGATAAACTACGACGTTTGTGATGTTTCTCAATAAGCTTTCAATAGTTTTTTGAAATATTGCAGCTGCAGGCTTGATACCAAACGACAAACGAGTGACTTTGAGAGTGCCTATGTGTGTACTCCACGTACATAACAATTGTGATGCTTCGTCTAACTCTAATTGGTTATACGCATTCGTTAAATCAAGTTTAGTGAACAATTCCCCACCTTGTAGAGATGCAAAAATTTCTTCAATACGCGGCAAAGGATATTTCACGTCAACTAAATACTTATTCAAAGTTACTTATAATCAGCACATATTCTCAAATCACCGTTTGGTTTCAAGACTGGGACTAAAGGTGTACCCCAGTCAGAATGATCAACTAGCTCAAGAACTCCTTGTTTCATTAAATCACGTAATTTTGTTTCGACTTTGTCTTTCCATGCCAATGGCAATGGACGCGGTTTAAAAAAAATTGGTTTCGAACCTTCAATAATAGATAAAGATACTTTGCTCACATTGTATTTGCCAAGTGAGTCTTGAAAAACATTTGAATATTCACTTTTAATATTTTGAGCTAACTCCTCTTTAGTAAGATTGTTAATTGAATTGACTTGTAAAAGTTCAAAATTGAACGCGCGTAAAAATGATCTTCCTAACAGAGGTGGGTTATCATGTTTGGTCACGACCACAGTAATCTCTTTCTTAACTCCCAAGTACATAATCTGTGCAGTGTACTCACCAACAATTTGTATGCGATCACCACTATAATCAAGATAGGGTGTGTTACACTTACGAATAGTTTTGTTAACATGTTGTTTGAAAAATTTGTCTGATATCAGCGTACACGGCGCACCTGTATCGCAGGCTGCTCTAACCTCAACTCCATCAAACGACACGGAAAGAGAATACACCTCATTCGGCTTTTGATCATTTACACTAAAAATGGAATAATTAAAAACATCATCATTACAGTCATCTTCAACCTTACTACTACTATTTGATACGTAATTTAATTGCACTTTCATCCGGCATACAGAAGCAAGATGTCCAATTTTACCGCATGAATTGCATTTGCTTTTCTTGAATTTGCATTTTTCGGATTCATGATTGCGCCAACCACAATGACTACATGTTTTTTTGTCGTTTTTGTTGGATTGACTCGCATCTTTGTTGTAGTTTTTCTTCTTTTTCATGAAATTCACACTAACCTCATTTTTATTTTCGGCCTTTGCCGCCATTTTGCACTCCAAAACCATTGCTTTTCTTAAAGCCTCTTCACAAGTGATATTTTCCGTTTCTTCGCACAATTTTTCGTATATTTTGGTCTTTGCCCCAACGATAAATTGATTTAAAATGAATGCATTTAAATTTTGTGCAAATTTGCAGGTTAACGCAAGCTTCTTTACACGAGTGTACCACTCTGCCGCTGTTTCGCTATCTAATTGTTTGGATAAATGAAATTTTTTTCGTTCTTGGAACACAATTACTGGAGGCGTATAATGTGTCTCTAAAATTAGACACAATTCCTTAAAGGTTTTTTGTCGAGGAGATTGCGGACTACATAAACTGTGTAGTGTACTATATGCGGCCGTACCCACCGTCTTGAGCAACACATTTTTCTTTTCTTCCTCTTCTTCACATTTTATTTCGGCTAAGTGAATGTCCAACTTTTCGCGCCATATTGCCCATGTCTCCATGCTGGGCTCAAATTGAGGTACCATTAGCATTGCTTTTATCAAATCTTCCATATTTGAGTGCGTGTTTTCCTTTTGACTCGTCGCCAATTTGTAGTATATTCGTATCTACGGATATCTACACTAACAAATGTACTTATATTGTACTTACAATATAATATTAATAAAAAAGCCAGAGGAGCGAAAAATGAGTTGCGCACGTTGCTTGATGGTAGAATATGTAGTCAAGTCTTTATTCATATATCGATAATTCTATAGTTGGGATTTGTTCACAATGGTGCGTTCGAGAGAAAGTGTAATATTACAAGTACTTATGGTCAGGACACCTAAGTGTGCTAGGTACTTATGGTCAGTACACATAAGTGTGCTAAGCTATATTACAATTATCACTAGTGAAAACAAGATCTAGCGTTCTAGATAACTGATTAGAGAAGCTGTTTTTCTGGGATAGATTAAAACTTAAAAAATTATCAATAAGATACATCTCGGAGGTACTGCACACATTCGTAGGGGTTAGAGTTGAACTACCGTTCACACGTGACCAAACAATATTAGGCAAATTAAAGTCTCCAAGGATGCAAAAGTTTTCGCCATCATGATTCTGATATTATGATATCATTTTGGAGTGAAATACTAGAAACCATGGTAGAAGAATATAGAGGTAGTTCTACTTCTTCTTCTTGGTCGCCATTGCCCTCATTTGACATAAACCGTGTTAGTGACGTTTCCTTTTGAAAATGAGCTACCGTATTTTCATACCAAAAAAGAACCGATTTAAACTTCAAACGGAAAAAATTTTGAAGTTTATTGAAATAATTTATTAAATTTCACAATGTAGTGTGTATCTAGAAAAAATATTTTTCTAAAATAAAGCGAAGGTAAGTAAAATACAAGTCTAGTTTTTGCATTTTTGCACAGATATTAATAACGAATTTATTTATTTTCATACATAGATGAGCTGCATATTTAGAAGCTACAAAATTTCAAGGTTTAGAGCGAGATCTCAGAGCCTAAAAGCGCAACTTATTTTATATGGGATGAAACCAATACTGATCGATAGTCCTCCCCGAATCTAGAAAGAATGTGAAAATTTCAAAGCTGTACCTATGACAAGGGCCTAGGAATGGGGGTCAAAGTCGCCAAAAAATGACCCTAACTTCACTTATTTTATAATGGATGATTTTCACATATTTGACGTAGATTACTAACCCGCGTCAGTATCAAGTGTTGTTAGACCCGTACCAGTGACAAGGCTCCAGCCAGACACCCACAGTTCGCGGATTTTCCTATAAAAATCTATCCTGTTTTACCAATTTCACGCATTTGGGCCACTTTGGCTGCTTTTAACTACCCAATATTTTCCCATTTTTTGTGGAATACTATCCTCAAGTAGTATCAGGCAATTTTAGATTTCGTCCCATGGCAAATACTTCAGCCAGACACCTCAAAACTCGGGAAATTTCACTACTTTTCACTGCGCTTTCACATGTTTAAGCGGGTTTGACAAACTTTGGCTACTTTTAAATAGCAGATCTTCACACATGTGTCGTAAAATGCTATCCTTAAGTAGAATCAAGCATTTATAGACATTATCCCATGGCAAAAACTTCAGCCAGACACCTCAAGGTTCGGGAACTTTTATTTTCCTATAAATTTGCTTTCGCTTGTTTGTCCTACTTTAATGTTTTTAAATGACGGATCTTTTCACATGTTTCGTAGGACACTACGCTTAAGTAATTTCAATCATTTCTAGATTTCGTCCCATGGCAAAAACTTCAGCCAGACACCTCAAAGCTCGGTATTTTCACTAATTTTTGAATAGGAAATATAATATTTGAATAGGAAATATAATGAAAAGAAAAATGAAAATGCATCCAAACAAATTTTTTTCAAATTACAACGTAAATACTAAAAAATGTATTTTAAGGGCCGTTATCTCAACCACCCAATAAAGTTAACTTAACTTATCGGGCAGATAAACTATTCCTCACTTTAAAATGGCCTTTAATTGTTTTCAATTTCTCATCTTCCCGATAAAAAAAAATTGTAGATGATGAAAATACTGCAACGTGACGTAAAAATCTACTACATTCACTTTTTTTCAAGAATGGCAATTCATTTGACACTGTTTCTATCAAAAATTAATAAATTATCACTGAAGTAATTTTTTTTGCTAAATCGACATTTATTTGGAAATGTATTAATCTACAAGATATATAAATAAGCCGAGGGCCCTGCAGACTTTGGGATTCATCGATCTTTCCACCACTGCGCAAGCAAAGCGAGAACTATTGCTAACTCACAAGGTCTACCTCTGGGCCTATAGTTTGATGTTGAGCATTCAGTATGCTGGATTAGAGGTTGTCCAGCTCAAAAGCTTCTTTTGCTGCACCTGAAAAAGTTGGTTGCTTCCCCAGTCGCTTTCTATACCATGCCCCATCTTTTCCTCTTTTAGATAGTCTTTCCCCTATACCTATTCCTATTCTTTTCGCTATCCCTTTCCCTAACCCTCCCTCATATTTAATCAAAAGTTTAAACATAATTTCAACTATTTATTTCTGTTGAACATATGTATGTACGTACATAAAGTTGGATTAAACCAGGTAATGGATTTTTAAGTACAAAGGATCCTGGTACCACATTTAATTTTTTCAGGGAAGTCGATCGTATAGCGCACTCTACATGATATATTATATATATATAAATATATCAGTAACTACCTTCGAAATATGTATAACAATTTAGTACTTCAATTTAAACAATTATTTTAATAGACACTCACTCCTTCCATAAATAATAAAAAAACCAGATTATTCCATTATGTGTTTGCCGTTTTGATATTTCCGAATTTAATTCAAGATAATTTTAAATGTCAGTAGATATGCAAAGTAAACAAAACTAACAAGTAAGGAAGTCTAAGTTCGGGTGAAACCGAACATTACATACCCAGCTGTGCTGTGTATGGAATCAATAGTAGTACCTATAAGGTATATATTTTCTATATATATTATAATTTGGGAAAAACGAACTCAATAAATTTATTAGTTAGTTTATAAAATTAATATTTATTTATGCTACGGTATAACATATATGTACATTGTTCGTGTGCCCTCAAAATTGAATGCATTTCTTACTTCTAATATACTTACGCCCAATTTGTGACAAAGTTTTAAATTGAAAAAAATACGTTTGGGCCAGTTTTTCGAAATTAAAATTATTCATTATCACCACTTTTCGAAATTCCTTACTTTTTGATGTAAATAACTTCCGCTCCCTTAAAGTGCCAAAAAATTTTTTTTTTGCTAATAGTTACTAATGCAATGCCCAACAACATACAAAGCGCCATATCGCCACGATGGAGAAGTTAAAAATTGCGAATAATGTTTGGAAAAAAAAAATTTTGGCAAAAATTGGAAATGTCCTTTTGTAGAAGATAAAATCTTTTATATATATTTAAAAAATTAGCAAAATCGGTTTGACCAATCGTGAGAAAATCATCAAAAAGTGAGGAATTTCGAAAACTGTTGATAGATATAATAATTCGAATTTTGAAAAATTGTATACGTATTTTTGTTTAATCGTTCTGAGCCATACTACCCACTTTCAATAAAATACATGGCCGTCGAAAAAATTATAGGTGGCTCACTTAACAAAATTAACTCATATTTTAAGACTCGTTAATAGTAGACAATTCCTTACAAATTTAACTACCACATTATACTATAATTATACTATTTTAGTTATTTACCTTACCGAATTATGTCAATTTATGAGATTTTCGAAATTTTCCATATTGAAAGTGGACGTGATTGGGAAGCGATTTCGTTTAATTTCAAAAGGTATACTTCCTATAACTGTATACCTTGTGCCGAATTTCACGATTCTACCGTAATCAGTTTAAAACTTACGACCAGTCTTTTAGGTGATTTTCTAAAATTTCGATATCGAGAGTAGCAGTGGTTGGACGGGGATTTTATCCAATTTCATCACGTATACTCCCAACAGTACTAGTATGATTTGTGCCAAATTTCATCGTTCTACCATAATTTGTTTAATATTACGACCAGGCGAATTTTCAAAAATGCCTCCCTTGAAAGTGGGCGGTACCACGCCCACTTTTTAAAATTTAACAGAAAATCATAATAGAATGATAAGAGAGATTCACCTATGAAATTATATCATTTTATCAATTTCAGCTACCGATATATGTCAGTTTATGTGATTTTCGAAATTTTCGATACCGACAAAAGGGACGTGGTTATACTCCGTGGCGCGGCCACGCCCATTGCTTATAAAGCTTTAACCGCTTACATGAGCTAAAAGTACTCAATCGATCTTTTCAAGGGTTATACCATGTCCTGTATATAACTTTGGAAAAGAAGGCGTGCCATGCCCATAACTTTTAACGTATTTCGTGAAATTTTTGATATACGGATATATGTGTCCATTAATCAATATTTACATAATTTTAAAAAAGTAGGTGGTGGCACGCCCACGGATTTTATTATGTTGTTTGTCCCTATTTGAAGATCAGTTTTCATTGCAGATCTTTATGATACTTTCACAGTAATAGTAAAATTTTGATATTTTGTTTATTTACTTGTAGGCGGTGCCACGCCCTTTTTGCAAGATATTACCAAAAAACCTTTAAACAACACTAATAACATCATCAGGTGAATGACTGTACTAAATTTTAGCATTATATCTTTATCAGTTAAACAGATATTGCATATTCCGGTTTCCTAACTCTCGTTTAGAGAACTTTAGTTCAAAAGTGGGCGTGATCGTTCACCGATTTTTCTTATTTTCTGTGGTAGTACTCTACATAAACATAACATGCCTGGTACCTAGTTTCGTAAATCTATCTCACACCGTTCTGAAGTTGTTAGCAGTCGAATTTAAAAATTGCTTGACTCATAAGTGGGCGGTGCCACGCCCACTTTCCAAAATTTTGAAAAAATTATGTAAAGAATAGGAAAGTTGATGTATGTACCAAATTATATTATTATAGCGAAATCAGTTAATTAGATATGGACTTTTCAATATTTCCACCTCCTTTCAATATAACTTTTATGAAAAAGTAGGCGTGGTCGCGAAGCGATTTCGTTTATTTTCTATAGCTGAATTTACCACAACAATAGTATGTCCTCTACGAAATTTCGTTATACTAGCATAAACTGTTCTGAAGTTATTAAGAGTCAAAATTTTAAAATTTCTTCAAATATACGTGGGCGGTACCACGCCCCCTTTTCAAAAATTTTTATAAAATCGGCCTTAGAACATCTAAATCAATACATATTGCAAATTTTATCATTGTAGCTGGTTCTAATATTGAATTAACCCATTTTATACGTTTTTCGAAATTTTCGATATCGAAAAAGGGGCGTGGTTATGGTCCGATTTTACCCATTTTCAATAGCAATCTATTCTGAACCCAAATAAGTACGCATGCCAAATTTGGTGAAGATATCTCATTATTTGCTCAAGTTATCGTGTTAACGGACAGACGGACGGACGGACGGACGGACAGACGGACGGACATGGCTCAATCAAATTTTTTTTTGATCCTGATCATAATGATATATGGAAGTCTATATCTATCTCGATTCCTTTATACCTGTACAACCAACCGTTATCCTAACAAAGTTATAATACCCTGTGTACAAGTACAGCTGGGTATAAAAAAGATGTTGGCAATGCTTCAGTTAAGTTAACAACAAATTTTAAAGGGCAGATGAAGTGTCGGATAAATTTATCTGTCCAATAAATTATAGGTAACTTGAGCAAACGGAAATACACTTATCTGTCCGATAAAGTGGCCTTTAAAACTAAAGGTAAGATGAGATAACGGCCCTAAGTGTGGTTATTTGGTGCTTTTGCTGATGGTAAGTTATATCCGAACTTTTTTTGTTTACAGGTGTAAGAATATATCCATAGGGCTGATTTCACAATCTACGCTTGACGCAAACTGGGTTTTAATTGACGTATTTTTTACGGTTACTGTCAAATTAATCGCAATTAGCATTAACCGGCTTTTCGAAAACGGTCCTTAATCTCTCAACACTTAAATCGAAAGGTTTTGTCGCATTAGTACGACGTAAAAGGTTTTTTAAACGTTATTTTTAGGTAAATATGGTTTCTAATACGCATTTTTGAGCAGAGATATTTTTTGAACCATTTACAAATTTTAAAGCAGCTTTATGGATCCTATTTTGTAAGTATTTTTACTTTACAACCATGTTTTTTTCCTATATAAAAAATCCCCAAAATTAAAAAAAAAATTGCCTACAAAATTATTTGTTGAGGTGGCAGCGCTCTGTGATCAACTGGCAAAAGATACGAATGACAACTAACACAGTTTATGTCAAAGTGAAAATACCTTTATTTTTTTTATATCATGCTAGAAACCATCGATAAAACTAATCTATCGCTTCAAAAAGCTGATATGACAATTGAATGCATTGTTTCATTATATGCTTCTTTAGAAAAATTTGTCCAATCGAAACGAAATATTGATTCGTTTAACCTTTAGGAATTAGAAGGTATAAAATTATCTGGCTGTGATGAATACAAACGGATACGGAAAAGAAAAAGAAAGTTCGACGAAAATACGTCGGAAGAAGTACAACTTGATGCAAATGACGAATTCCGCATAAACATTTATTTTGTTATTATTGATAAAATTCTAAACGAAGTACAAAAGAGAAAGGGCGCTTACTTATGTTAACATTTATTCAACATTTGGGTTCCTGGTTAATTTAAAAAATATAAATGAAGACATAATTAGAAATAATGCTGCAAAGTTGTGCCAAATATATCAGAATGATTTAGAAAACAACTTTTTTAAAGAATGCCTACATTTTAAACATGTGAATTTATTGGAAAATACCGAAAATATACCTATCGCAGAACTAAGTTTAAAGACAATAATCGAGTTAAGAATTGAATCTACATTTCCAAATGTAACCACAGCACTGCGCATATTTTTAAGTATCGCCACAACAAACTTCAGCAATCAAAAGAATAAAAAATTACTTACGATCTTCTTTGGGACAGAGTTAACTCAATGATTTAAGTATTTTGTCTATTGAAAGAGATGTATTTGATAATTTAAATACTAGTGATACTATTGATCAGTAGCCCGTTTCTATAACCTTTCGTTATAATAACGATCGATTTGCTATCGCAAGGCTCGTATCGCTTTCGATATGAAAAATGTTTCTGTAACACACTCACTTCACCTTGCGATAAAATAGTGGTGAGTTTTTATCATATCGATGGAATAAACGAAATGGAACATAGCATCTATCATTAATAGCAAAAAAGTATAATAACAAAGTGCAGTGAATTTCCAAATTGTTAATAATTAAGGTAATTGTCTACTTTAGCTGTCAACTGCTAAATAATTAGCTAAAATAAGGGAAGGAGGCTCAAAAGACGGGGTTTGGCCTCAGGTCCACGAATGCGGAAGCGCTTTTTTAATATTTTGCTTCTCTGAAGAGATATTTGCAAACAAATTTGCAAGTTTTCATGTGGTTGTTGTAATTTTTTAGGCTGTACTTAAAAACGTGCGAGAAAATGCGTACCGTGGCACGTTGCCACGGTTCAGGCAAATACCCGGACTTGAGATGGCGTAGCCCAGGGTTATCTATAATAAGCGCGGCCGAATGCCGCCAACTCGGAAAGGTGTTCTGCACATAAATACCATGGACTCCGCCCCAATTTTGTTATCGAACCCGGCTAAATTTTTGGTTTTTTGGCCATAACTTTTCAATGAAACAAAAAATTAAAAATCGCTTCCGGATTCTTGATCCTGAGGCCAAACCCCGTCTTTTGAGCCCTCTTTCATAATTTTAGCTATTTTACTAGCAGTTGACAGCTACCCATTTTTCGGGTTTTTGACGATAACTTTTCACAAAAACAAAATATTAAAAGTACGCTTCCGGACTCGTGAAGCTGAGGCCAAGCCCCGTCTTTTGAGCTATCTCACATAATTTTAGCTAATTTATTAGCAGTTGATCCCTAAAGGAAACAAATACCTTTTTGCCCTTCATTAGCTCCAAAAGTTTTACTTTTTGGTTTTTTTGTTATTTTTCCACTACTGCTTTTTTTCTATAAAATAAAAAATTAATTAGAAAACAAAAAATCTAAATTAGTTACCAACAAACTTCACTCATTTTCGTTTTACCTTATAATATCACGACCTCCGGAGCTAGTGATATGAATAACGCAAGAAATATCGAAAATACATACTCACCACTCATACAGAAACACTACTTTGCGATAACCATGAATCAGGGTTGCATTTTGCGATATAATTCGGCAGGGATACAGAAACAGGCTACAGTTCGCTAAAGAAAAAGTTAGGAAAATAAATATATAGGGGCCTATTACGGTTCGCGAATCGCTTGAGTTTTTCGAGTAACCTTTTTTGGCGAGTCGCCTGGCTCGAATGATTATGGATAGCGAACAAACTAGTTCGACTGAAACATTTTGTTGCCAGTTCTAAAAACAGTAAGCGGTGAACGTCAAATGAAAAAAAAAACTTCAAATTGAACAAAACTGAAGTTTCAATTATTTATTATTATTGTACGTTTTTATTGAATATTGTAGCTAAGAGCCAGACAGGCTGCATACGGAAAACCCAACCATTTCCATCGTGTGCGGAGTTGTGCGAGGATAATCCCGTCTGGTCCAACAGCCTTGAACGGCTCGAATCTTTTAATTACCCACCTTACCCCTTCTTCCGTGATGAAAATGTGTGCAGCCAGGTTTGTTGCAGGTGCTAAGAGTGCTACATGCGGGTTCTCTGGAAAGTGTGTAATCAAGAGCAGCTCCAGCGTTTCACGTTTCGATCTGGTCCAGGATCCAGCAGGTTTCCGCAAATAGCCTATATTTAGCTGTGTGAGTTCTTGAGAGCACTCATCTCAGTCTCGCTGTATAGTCGACATTCTCGACCGCAGTACAAAAATTTCTCCACGAAGTTCTCTTCGCCTGCCTCAGAGCCTTGTATGTTTATATTTATATCTGAGTCATTGAGTCTCCTTGCGAAGGCTCTTGGCCATATTAAATTGTTTCCTCCACCAGTGTGGCCTATGTTTACAGCGTGGTTTTGGCACTGGACAGGCCTTATCGAGGGCATTTGAGAGCGCCGTTGTAAAGGTCGTAACTAGGTCTTCCGGCTACGTACAGGACATACCACCACCGGTCTTTGGGGATGGCCAAACTGTCGTTGCCTCGGTCAAGGATGCCTATTACGATCCGGTCCATGGCACTTCAGCAAAGCTTGGTTTGCCCTCTCCGGGGGTGTTTTGATGCCGCTTCGGGTGGGGTTTAACTCCCCGTCCGATCTCTGGCATTTGAAGGGAATTCCGAAATTGATTATTAGAGCTTTTGCTAGCTCCACCGTCTTCCTGATATTCGGCGACAAAGGTTTTCCTTCTACCACCCATATCTGGGAGACATTCCAAAATGACCACAAACTGACCCCAAAACGACCATAAAAAAGGCCCAAAATATCCCCGAAATTAGTCCAAAATGACCACAAACTAAACCCAAAATGATCCCAATATAGATACAAAAAATTACCCCAAAATGACCACAAAATGACACCAATATATCCCCGAAATTACCCCAAAATGATCCCAATATTACCACAAAAAATATCTCCAGAATGAACACAAAATTAGACAAAATGACCACAAAAAAACCCAAAATGTCCCTAAAATATTCCCAAAATGACCACAAATGACCCCAAAATATTCCCATAATGACCACAAAATAACAACGAAATTACCACAAAATGACCCTGAATAATCCCAATATGACCATAAAATCAAATTTTTCCTCCTAGTCACCTTCAAATTCTGTTAGCCAGATTTTGACACTCCCGGCGAACTAATTTGGATCGAGTCGCGAACAGTAATCGCTTCATTTTTGACATTCGCTTAATTTTGAAGTTTGAGGCGAATGTTACCGGGCGACTCGCAGTCGGTAATAGAAATGTAGGCGAGTCGCGCATATTTTTGTTCGACTCGCAAACGGTAAGTTACATTTGTTTGGATTGAGGTATGTTTTTGTTCTGAAATGGTTTTTTATTTAATTAAATTTTATTTTTGTTTATTATAAAAGTAATAAATAGTTTTTTTCTAGTTCTGAGACTTTATACAAAACTTTTCCGACTCCTATATGCCTTTCTGTGTATTTTCTTAGGAAGAAGGGTGCATTATTTTTAGTAGAACATGGGCGCCGAATTCCTTAAGACGGCCCTGCGTCTGACCTAGCCGGTACTAAAGCCTGACAAGCCAGCTAACGTAGGGAGCCGTATCGCCCGATATCGCTCTTCTCGCCAGTGGTGAACACACTGGAGGCGATCTCACTCCCTCTCTACACATCAAACTTAGGCTTAGCCGAGCACCAACATTTCTTTTTGTCAATGAGGAGCACGAAATCTGGGGTAGATTTCCGTTATGGGTAAGAATTTTTCAAATCTGCACAAAAAAAATTGTTGGTCTTATATTTTCATGATTTGTGTGTCCATTGATAGCTTTCGATGAAAAAAGTTAGTCCCAAAAATATTTTTGCAAAGTTTACATTTTTGAAAAGTTATTCGCAAAAAAAGTTTTACATCAACTTTTTTTCTAAAATTTATTGTAGTTCGACGGTTTAACTTAATGCAAATGACGACATATGACAGGAAATTGAGTATATTTTAAAATAATTTTGGAAAAATTAAAAAAAAACATTTTTTTTTTTTTAATTTTGTATGTGTCCTTTTTAAGGACTATTTTTTATTGGAACATTACAAATTCATTTCAAAAGAAAAAACGACGGTGTCTTTTAAGGTTTACCTATAATTGCGTTTGTTAGGCTGGCTCATTTTACAGGTTGTATTTAATTTTGAAAAATAAAGTGTGCAGAAGGTATTCAATCAATCAAAAAAATCGTTTTAACATTAAATATTTCATAGTTGAGTATTTTCTTCACCATGCCTTCCGCATTACTCATGGATTGAGATTAGTAACCAAGAACTGGAGGGTTAACTACATAAACCTCATCGGGAAGTATGTGTGTGCTTCGTGTAGAATTAAGATAAATCAAAAAAATTTGGCAGTGGCAAACAAATATGAAAACAGTGTAGACATATCTGAAACGTCCGAGGTATACGATTCAGAAGACGATATGTCCTCAAATGGTGAAGATTCAAAAGGTTGAGTATATTACAAAACAATCCAAATCCATTTTATATCCATTAATTTTATATTAAATAGAGGAATCCTTTTGTTCAGAAATAAAAGCGCAGCTGTTCTGTTTTTAGAATGTATTGTCGGACAACGAAATAATTTCTGAAATAAAAGGCGCTTTGTGCAAGGTCACCAACAGACAAGAGAAAATGCGTGTGCCCAATTGCGCTCCTGTACAGTGGTCAGCTGCCAAAATGAAGAAAAAGCTGGGAGTAACCCGGTATATGGCAGAAACTGCTTTAAAACTCCGTCAAACAAGTGGTTTTTGTTCAGTTCCAAAGAAAAAAGAAGGTCATCCCTTGAATAGTAGTGTAGTCGAAAAAGTAAAGGGGTTTTATCAACTGGACGAGTACAAAAACGTATTAAGTGATATTAAAGCTTTACACGGTGCATTTTTAGAAAAAAATCCAAATTTTAAACTTAGTCTTTCGGCTTGCACTAAGCTGCCAGATTTTTTTAGCAATCCGGCTAGACCTAGAAAAAAAAAACGGCTCAAAAATTTATTTCGGCGAAAAAAATTATAATTTAGCCGGAAAAACGGCTAAACATTTTTAATCACTTTCTTTTCACTCGTTTTATTTGCCATTTTTCATTAAAACGTATAATATAAATATTTTATAACATAAAGGAGCGTTTTCTCATCTAGCCTTAAATATTAAAGTTCACGCTAAATAAAAATGTTGTATGAAAAATTAAGATAAATTTTGAAGTTTACTTCAGAAAACGGCTCCTATTTCATAACAATAAGAAAGTTTCGTATACAGATGTTTTGTATCCGAATATACAGAGCTATAGTAAACATAAATAATATAAATTACATTTATATTTGTTATATCCAGGCACGTTTTCAAGGACACCCCATACACCCCCCGATTTGCGCAAGTTTATGTAATTTGTTTGTCTGTGACTGTAAAAAATAAAATTTGGAATATGAGTCCCAAACTCATGGAATTCCGGTCAAATTAGACATATAAAATAACAAAAATTACGACAAAGCCAAACTTAGGTAAAGAAAGAAAACTTCAAAAGTCCCCATTAATATCATGTGTGGTAAAAAAGTTATTTGGGTGAAAAGGTGAACATTTAGGGTTTTACGAATTTTTCTCGTAAACGGTAATTTTTTCAAAAAATTACCTACCTTCGACCAAGCTGTTCACCTGAAAATTCACTATAAAAATCGACCTAGCAGTTTTCTAAATTAAGCTGTCCCGGCAGACGTTGTATCTCCATCCCGATCCCTATCGCTGTCTACATGTGGGGTAAAATTCCTCAAGCGGGCCAAAAGTCGCGTAAAAATATTGGATGGTTACCGAGATATACGGGTTTGAATTCACAATTTTTGGTGTGTAAGCCATTTTTCTTTAAATTATATAATGTAACTGACACATGGGCGTAGCCAGACTCGAAATTAGAGGGGGGCAAATTTTTAATTATAGGGGAACATTTTTTAACTATAATTTAATAATGAAATTCCTTTAAATATAGTAACTTTAACAGTCGGTAGTACCTCTATTCAAATAGATAGTTGCGATATTATAGTTATGTATGTACATTCGCTTGTGCGTATATTGAAATTATATATGTACGATTATAATTATTCGCAAATTAAATGAAAAATTATATAGTAAACTAGCTGGTGCCCGCGACTTCGTATGCGTATAATTTCTGTTTTAATGTTTGTCTGCTCGATAAACCCAAATTTCGGTCACAAAAAATGTTTTCATCGGACTGATAAAGCTTAAAGTTTAATAAAAAACGACCCTAAAGCCATGTGATTTAATAACATCGCATATTACAGCACCCATTGACACCTTTCGATAGACACACATATTGAACTAATACATTTTTTGCCACCCCTGGTCCAAATTTTGGACGATAACTCCAAAACCGGTGGAGATATCGCAAAATAGTATCTTAAACTTTTTATTTCCTATAGGGTAAGAAAATAGTAAATTTCCCTTAATAGCCATATTAAGCGTTTTGGTATTAAGAAGGTTCATATTTTATGAGATATCTCCGGGGTAGCTTAGGTATTGAAATTAATCAAATGGTTTATGACAGCATTCATAAACACCTTTTGTTTGATACCCATAATGTACTAAACATTTTTGTGGAAATATTCGTCGATACCTCCGAAACCGGTCGAGCTATCGAAATTTCAAGATATCCCCCAAACCACTTCAGATATTTGTCTTTGATAAAGTTGGTTCGCGTCTGCACTAGTAACAAAATCAAACTTTAGCTAAGTCATTTCCATTTTACAGTCAAAGCAGAGCTCACTGCTTTAAAAATAATAGACTTAATGAAAAGTCGCAATAAAATAAGGCATCAGGTAACGAATATACTTGAAGTAACTTATCGTCGGAAAAAGTGCAAAACCGCACATCCCACTTCTGCAAAACCGCACATTCGACATTTCTGTACCCGGATCCATTCATTAGTAACATAAAAATCTTGGTTTGTGAAATAGAATGTCAAAAAATTGGCATTTGAATTTGACCCACCAGATATTAGCTCATAAAAATGTTAATCAGTTTTCAGTGTCTCCTGTAAAATTTTTGCGGCTACGTATGTGCGGTTTTGCAGAATTGCGATGTTCGGTTTTGCACTTTCTCGGACGATATACTTTCATGACATAAAATGAAAAAATAAAAAAATTACAATAATAATGTGAGAAAAATGTAGGTATATATATATTTCTATATACCAATTTTCTATATCTTGCGCTGAGCTATGATAAATGTTAGATGTGTTGAACTAAGTTTAATTTAAAAAAAATTGTAAAATTGGCAAAAAAGCTAAAAACGGCTAAAAAAAAATAAGAAAACGGCTAAAAAGCGGCTAGCGGCTAGATTCAAATTTTTCCGGCTAAATAAAAAAAACGGCTAGATCTAGCCGGAAAACGGCTAAAATGGCAACACTGGTAGCAGCCATAATGTGTTCGTTTGCAAAATTCACCGAAACATGAAGTTGAAAATACAAGGTATAAATGATGCCCTTAAAGTTGTCCAGGGTTTGAACAGATTATAGGGCAAGAGCTGAACTTACTGAAAAATGCCACTATACAATACAAGCAATGGACTTGCACGGATAGGTAAGTGCTAATTACATTTCCCCTACAAATTTTCTTAAAAAATAATTGTTTGTTCAGATGTGAACTTGTGGACAAGGTCCAGCATTTTTCGTCCTCTTGTGCCGAGCTAAAAAGGGAGATGCTGCAATATGTAAGGCACAATTTTATTGCAAAGTGCCAGAACGAGTTCTTTTCAAGGGCCAAGGACGATTTGAAGTTTGGCGAGTTCCTGATAACATTAGACTTTGCTGAGAACTATAGTTTTAAGGTACAATCGTATCACTGGGCAAACGACCAGGCAACCCTTCATCCCTATGTAGTGTATTATAGGCTTGACGACAAAATTATCTCTGAGTGCTATGTTATTATTTCGGAATACAACAAGCACGATGCAACGTCGGTCCATTTGTTTAACAAAAAAATTATTGAATTATTAAAGTCGACACTACATAAAGCGGTCGACTATTAATATCACAAGTTATATTACACAACAGAAATAATATTGTAAAAAAAAATATAAGATATAACAAAAGTATTATTAACATAAGTGAAGAAAAGTATATCAGTTATCATACTAGTTTAGTAGTATAATATTAATTGCAGCTAGCAGGAAGGCAAGTGTCTCTCACATTTGATCGATTCAGGCATACATGGTTGTATGTAGAAGTCATTAGGACCATCTGGATGGTTGTAGAGGTCGATTTATTAAGCATTGTACGTAGAAATCAGAAAGTGTTGACTGGAAAAGTTGATTACGCTGTCGGAATGGACGCGATTCCGAGCAACATATGTACTTCCAGTATACTAGGAGTCATAAGAGTTTTACTGGCGGAATGGACACGATTCCGCGCAGCAAGTAAATAGAGCTATTAGCATGTTGTTTCCTGCTGATTACTTGTTTATTATAATTAAGGATATTATTAGTGGTGCGGGCGGAATGGACGCGATTCCACGCAGCGTTAAAGGGTGTTATTGAAATACTGACAAACAACGAGTGCAAGTGTTCATATTATTAGTCAGCAGATTGCAGACATGCAAGTATTGCATTTTGTATGGAGGCAAAAGAGCATTCAAAGCTGATACAGCTATATAAGTCGTTTTAGTATGAACACCAAATATTAAGAGGGCTGTTTTTGCAAAGTTTTGACGACAAAGGGGTAATTGAAAGGGCACATAGTGTCTGGACGTCCTAGGAGGAACACTAAAACTCAGTCGGCCTACCAGGTCGGATGAGTCAATTTCGCCGATAATCAGTTAATGGAGGAACATTACACCTAGTAAAATCCTTCGACTTTCCAGAGAAGGTAATTTTAAGAGGAGAAGCCTATTTCTATAAGGAGGCAGATGAATATTTGGATTCCAATTAAGACCACGCAAAGCAAAAATCAAAAATTGCCTTTGTACTGACTAAATCCCTTGTATATGAACTTTATATAAGGGTCACCAGACAAACGAGCAGTATTCAAGTATTGGGCGAACCAGTGATATGTAAAGGACTTTCGTGAGGAACGGGTCATCAAATTCTTTAGCCCATCTTTTAACAAAACCAAGCACACCCATGGCTTTATTAGCTATAGATGAGATGTGCAAATTAAAACTAAGTTTAGAGTCAAAAATAACATCTAGATCAGTTACAACAGATATACGTTCCAGAAGAGTGTCATTTAGTAGGTAGGTTACCGGCTTTACTCGATGAAAAGTCATTAACTTGCATTTCGAGCTATTCAGTATTAATAAATTAACTCAACACCAGCGGCGAAATGACTCCAAATCGGCTTGAAAGAGATCCCCACGAAAAGGTACCGTGGGCGAATATGTGAAACAAAGTTTTATATCATCCGCATACATAAGTGTTCGGGAATCAGCGATGGTTTGGGGTAGGTCATTAATGAATAGGGTAAAAAGCAAGGGACCTAAATGACTACCCTGAGGGACACCGGAAGTTACGTCAATGGAGGTAGACAGAGTATTTTTAAACAACACCTGTTGAGTTCTATATGTAAGATAATTAGTAAGCCATATTAATAATTGATTTGGAAAACCTAATAATTCAAGTTTATGAATTAAAAGTGCATGGTTGACAGAGTCAAAAGCTTTGCTGAAATCGGTGTAGACCACATCCGTTTGGTTACCTTTCAATAACCCATCTATAACAGGAGAGGTGAACTCAAGTAAGTTAGTTGAGGTTGATCGTCGGGGCATAAAACCATGTTGACACGGCGATAGTAACGAACTACACTCATATTGCAATTGACGTGTGATTATTTGTTCGCGTAGGATGTAGTGTATCTTCAGATCCAGTATTTTATTTTTAGAATTTCGTACGTTATTGATTTGTACAAGAGAAGTGTCCGACGGATCATTGAGAAAATCATGCTGAGTGGTAGGAGTGAAAATAATAGAGTCGTTTGTGCCGACCCAACTGATTAAGGGCAAATTAAAATCACCAAGCACCAAAAGGCGATCTGTATCTCTCAACTGACAATACAAACTTCTAATAACGGGGTTATGCCGATTATATACAAGGAGATTCGAATTGGGCGGTATGTACGAGCAGGAGATAAATAAGCAGTAACCAGGCATTGAAACTTTAACTGCAATGACTTCAATATCGGACACATTGTCCAAGACAACCAACTCAGATGAAAGACTAGTCAACAGCTATAAGGACGCCACCTGCCCTAGTTTCACGATCACGCCGATAAACGACATAATTGTTGCAGAAAATCCCAGAATTAAAATTATCTCGTTTTAACCAGGTCTCTGTGAAAGCAATTACATGGGCAGTAAAAGTCAAGCTATTTAGAAAAATGTTATTCAGTTTGGAACACAGGCCACGGACATTTTGGTAATGGACAACAAAAGTAGAGAAGGAAGTTAACTTATTCAGTTTTTTGAAGCAGAATCAGTTTTCTGTTTGTCTGTATACAAATCGTCGCCTCACAAAACGAACGTCGTATGTTACAAAACACTGTTTCGAGAAAATCGACTTTAAAGTTTAGAGCGGAGCTATACAAAAACTTTGCGGTAGATTTTTCTGAAATTTCAACGAGTTGTAGAGAGTGGTATTTATTATTATTTCCTATTTTCGAACGTTTAATATCTTCAAAGTTTTAGAAGATATATTCACGACTGAAATAACGAACATGTTTATTTAATTTCAAAATTTTTTTACCACATTCTCCCATTGGGCCTTCACAACAGGAGCGATGGAAACGTTTTTTACAAAGACCGCTACAAGGCACCATTAGAAGTTCAGATCTTCCAAAATTTTTATCACATTTTCCACAATAATCATCCATGATAAAATAGCAGGCAATCAATAAAGTGAAAAAGTGTTATTCTGGAACTCTGCACATCTAAGACAACGATTTCACGGACGGCAAGCAGTGAACACAGGCAAAAAAAAAGAAGTAAATAGGGAAGCACTTTATTATTAAAAATTGCGCTACTTGCCACTATTTTTTATGTAGGATGTATAAATATTTTATAATCAGCAGGCAATAAATAAAATAGAAAGTGTTATTCTGGAACTCTGCACAGCTAAGACAACGATTGCGCGGTCAACAGGCTGTGAACACAGATAGAATGAACACGCAAAGCAGAAAACAAAGCAAAATGACAAGCAAATAGGAACACACAACCAAATATGAATACAGTTGGGAAATGTTAATAATAAATTACACACTTTATTATTAAAAAAAATTGCACAACTTGTTACTATTTTTTAGGTAGGTCCTATAGAGGTTTAGCATGACAGACACTATTGATTATAATAGTAAGGATATTAAGGCTAACTAGAAGTCTAAAAGCGAATATTGAAAAAGCGAGTAAAAAACACGTCCGCACTCAACGAAGAATATGAATTCGTTTTGGTCAGCCTAACAATCGAAATTACGGCTAATCCTTAAAGGACACCGTCGTTTTTTCTTTTGAATAAAATTTGTAATTTTCCAATGCATCTAATATATTTTTTCACATTTTTCCCAAGCGGACAATATCAATAAAAAATAGTCCATAAAAAGGACACATAAAAAATTAAAAAAAGCCTTTTTTTTTAATTTTTCAAAATTATTTTTAAATATACTCAATTTCCTGTCATATGTCGTAGTTTGAATTAAATTTAATTTAACCGTCGAATTACAACAAATTTTTGAAAAAAAGTTGATGTAAAATTTTTTTGCGAATAACTTTTGCAAAAATGTAAACTTTGCAAAAATATTTTCGCGACTACGTTTTTCATCGAAAGCTATCAATGGATACACAAATCATAAAAATATAAGACCAACAATTTTTTTTGTGCTGATTTGAAAAATTTTTACCCTTATTCGACAGTCGATACTCGTTTTTTTTGAATTCGATATCGGATTCCATATAAAAAAAATCGACAGTTTGTGCTACGGAAAGATAAAACGACGATTTTACACTCGTTTGTGCTCGATATCGAATTACGAAAAGCCACCCCCACCCTCAATGCCATTAAGACTCCGATAGTCGACGGACTAAACCAGAAAACCCCAATGACAGGACGGTCCTAGTTGCCCTTAATCTGTCTCACACAGTCAATCACGCGCAGCTGGTTTCCGTCAATTGTCTATTGTTTTTAGGAATACAAAAGCAAAAACAAGGTAAGATTAAGCAGAGGGTGGTGTAATTTCCCCGTTGTTTTTAACTTTTATATTTCGAAACTTCCGCTCCACCAGAGAGAGTCTCGGTAGTTTCTTAAGGCGGACGAGTCGACTTTTCATTCAAACTTCAAATACAAGGTGTGAGTCAATCGAGTTGCTATTTACACTGTGGAACCACAAAAATCTACCCCTCTAAATAAGCCTTTATTCAGACGATTGCACGATAATATCAACTGTTACCTCCGTCGATGAGCCAACAAAGTCCTCGGCGGCAATGTCAAGCTCCGAGCTGTGAAGAATTCGACAAGAGTGGAGAGATGACCTTTGATTTTAGAACACAGCTCATCGACGGAGGACAGCGCAAGTGGGAATTGAATTAAAAATCTACTTAGGCGGCACAAACTACCTACTGTCTCCCTAATTGTACCCCTCTAACCCCTATAATTTCCATTTTCTCCAAAAAAAAAGTATATATGTAATCTGGCATCCTAGTTCATGCATCGCAAGGCGGCAACCCTACTCCGTGAAAGAGTAACGAAGAAGATCAACGAGTCAGTGGCAGTCGTCAGCCGAGTATCAGCAGTAGCAGCCGTTTTAACTAAACTTTCGTTCATTACATTATTCAACTAAATATTCTAAAAATATTAAACTTGTATTCTCGCTTTTATTTACTTTGTACTACATTTGAATTCTCATCATTAAATTATCGACTATAAATCAAACTCTTTGATTTACATGGTGGCTCAACCAGTGCGCAAATCGACGTACATATGTAAGTAAGAAAAATAATTTTGAGACATCATGCTGCGCACGCAAAAGAAAAAGCAACGCCGACAGAGCGCAAAGTCAAAGGCGAACAAGAAACAAGAGGTACATACCGATGACGGGGCAAACGACACATTTGAAATACAACGACGTCCAGCACAGCAGAAATACGAAGAAGCGAACAACAGCAGTATAGTTGAGTCAACTCCTTTTCTCGCGAACAGAGCAAGCAGCATCGAAGGCAGAGAAATGATGGACAACGAACAAACAAACAAAAGCAGTATCACGAAGGCAGCGACGTTTGCAGCACACAACGCGATGAGCGGCGCAGGCAGAGGAACGATGGGCAGCCAACAAGAAGTAAACGTTAGCTTCGAATCGGATGAATGCAACGAGTACGTGCGCTCGAGTGAGCTGTCACAATTAATCAAAATATTCGCTGAGAAAATGGGAAAAGATCATAATAAAAACAAAGTTAGTATTGAAAGTTTTTCTAAGGTAATACCAGATTTTGATGGTAAGTCGATTCCTGTAAATCAATGGCTACGCAATTTTGATCAAAATGCAGACGCATATGAATTAAATGAGAAACAAAAATATGTAAATGCTCGTAATAAAATGGTAGGGACAGCTAAATTGTTTTTGGATACTATCACTGTTTATGACTACGCATCGTTGTGCATAGTATTACGAGAAGAATTCGAGCAGAAGTTGAGTAGTGCTGAAGTACATAAGCAGTTGCGCTGTAGAAAAAAACGAACGAATGAGATTTTTCATGATTATGTGCTGGAAATGCGAAAAATTGCGTCGCTTGGTGATATTGAAGAAGAGTCTGTCATTAGGTACATAGTGGATGGCATAGATGTACGAGATGATTTAAAGTTTCCTTTATATAGCGCAATAACATTCAGGGAGTTAAGAAAAAAATACGAATTGATTGAAACAATGTTAAAAGATGGCCCATCACACAAACGCAGGCAAAATATGCAAACACATACGCGCGAACCAATAGAAAAAGACATTAGGACGGATCGTAAGCAACAGCATTGCTATAATTGTGGTTCTACTCAGCATAAAATAGCAGATTGTAAGGAAGAAACAAAATGCTTTAAATGCAATGGGGTAGGGCATATGGCAAAGCAGTGCAATTCGAAACAGATTGTCAATATGGTGGTAAATAAAACTCGTAGCGAAAATATTAAAATAAATGGTGTCATTACGCCTTGTTTGATCGATACTGGCGCGGACGTTTCACTTATGCGCAAGAAAAAATATGAATCTATTTTTGATAATCAGCAGTTGCGAACGTGTGTGGTAAAACTTTTTGGTTTGGGTAACGTGGCTACTTCGGTACTGGGTGAAATTGTGGCACACGTTGAAGTCGATGGATTGAACACCACACATACATTTTTGGTTGTTGAAGATGCTAAATTGAACGTAGACGTAATTATTGGCTATGATTTTTTGCAAAATTTTAGAGTCACTTTGGATGCTGGCACCTACAAGTTTTCTAAAGCAGACGGAAAAGCGGACGAAGGTGAAACTGATTATAATATTTTAAATGTAGCGTGTGACCAATTAGAAATAGATGTTGAACCGAAATATAAAGCAGCTGTTATGAATTTATTGAACAATTATAAGCCGGTGAGTAGTCCAAAAGATTCCCCTATTAAGCTGTCTATTGCACCCAATGGTAATACAATCGATTTTCGTGAAAGCCCCAGTAGGGTATCAGCGACTGAAAGAGAATTTATACGAAATCAGGTAGATGAATGGCTTCGCCAGGGTATAATCAGAAAATCATGCTCTAATGTCGCGAGTAAAGTTGTACTAGCCAAAAAGAAATGCGGTAGTTACAGACTTTGTGTAGATTTCCGTAAACTAAATTCCCTTGTTCTGAAAGATCGATTCCCAGTCCCAATAGTTGATGAGGTGCTTGAGAAGATGCAGAATGCTAAATTTTTTTCGGTGATGGACCTCAAGAATGGGTTTTTTCATGTGGAGGTCGAAGAACACAGCAAAAAGTACACAGCATTTACAACAAAAGAAGGCCTTTTCGAATTCAATAAAGCACCGTTTGGCTTTTGCAATTCGCCGGCTGTATTTGTACGCTATGTAAACCATATTTTCCAACAACTGATAAATGAGGGCATAATGGAGATCTACGTTGATGACATTGTTGTATTTGGGGACACAGCTGATAAGTGTTTGCAAAATATGGAAAGGGTGCTAAGACAAGCCGAGCAATTCGGATTGGAAATAAACTGGGCAAAATGCCAATTTTTGAGGAAAAAAATTACTTTTTTGGGACATGAAGTAGAAAACGGGCGTGTCTGGCCAAGCCAAGAAAAAATAAAAGCTGTAAAGAAATTTCCCTTAGCAAAGAACATTAGGGGTGTTCAGGCATTTCTTGGGTTGACGGGTTACTTCCGCAAATTTGTGCATAACTATGCTGTGATCGCTAGACCGTTGACGATCGCTAGACCGTAGACGAAAAAGAAAGATGTTCCACGAGAGGTCGTACAATGGCTAATGTATCTTCAAGATTTTAGCTATAAAATAGAACATCGGGCGGGGAGCAGGATGAAGCACGTTGATAGTCTGAGTCGTTTCCCTGTCATGTTAATTACGCTAGAGGTTCACGCACAAATCCGCCGAGCACAACAAAAGGACGAGCATTTAAATGCGGTCGCAGAAATTCTAAAACAACATCAATATAAAGACTATAAAATGAAAAACGAGTTGATATATAAGCAGGTGCAGGGTCAAGATTTGTTGGCGGTACCAAAGGTAATGGAAAAAGAAATAATTTCGAAAGCACATAACTTCGGGCATATGGGTGCGCAAAAAACTATACACATTATAAAACAAGATTACTACATGCCGCATTTGGAAAAAAAGGTAACTCAGTATATAGCGAATTGCGTTGAATGCATTACACGAAACAGAAAGTTGGGCAAGAACGAAGATTTTTTACATTGCATCGACAAAGGCGACACCCCACTTTCTACGCTTCACATCGATCATTTAGGCACGCTTGATCCAACATCGAAGAATTACAAATATTTGCTAGCTATAGTAGACGCGTTTTCCAAGTACACATGGATATACCCAACTAAGTCAACAGATGCGCAGGAGGTTGTGAAACACATGGAGAATTGGGTCTCGTTATTCGGGAATCCAGTACGCATTATAAGTGACAAAGGCGCGGCGTTCACTTCCAAGTTATTTAAGGAGTTTTGTGCAAAACACAAGATCGAGCACATCGAATCAACAGCAGGAGTCCCAAGGGGAAACGGGCAAATCGAAAGGACGAATAGGGTTATCCTATCGGTTTTGTCAAAATTGTCGGCAGCAGAACCTTCAAAATGGTATAAGTATACACCTCAAGTGCAGAAGGCGATAAATTCCTACGTTCATTCTTCTACGAAATTCAGTCCTTTCGAAGTAATGTTTGGTATAAAAATGCGTAATGAGGGTGATATAGAGCTGGTTCAAATTTTGAAAGATGAGCTGGTATCAGGTTTTCAAGAAGAGCGTAACAAAATAAGGCAAGAAGCAAGGGGTCAGATCCAGAAGGCGCAGGAAAAATATAAACAGCAATTTGACAAGAAACGAAAAAGCCATGACGGGTATCAACTGCATGACTTAGTAGCCATAAAAGTCACTCAATTCACGACAGGACAAAAGCTGGGTAGAAAGTATATTGGTCCGTACGAAATAATCAAAGTAAAGCGTAACGGCAGGTATGACGTTCAAAAATCTGCTGAATTTGTGGGACCGAATAAAACATCAACAAGTGCGGACAACATAAAACTTTGGAGCTGCATTGAAAATAATGATGACGACGTCGGAGAAGAGTCATCTGGGACAGATGACGAGCAGGATGGCCGAGTGTAATCTGGCATCCTAGTTCATGCATCGCAAGGCGGCAACCCTACTCCGTGAAAGAGTAACGAAGAAGATCAACGAGTCAGTGGCAGTCGTCAGCCGAGTATCAGCAGTAGCAGCCGTTTTAACTAAACTTTCGTTCATTACATTATTCAACTAAATATTCTAAAAATATTAAACTTGTATTCTCGCTTTTATTTACTTTGTACTACATTTGAATTCTCATCATTAAATTATCGACTATAAATCAAACTCTTTGATTTACATATATATATATACACCGTTGAAACCAGGAGCGAAAAGCAATCCATTCCTCATATTTAGATATTTCCCGGGGCAAGGAGTCTGTATTAGGCATTGTTATAGCTCTGCATTTTATTAAAGGCAAATGTTCATGTATTTAGACAACTAGCGCTCATCCTGTTAGCCATTAACCGCGTTCGAATATGGATTCACCGATATATGTCAGTTTATGTGATTTTCGAAATTTTCGATACCGACAAAAGGGACGTGGTTATACTCCGTGGCGCGGCCACGCCCCTTGCTTATAAAGCTTTAACCGCTTACATGAGCTAAAAGTACTCAATCGATCTTTTCAAGGGTTATACCATGTCCTGTATATAACTTTGGAAAAGAAGGCGTGCCATGCCCATAACTTTTAACGTATTTTGTGAAATTTTTGATATACGGATATATGTGTCCATTAATCAATATTTACATAATTTTAAAAAAGTAGGTGGTGGCACGCCCACGGATTTTATTATGTTGTTTGTCCCTATTTGAAGATCAGTTTTCATTGCAGATCTTTATGATACTTTCACAGTAATAGTAAAATTTTGATATTTTGTTTATTTACTTGTAGGCGGTGCCACGCCCTTTTTGCAAGATATTACCAAAAAACCTTTAAACAACACTAATAACATCATCAGGTGAATGACTGTAGTAAATTTTAGCATTATATCTTTATCAGTTAAACAGATATTGCATATACCGGTTTCCTAACTCTCGTTTAGAGAACTTTAGTTCAAAAGTGGGCGTGATCGTTCACCGATTTTTCTTATTTTCTGTGGTAGTACTCTACATAAACATAACATGCCTGGTACCTAGTTTCGTAAATCTATCTCACACCGTTCTGAGTTGTTAGCAGTCGAATTTAAAAATTGCTTGACTCATAAGTGGGCGGTGCCACGCCCACTTTCCAAAATTTTGAAAAAATTATGTAAAGAATAGGAAAGTTGATGTATGTATAAAATTATATTATTATAGCGAAATCAGTTAATTAGATATGGACTTTTCAATATTTCCACCACCTTTCCATATAACTTTTATGAAAAAGTAGGCGTGGTCGCGAAGCGATTTCGTTTATTTTCTATAGCTGAATTTACCACAACAATAGTATGTCCTCTACGAAATTTCGTTATACTAGCATAAACTGTTCTGAAGTTATTAAGAGTCAAAATTTTAAAATTTCTTCAAATATACGTGGGCGGTACCACGCCCCCTTTTCAAAAATTTTTATAAAATCGGCCTTAGAACATCTAAATCAATACATATTGCAAATTTTATCATTGTAGCTGGTTCTAATATTGAATTAACCCATTTTATACGTTTTTCGAAATTTTCGATATCGAAAAAGGGGCGTGGTTATGGTCCGATTTTACCCATTTTCAATAGCAATCTATTCTGAACCCAAATAAGTACGCATGCCAAATTTGGTGAAGATATCTCATTATTTGCTCAAGTTATCGTGTTAACGGACAGACGGACGGACGGACGGACATGGCTCAATCAAATTTTTTTTCGATCCTGATCATATTGATATATAGAAGTCTATATCTATCTCGATTCCTTTATACCTGTACAACCAACCGTTATCCTAACAAAGTTATAATACCCTGTGTACAAGTACAGCTGGGTATAAAAAGTGAATTTCTCCTAGTACAGAAACACTTTTCATAACGAAATCGTTACGAGCCATGCGATAACAAATCATTCGTTAATTTAATGAAAAGATACAGAAAGGCTCTACAGGTCGCCATTATTGTCCTTGCAGGAACTTGCCCCGGTTTTAAAACCTTCCGCCATCCGCCAGATCCTTTCATAGAATTTTCGGGCATCATTCCTGTCAGCCAGCATCAAAAGGTCCTCACACTCACGCCTTTCGGCCTCACGTTTCTTTTTTCTGAATAGAAGCCTCTCTTCCTTCTCTGCCTCACGATAGCTTTGCCATACACTGGGAAAGAAGTTGACTTTTCGATTTTTGAGTGAGAACTATGATCATTTACGTAGAATCTCTTACGAAAATGAAAAACGGCGATGAGACCCTTTCTCGTTGATATTGTCGCTTCCAACGAAGACTATTACGGTTCAGTTAGCGTGGAAGACTAACAGAGTTCGTTCTCTGCGTCGAAGACTAACACACTTCGTTCTCTGCGTGGAAGACTAACACACTTCAAATTTCTGCGTCGAAGACTAACACACTTCGTTCTCTGCATGGAAGACTAACACACTTCAGTTTTCTGCGTCGAAGACTAACACACATCAGTTTTCTGCTTGGAAGACTAACACACTTCAGTTTTCTGCGTCGAAGACTAACACTCTTCGTTCTCTGCGTGGAAGACTAACACTTCAGTTTTCTGCGTCGAAAAATAACACACTTTGTTCTCTGCGTGGAAGACTAACACACTTCAGCTTTCTGCGTCGAAGACTAACACACTTCAGTTTTCTGCGTGGAAAAATAACACACTTTGTTCTCTGCATCGAAGACTAATACACTTCAGTTTTCTGCGTGGAAGACTAACACACTTCAGTTGTCTGCGTCGAAAACTAACACACTTCGTTCTCTGCATGGAAGACTAACACACTTCAGTTTTCTGCGTCGAAGACTAACACACTTCAGTTTTCTGCTTGGAAGACTAACACACTTCAGTTTTCTGCGTCGAAGACTAACACTCTTCGTTCTCTGCGTGGAAGACTAACACTTCAGTTTTCTGCGTCGAAAAATAACACACTTTGTTCTCTGCGTGGAAGACTAACACACTTCAGCTTTCTGCGTCGAAGACTAACACACTTCAGTTTTCTGCGTGGAAAAATAACACACTTCGTTCTCTGCGTCGAAGACTAATACACTTCAGTTTTCTGCGTGGAAGACTAACACACTTCAGTTTTCTGCGTCGAAAACTAACACACTTCGTTCTCTGCATCGAAGACTAGGTTAGGTTAGGTTCAAGTGGCTGCCGCAGAGGCACACTTAGGCCAGTTTTGAAAGGCCCGTTGTGATACCACCAGCACAAGGAAAGTCAGTCCCGGGACCCTGAGTTGTTGGGATTTTCCACATAGCAGAATCCCGGGACTGACACTCCTAAACCGGTACTCCTCCTCGAACCGTTACACCTCCTCGAACCACTTAGATGACTTTATGAAGGCCATCAAGTCCTTTATGTCCAGTTCCGCGATCTGGCTTAGGCTATCCAGGAAGGGAACTCCCATAAAGCGCGTTCTCGCGCCGCTTAAAGCCGGGCAGTTACAGATGAGGTGCTCCACTGTTTCCTCCTCCTCATTATCTCTGCAACTCCTGCAGCATCGTCGGTAGGGCACACCTAGCCTTTCTGCATGCCTACTAATGAGGCAGTGACCCCTCCTAGTTAGGGCATAAATGCGTCTAGACCTCTTAAGATCCCATTTTGGTCAGGTTTGTTTCGATATCCGGCACGCTGGGGATTTTCGTTGGCTTGACGGAGTGTGTGCTCCTTCAGCATTAGTTTGCATGTGACAAACGGCATACCTAAGCGCTCTTTATCCTGAAGAAACTTCTTGGTCGTGCCCTGCCTGGCAAGCTCGTCTGCCTTACAGCTTCCCTCAATGTCCCAATGTCCCGGGACCCATATGAGGTTTACGCGGTTCCGTTGGGTCATCTCCTGAAGAGATCGACGTCAGTTCAGAGTTGAACGTGTATGAGCCCAGGGATTTGATGGCCGCTTGGCTTTCGCTGAAAATAACGATATCTTCTCCGACAACACGTTTGCTTATCCAGGCCGCGGCGTCCAGGATTGCCGAGACTTCCGCCTGGAAGATGCTACAATGACCAGGTCGTCTGAAGGAGAGATCAAGTTCCAAATCCCTTGAATAAACCCCTCCTCTAAATCTGCCGGCCAACTTCGAGCCGTCGGTGTATATGGAAGTGCCACCATTTGTTTCGGGACACCAGTCCGTCCTCTCCCAGTCTTCTCTGCTGGGAATCTTTATTTTGAAACAGCTATCCCCGACTGTAGTGGTCGCACAACGATCTGTGCTTAGAGGTTTGCCTCATCCCGGAGGTTGCCTATCAACGACGAGTTGTTCCGATTAACTGCCCGATATGTCGTTGCGGGAGTCCTGCTGTCTGTAGCGTTAGATGTTATCGCTCAGCGTTGGCTGCTACCACCGTGGAGTGTGTTAGTCTTCCACGCAGAGAACGAAGTGTGTTAGTCTTCGACGCAGAAAACTGAAGTGTGTTAGTCTTCCACGCAGAAAACTGAAGTGTATTAGTCTTCGACGCAGAGAACGAAGTGTGTTAGTTTTCGACGTAGAAGTGTATTAGTCTTCGACGCAGAGAACGAAGTGTGTTAGTTTTCGACGCAGAAAACTGAAGTGTGTTAGTTTTTCACGCAGAAAACTGAAGTTAATTAGTCTTCGACGCAGAGAACGAAGTGTGTTAGTCTTCGCGCAAAAAACTGAATTGTATTAGTATTCCACGCAGAAAACTGAAGTGTGTTAGTCTTCGATACAGAGAACGAAGTGTGTTAGTTTTCGACGCAGAAAACTGAAGTGTGTTAGTCTTCCACGCAGAAAACTGAAGTGTGTTAGTCTTCCACGCAGATAACGAATAGTGTTAGTCTTCGACGCAGAAAACTGAAGTGTGTTAGTCTTCCACGCAGAAAACTGAAGTGTGTTAGTCTTCGATGCAGAAAACTGAAGTGTGTTAGTCTTCCACGCAGAGAACGAAGTGTGTTAGTCTTCGACGCAGAAAGCTGAAGTGAGTTAGTCTTCCACGCAGAGAACGAAATGTGTTAGTCTTCGACGCAGAAAACTCAACTGTGTTAGTCTTCGTTGGGAGCGACGATATTTGGTCATTATACTAAATTTTTTGCTAGGAATACGATTTTCCATATGCCATTCCAAAAAAAGAAAATGATTTTTTTATTCACCCTAACGCACATAGTAATAAAATATAGTTCATCTATGCTTTTAACTTGCAGGTCACAGCGGAGTCAATCAATTGGGCGGCGTTTTCGTAGGGGGAAGGCCGCTTCCAGATTCAACTCGACAGAAAATTGTTGAGTTAGCGCATTCAGGTGCCCGGCCATGTGATATATCGCGAATATTACAAGTTTCAAATGGATGCGTCAGCAAGATTCTGGGCAGGTTTGTATTACAACGACAACACATTACAATTACTTATATGCAAGGTCTGAAAACCGATTAAAATAACGTTCCGGTTTCAGGTTTTCAACGTGTTTCGGTTCCGGTTTCGTTCGTGAACATTTATTTTGGTTTCGGTTACGGTTTCGTTCCGGTTTCGGTAATTTTTACTACTAAAATACTCAAGTACCTATGTATAACTTTTTTCCTGCGGTTTAGATGGAATTTCTCCAATATAATAATAAATTTCATGAACGCTATTCATGGAGCAAATTTCTGCAAACAAATTCCTAAAATTAACTCCAAACTCAAAACGTGTATTTTGTAACATTGCTCGACAATCTTCCATGAAAGGTTTCAGGGTACCTGTTTCTAAAAGAAAATACCCATGTGCCCACTAAAGGAAGTGAGACATTAAAAAAGTTCAAAACCGTTTGGAACCGGTTCCGGCTTTTAAACGGTTTCGGTTTCGTTCTTTTTCAGATCAAAATAACGGTTAAGGTTTCGGTTTAGGTTTCAGCCCTTGCTTATATGGCTGCAAGCTCGTAAGGAGTCGTTGGTTTTCGGTTGTTGCATTGTCTATGGTTGTGTACACTTTACTTCGCCTGGCACCTTAGCACAATTTATAATTAAAAAGAAGTAAACTTTAGGTTAAGATGCGAAATGCGACTGTATGGTACAAAAGATAAACGATTGTGTTTTTTATTATGTGTGGGTGAGTATCGTGTTGACATCTGGTGTAAGTGTAAATGTGTAAGTGTTGGTGTTGGATGGGTTGACAGGTGATCGGCAGGGTTGCTGCTATCGTGGGGTTTGTTCACAATAGTGCGTGAACGTTACGGCTCAGTTAGCCATCCCGGCCCACCTAGGCGAGCCATCAGCCTACCAATCGTTGAAGCTGTTGCAAGGTCTCCACGACGTTGCTTATCCCGGTTGGGTGTCGGTTGCCTTGCCTGGGAGGGGGCTGACGTGATGATGTTGTTGGGTTGCGGTATCGAGCACCCGGATGGTTTGGCTGAAATCTTGCACGCCGATGTTGCGAGGTGTGTGGTGGTTGCGATCTGGGTGGCAGGTTTTTGCGTGTAGGCGGTGCCGCTGGGGCGCTACGCCTATCTGTTCGGTGTAGAAGCTGGTGATGGCCAAACAATTTAGGCAGTAGCCGTGTGCTTGCGCGATCTGCTGCCGCTGCTGTGGTTGCATGGCCTTGAAAATGCCCGGAGACGTGTTGCGTTAAGGTAAGCACTTTATTTACATAGATATGTAGGTATAGGTACATTCTTAAATGAGGCATATCAATTATATGTATTATACGCGGTTTTATTTGCGTTGTAATAGTTATTATTCACGCTTTTCGTTCGAGGAATATAGCCCTTAGAGCTACCTCCTTAGGGGGAAGGTATTAATTTCGAGTAGCAACATCGCTTTGGTGGATGAATTGCTCTTTATTGGATTGTATTATTATTGATTTTAGATATTCGCGCGACTGGTATTAGCGGTATTAGACTCGTTTGCGTCAATATTCCGGTTTGTGTACGTAGGTCAACTACCCAGATGGTACCGTCGGAACCGTAATGTATCTTTTCGATGCGAGCTAGCCGCCATTCGGTAGGTGGGAGACAGTCGTCATGAATTAGGACGAAGTCTCCAATTTTAGGAGTTTCTTCAGTGTTTTTCCACCGATATCTTTAATGAAGGTCTTTGAGATATTCTTCCTTTCATCGGCGACTAAATTAATGATGGAGAATTTTGGTTCGTTCCCGTCGATTTATGAGATAGTGAGTCCACATTTGTTTCTGATATAACCAGGAGTGGAGCTCCTCTGAGCAAATGCCCAGGCGTGAGGGCTGTAAAGTAGGAGGGATCTTACGAGAGCACTGATAGCGGCCATGAATTTAGAACGGCTTCAACTCGTATGAGTAGCGTCGTGAACTCTTCAAATGTAAATTTATGATTGCCAGCGGCTTTCTTAATATGTGTTTGAAAGCTTTTAACAGCTGATTCCCATAGTCCACCCATACGTGGGGTGCTCGGAGGGATGAAGTAGCAATTAATGCCTTGAGGTGCATATTTTTCAATGACATACGGCGAGACTTCTTTTGCGAACTGTATGAATTCTTTTTCAGTTGCGCGTTGGGCACCGATGACGGTTTTACCATTTTCGCTCATGATTTTGCAGGGAAATCCTCTCCGCCCGACAAAGCGTGCAAATTCCGAGAGGAAAGCTGACGTTGTCAGATCGGAACATAACTCTAAGTGCGCGGCTTTTTCCGTAAACCATACAAAAACAGCCACGTAACCTTTCGTTATGGTAGATGACCTTAGCATCGAGGCTTTTAACTGGAAAAGTCCGGCAAAATCAACACCTGTGATGGTGAAAGGCAGAGAAAAATTGCAGCGATCAGGTGGTAGAGGTGCCATGATCTGCGTGCGCATCTTTTGCTTATGTATCGTACAGACTTTACACGTAAAGATGCATTTTTTAACCAGAGGCTTTAGTCGTGGTATATCAAATTCTGGTCGGATCATTTGTTGCATTAGCCGGTGTTCGGTGTGTACTATTAAAAGGTGAAGTTAATTAATGAAAATCATGGCAAATGCTGATTTTTCAGGTATTATTATGGGACACCTCTCGTTGTAGCTCAGGCTGGAGTTCGCTAGCCTTACGTTGGCGCGAATCAATCCTTTCGAGTCTACAAAGGGGTTAAGCTTTTGTCAATAAGTTTTGATTCCATTAGCAGTGTTCGTTCACTGTTAGAGTAGTAGCCTGCGTGGACTCGATTAGGGCTATTTTTGCCCTCTGCAATTCTTGGTGCGTTAGAGTGTAGCTTTCTGTATTGGGTTTTCCTTGCACTTTGTTCTTTAAGCGATTTACAAATTGAAACATATACGCTACATGCTGCCAAGTTGCTGATCCTACTAAATCAATAATTTCAGCTGTGCGGTTTGACACGTATGTTTTCTACGTATTGTAATGCCGCTTTTAGGCAGCATCATATTATTTTCAAACCCACACGCCTCACACGGGTATCGAACCCACGTGCCTTACCACCACCCACGCGCGCACGTAAGCTAAAAAGGTAAACAAAGCAAACATGCAGAGCGCCAGCACTAAGCAAGCGGCCTTGCTTGTTTTCTCTCGCGCACTCACTTGCGATCATTGCTCGAAATTCTCGATCGCTTCATATTTACTTCGGCTTAAGTAATTTCTTCGCTCTTCGTTGATTTTCGATAGCGCGGTTATGGAAAGTGTAGACAAGTGCCACGAAGCCATTTTGTGAGAAGCTGCCAACCTTACCCTGCACAACATCCATCCACCGGTCATCGCTAAGCTGGCACCGATCGGTCCACCGGTCATCGCTAAGCTGGCACCGATCGGTCCACCGGTCATCTGTAACCTGGCACCGATCCACCGGCATTAACCAATTGGTCCACCGATATCCACCGGTAATTGGTAACCTGGCACCGATCCACCGGCGTTCACCAATTGATCCACCGATATCCACCGGCATCAACCAACCGTTCCACCGACATCCACTAGACATACCTTTAGGTGTATGTGTTTGTCTGACTAGAATATCACCTCTAAATCACTGTGATCTTATTAGTAAAGGAAGTGGGACCTCTACTTGATCCTGGATTGGCCGAGCAAGGAGAGAATTCCGAAAAATTGACTTGACAGACGAGTATGACCTGCTAAAGGAAGATGAGATCAAACAAGCTCAGAAGGCGACTCACAGTCTGGCCATGCTATAGGTCCCATTACCAATACTTAGCATAGACTTGATTTGACTTGAGAACTGTCACTTAGCACTTAGAAAAATAACAAGAGAGCACACTAGCCAGCTTCAAATAAGCGTAAAATTTTCGCCACTCGAATTGCTTTTTAAAAGTAATTATGTAATTTTTTACATATAACTCTGCAAAAAGTACCAACACGCATTTTCGTGGCATTAGTTTTCGATGTTTTGAGCGTATCTATAATTAGTATATACCCCATGCCCAAACAAAACTATAAAGAATCTTGGGAGGAAAAAACATTTTTTTTTGGTTGGCCTAATTTGAATTTAATTTATTTGACAGCTAGTTTTGCGGCTGCCATATGAATAATATACATCCAAAAATTCTTATGACTATGGAATATTTGGAGGATTTTATTCAAACTGTGTAACAAAAAGGTACGGCATCACGCAGTTCTCTCGCCTAAATTACGATAGTCGCAGAACATGCTGGAGATGCAAGGAACAGGGCCACATGCGCAAGCGCTACAGCCGATTAACCCTCCTGTTCTGTTCCAGATGCGGCCGTGATGGGACCCTGTCCAGGGATTGCCCCTGCCATCCAGCACTTGGAGTAACCACAAACGCCACAACTTTAACCAACATCATCCCAAGAGAGAAACATGTTAGCCGTTTCTACATTGAGGTAACCATAGAGGGCATAGAGATTCGACCATTGATGGACAGAGGAGCCACCATAACATATATTGACGACAACATCCGTCAACATCTGGAGCACCGCCAAATACGGTCACACCCGAAGTCACGCCAAATCCAGTTAGCGGACCAAACGTATATATCGAGCTCGTGCTTGTTCCGAGGAAAAATAACGTTCCATTTGGCAGAATGAATGATAATAGGAATGGATTTTCTGCACAGGCGGGGGATCACCATCACCCTGGATGGAAAGCGACTGCCGCCCACCATGCCAACAGATCTATTACCACCGGCTCATCTCAATGCTCTGACAACGTGGAAACTCCCTTCGGAAGACCAACAATTGGTCGAGATACGAGACGAACAACACAAACGACAGGCAGTCCTAGCATACCACAAGAAAAATGAAAAACGACAAACCGCCGAAGCAGCGATATTTCCCGCGCAACCTCTCTAGGCAGAAAATAATTAATAGCGAGGTAGACAAACTGCCCCAAGCGAAGCGAATAGAGCCATCGAGAAGTACTTACAGCTCCCCTATAATGAGCGTCCGCAAGAAACAAAGCACCTGGAGGACGACTGGCTAACACCTATCTACGCACCACACGATAAGCCCACCGAACGAGCAAATTGTGCTTGGAAGCTTAAAGTAAGAAAGAGGGAAATAAAGCGGGCCACCCCTATCATCTTCTTTCAACCGGTTCAGACACGAAAAGTGAATACGTGTCAAGCAACCGAGTGAATATAGTCGATACTAACCATCCATGGGTCCACCCGATACAGGTAAACTTACAAAGGGTAAGGCGGGCAGTTAAGAGCTTTGAACCGTTTAAGGCTGCCGGACCGGACGGGATTATCCCCACGCAACTCATTAACACGCTGGAGACATCAGCCAAATGGCTAGTATTCCTTTATACATCCTGCCTGGCTTTCAACTACACATGCCACGGTAGTGTTTATTCCTAAGGCTGGGAAGGCCTCCCACTACGAGCCAAAGGACTACAGACCTATCAGCTTCTCGTCCTTTGCACTCAAAACTTTCGAGAGGATAATCAGCGACTACCTCTCCACTACTATTGATAGCAACCTTATCTCCAGCTATCAGCATGCTTACACCAAGGGTAAATCAACAGAAACTGCGTTTCACAGCCTGGTCTCTACCATTGAAAATTCGGTGGGTGAAAAGGATTACTGTCTTCTTGACATTGAAGGGGCTTTTAACAATATAAGTCCGGAGACTATTAGCACCGCTGTTACAAATCTGGGCATTAGCAGATCACGGGGGAGGAAAATATCTTCATCACTTGGCACGTTTGTTTTATCACGCTATGTCACAAGAGAAACGCCTCAGGGTGGACTTTTCTCCCCGCTTCTATGGAACCTCACTGTCAACTCGTTGCTACGAGACACATACTGGGGGGCGGGAAGATAGTGGCATATGCAGACGATTTTGCCATTGCATACAGGGGCAAATTCCCACAAACTCTGTGTGACTTGATGCAAGTAGCACTGCGTGAAGTCTCGGCATGGTCCTCTCGTTGCAGACTTAGTATCCACCCGAGAAAAGTGGAACTAGTTCTCTACACCAACCTGTACAAAATACCACCGCTGGACCTACCAGAACTTAATGGCGTGAGCCTGAACTTGGCTGATAAAGCCAAATTCTTGGGCCAGTCCTTGACAGGAAGTTAAACTGGAAGGATAATATTATTCAGCGCCAGAGGAAGGCGTGTGTTGCACTTTACACATGCAAAAGAGCCATTGGCAAAAAGTGGGGTCTCCGCCCCAAAATATGCAGATGGATTTACACTGCAATTATCCGACCTATCATGCTATATGGAGTCGTGGTGTGATGGCCTGCGCTGCGCAAGGCCACAAACCGGAATCTGTTTGGTAAAGTCCATAGATCTGGATGATCTGTATAAGCGGCGCGCTAAGAACAACGCCTAACGAAGCTTTTCAGGCCATTCTAGGCATTCTGCCACTCGATCTGGAAGCGTACCAGGCAGCAGCGGCAGCGGCTCTGCGCCTAAGGGAAACGTCTAGCTGGGGCGCAAGCCCAACTGGACACTCCAGTATTCTAGGATCTTACAGTTTTCTCCCTTTGGCTCGAAGCTAGACGGTAGAGTTGGAGGAGGGGTTTATTCAAGGGATCTGGAACTGAGCTCTCCTTCAGACTACCTGATCACTGCAGCGTCTTCCAGGCTGAAGTCTCAGCAATCTTGGATGGCGCTCAGCGACAACCATCAAAGCTCTTGGCTCTTATTCATTCAACTCTGAACTGACGCTCAGCTGTCGTCGATCTCTTCAAGAGATGGCCCAACAGAACCGCAGGAACACAGGGACATTGAGGGAAACTGTAAGGCAGACGAACTTGCCAGGCTGGGTACGACCAAGCAGGTTCTTCGGGATAAAGAGCGCTGAGGTATGCCATCTGCCACATGCAAGCTATTGCTGAAGGAGTACACACTCCGTCAAACCAACGAAAGGTGGCAACAATCCCCAGGATGCCGGACATCCAAACAAATCTGGCCAAAATGGGATCATAAAAGAACCAGAGGCATTCACGCCCTAAGAAGGAGAGACATTTCCATATTCATAGGTGTTCTAACTGGGCACTGCCTTTTTGGGAGTTCCCTTCCTGGGTAGCCTAAGCCAGATCGCGGAACTGTACATAAAGGACTTGATGGCCTTCATAAAGTCATCTAAGTGATTCGAGGAGGAGTAACGGTGTCGGTTTAGGAGTGTCAGTCCCGGGATTCTGCTATGTGGAAAATCCCAACAACTCAGGGATTTTCCATACGGCGGGGTCCCGGGACTGACTTTCCTTGTGTTGGTGGTATCACAGCGGGCCTTTCAAAACTAGTCTAAGTGTGCCCGTGCGGCAGCCACTTGAACCTAACCTAAGCTATGCTAGTTTGCGATGAGGGAAGTATGTGATGAGGGTCAAGTCACATACGTCCAGTTCACATAAAGACCAGGAATCCAACATCACTTTTTTTATATACTTATGTATACCTTTATACCCTCCTGAAGGGTGGACACCTTGCCGCGGTACGAGGGCTTAAGTCGATCATAGCGCCGCCGGTACTACATCACGAGAGAAGCCAAGCCTCTCTGCCGCGACGACTAAGATCTTCCCCCTTCCAATCCAGGGTGTTATGCGACCACGTGCCCATTGGACGTTTGCAGCCGGGAGGCAAATCGTGGCTGTAATCGAACGGGGCCTCTCTGATGCCGGGCCGTCTCGGAGAGTAACTATGGCCTTACCGCGGTATGGAGCTCTGCGGCGGCGGACGACACATTCCCCTTACTCTTCCCTTGACCCTAAACTGGCCTTGCCCGGCGAGGGGTCGTACGAACAAGATGAAAAATAGTAATAAAAACCCTAAAACTAAAGATACAACAATGTATACTGCACAGCAGAGGAGGAAAATGCTGGAGCAAGCGAGAACGCAACGTCGGAGGACAAACTCCATTTCTTTATCAGCCGAGAGATCGACAGCGATGGCAACTACGGGTCGATTAGCTCTGCATAATAAGGGGGCAATCCCGAAAGTAAGTACCGGTACAAACACAGTGGAGCCAACAACGGTTGATGCTAGAGCCCCAGTATAATATAAAGGTGGAGTGCATGTTTCCAAACTAAAGGTGGAGTGCATGTTTCCAAACTAAGGCAAACAATTTCTGAGAGCCTGAGTAGAAGTTCGGTTATCGACAAAACACTTAAAGCCTATTAATTGCACTCCACCTTTATATTTTCAAATCTCCAAAATTGATTACAATTGGTATGACTAAAATTTGAAAACCAAAAACACCGAAACCATGTCTTTGTTTAACGACAAATTTGCTGAGGCTTTTTGACAGCATTCATATAAAGGTTTTCTTTAAAAATTTTTTATCATCTTTTTTGTGTTTTTTTCACGTTTTCTGATACGATATTTTGGGATCATTTTTTTATGTTTTTGGGATCACTGTTTTTATAGGTTTGTTTATTCAGCTGCTCTAGCTTACGCCAGATGGAGATATTTCACAAAATTGTGTTTAACGAACACATTTCTTACTCTAGGTTGCTCTATCTTTTGTTTCATGAGTACGCTCAAAACAAAACTAGAGTAATCCAGATCACAAATTTCTGCTCTAGCTTTTTTTATGGAGTAAGTTAGAGCAGAGAACCAATTGTCAGTCAGGAAAAAATAAATTTTCGAAAACTTCAAAAAAATTAGCTTGCAAGAAAATCAATGTTTTTGTATACGTGAATTTGCATTAATTTTGAAGATTTCAACTAAAAAACCAAATAAAAAGAAACTATCGAGATTCAAGTGTTTCATGGCATTTCTGCTCTGAGTTGCTCTATTTCTATTTTGACAGCTGCCCTGCTCTGCTCTGCTCTAGCCTGCTCTGAACTTCTTTTTGGTCAGTCAACAAATCTTATCAGTATCAGTTTCCGGACCGTTTTCGGATACGAAAAGTTGCGAAACAACGAACCAACAGAAAATCAGTCCAGCAGTATAGTTTCCGGACCGTTTTCGGATACGAAAAATTGTGATAAAACGAAACAACAGTAAATCCAGCCCAGCAGTATAATTTCCGGGCCGTTTTCGGATACGAAAAACGATGGCAAAATATACGATCGTTAAAAAGTACGTTGCTCTGCTGGCTGAGTATAGACGAAGACTTGTTAGAAGCAAGGACGGAAACCGAAACCGAAACCGTAACCGTAACCGATTAAAACCGATTCATTTTTCAAAACCGAAACTGAAACCGTAACCGTTATTTTGATCTGGAAAAGACCGAAACCGAAACCGTTTCAAATGCCGGAACCGGTTCCAAACCTAACTTCTGTGAGTGGGCACATAGGTACTTCCTTTTACAAGCAGGCACCCTGAAAGTTTTCATGGAAGATTGTCGAGCCACGTTTTGACATCAGTATCAAAATTCTGAAAGAGGAAGTTTGACTATAGTTGAATGAAGCGATCGAAACAAATTTACGAGATCCGAAAAAGAAATGTTCAGGCTTGTCTCGGGAAGCGCCACTAATTTTAATGTTTTTAACGATTTATACATTTCATTTGGCTTCCATTTTAATAAAAGGTAGAGTTAACTTTAGGAATTTGGTTTGCAGAAATTTCATCCATGCATAGCGTTAATAAATGTATTATTATATTGGAGAAATCCCATCATGACCGCAGGAAAAAAGTTATGAAAATTCAGACCTATTTCGTAGCTACATAGGTACATGAGTATTTTAGTAGTAAAATTTTTGTTTTCCTGTTTTTATTTGGAACCGAAACCGGAACGAAACCGTAACCGAAACCGAAATAAATTTTGAAGAACGAAACCGGAACCGAAACCGAAACACGTTGCAAAATCCGAAACCGAAAACGGAACGTTATTTTAATCGGTTTCAGACCTTGGTTAGAAGACATAATTTTGATCAAAAATACGTCATTTGGTTATTTAGTATTTAAGTTGATCAAAAGAATGTCTTCTAATAAGTCTTTGTCTATACTTGGCCTTAAGTCCTATAACATAAATTTTAAAGTTGAAAATGCTCTTTCTACCTACACTTGTATGGCAGGAACAGCAAGTACAATCTCAGCAATTATTTTGAATTCTTTCTCTGAATATGTTTCCCAGAATTTTGTCTGAGTGTGGGGAAAAGCGTTTTATATTATTGAAGCAATGAAGCAATTAATGACGTCTACTAAAGTTTTCCTATTTGGTAAAGTAAGATGATTTTTCATACACTATTTTTTTTGCATTTTTTCACGAATGAAACATTATCTTTTCTTTTCCCTTGAATAATTAAAGTTGCTGGCAACGCCATGGACTTTCAGTTTTGTATGTTTTGTTTATGAGAAAACCAAAGTCGATAAAGGAAGTTGGATGGGTGTTTGCTGTTGTTGTTGACATTTTCTCCCGCTGTCAAATGAGTGTCAAATCGCATTGGTTTGTTTACAAATAAACAGGAGCAAAATAGAAGTAATTTTACTTACTGATTGCTGCTTGAAAAAAATTGACAAAATTTTATTATATTATTTTTTTTTTCTTGAATAATATGTGAGATATCTATGCATTGAATGCAAAGAAGTTGGACCGCGTATTCGCTAGGTCATTTTTGGTAATAGAAGTGAACACCGCGTTAAAGTTGCAGGCTTTGCATTGAAAAGCATAAAGCAAACAAATTTTAAAAGGAAAAAAGTTTTACTTTTAATTGTTAAGCGTCCAACTTCGGTTTTTCACTTATTTTTTTGTCAATTTCACACAAAACTTCGAGAAAACCTTGGAAACAAATCCAAATTAAGTTTTTGGCCGACTTTGAATGTTTGAAAAAAAAAACATAATGGCTGTTGGCTTTGACACCAATTTGACACCAGGAAGTCAATAAAAATCAGAAAAAAGCAGAAAAATTAAACAGCTTTTCATTTGCTGTCACCTTACTTATTTCATGATGGGATGCATGACGAAAGGAAAAACTCTTTTCATCTTTACGCTGCCAATGGCATGCAGTTGGCAGGAATTGAACGCATTTTGACAACATCGCAAAAATTCTAACCTTCTAAACTTGAATCTTAATCGAAATACCAATGAGTGCCATTTTTAGGAAAATTTATGTTTTAGGCATATGAGTTGAAACTCTTTAAAATTTATTCGTGGTTCGGTTCAAAGACTGAAAAGTGGCTGTGGTTCGGTTCAAAAACCGGTTCGGTACTGAACCGGTTCCCAGCCCTGTGTAAAAATGTGTCTGTTAGAGATATCCTTACATTCGGTATGTTTTTTAAAGGTAAAAGAGAGTAGTTTGTTTAAAAGTAAATAATAAATAATATAGCGATTACCTGGTATTAACAACCTGGTACTGAAAATACGTAATTTTTATCCTTTTTTTCAATTTTAGCTGGTTCTGGCACCTTCGGTGTTTTAAGTAGACACTGAATTTTTTCTGAAATTAGGGATACATATCCTTTGAGAAACTAACCCATCCATCGGCCAAAAAAACTCACTTTTTATAGATAAATTACTATCTGAAATTTGTAAGTTTTTAAAAATCGTGTTACTATCTCGAAATTTGTAAGTTTTTAAAAATCGTGTTTTCTAGGCTCTAAAACGGACATGTTTCTCAAGAGCCCTTTAGCTTCTAATACCTCAACATTTATTTTTGTTATTTTCATACTAATAGCTGATGGATCTCCTAAATCAATATAATTTTTAAGCTATTGCATAGATTTTATCGCAGGCCTTTGGTGGTAGGAGTAAAATGGAAAAAATGTTAATGTTAAAAAAGTTCGTAACGGACTTTTTCAATGTTAAAAAAGTTCGTAACGGACTCTTTTCAATGTTAAAAGGTTAGGCGTTAGCAACATAACTTGACAAAAATAAATATAAGCGTTGTCTACATTTAGGCGTATGACATTGAACTAATGTTAGCAGCAGGCCAAAATGTTCCCAAATAGGCCCCAAAATGTTCCCAAATATTCCCCAAAATGGTCCAAAATTGGCCCCGAAATGGTCTTAAAGTCATCCCATAGTGACCTAAAGCCACCACAAGGGATCCCAAAGTGGCCCGAAAATGTTCCCAAACAGGCCCCAAAATGCTGCAAAATTGGCCCCAAAATGGACCCAAATTGGCCCCGAAATGGTCTTAAAGTCATCCCATAGTGGCCTAAAGCGACCACAAGGGATCCCAAAGTGGCCCCAAAATGTTCCCGAATTGGCCCCAAAATTGCCCCAAATTGGCCCCGAAATGGTCTTAAAGTCATCCCATAGTGACCTAAAGCGACCACAGGGATCACAAAGTGGTCTTAAAATGATCCCATAGTGACCTAAAGCCAGCACAAGGGATCCCAAAGTGGCCCCAAAATGTTCCCAAATAGGTCCCAAAATGTTCCCAAATTGGCCGCAAAATGGTCCCAAATTGGCCCGAAACTAATTTGAAGTTGAAAATTTTGCGATCGACTTTGACCCACTTCCGGGTAACCTAGGAACTTGAAACTTGGCATTAACTTGAGGGAACAGTGACACTACCAATAGTAAAAATTAAAATTCCGATAGATGGCACGTGGTTTAAAAGGCTCCTGGAATTTTGCGATCGATTTTTAGTAACTTCCAGGTTAGTTAGGAACTTGAAATTTTACATATTTGTCACAACCCGATGACAATGCAATCCCTCATCAAAACAATTCCGGTAGGTGGCGCACGGATCGAGATATTTCGAAAACTAATTTGAAGTTGGCAATTTTTCGATCGACTTTTGACCAACTTCCAGGTGACCTAGGAACTTGAAACTTAGCATTTAGCTGTGGAAACGGTGACAATGCAATTTGTTGAAGTCAGAATTCCAAAAGGTGGCGTGCTTTTCGATATAATTGAAAATCTCTAAAACATAGGGGGAATCTTGCGGAAGATTTTTGATTAACTTCCCGCTAAGCTAGAGACTTGAAACTTGTCACATTTGTCAGAACCCGATGACAATGCAATCTCTCGATCGACTTTTGACTAACTTTCTGGTAATCTAGGAACTTGAAACTTAGCATTTAGTTAAAGGAACCGTGACAATACCATATTTAGAAATCAAATTTCCGATAGGAATCACCAAAACTAAAAATAAAGACCACCTTTATATTTTCAAATCTCCAAAATTGATTACAATTGGTATGACTAAAATTTGAAAACCAAAAACACCGAAACCATGTCTTTGTTTAACGACAAATTTGCTGAGGCTTTCTGACAGCATTCATATAAAGGTTTTCTTTAAATTTTTTTTTATCATCTTTTTTGTGTTTTTTTCAAGTTTTCTGATACGATATTTTGGGATAATTTTTTGATGTTTTTGGGATCACTGTTTTTATCAGTATAGTTTCCGTACCGTTTTCGGATACGAAAAATTTCGAAACAACGAACCAACAGAAAATCAGTCCAGCAGTATAGTTTCCGGACCGTTTTCGGATACGAAAAACGATGGCAAAATATACGATCGTTAAAACGTACGTTGCTCTGCTGGCTGAGTATAGACGAAGACTTGTTAGAAGACATAATTTTGATCAAAAATACATCATTTGGTTATTTAGTATTTAAGTTTATCAAAAGAATGTCTTCTAACAAGTCTTTGTCTATACTTGGCCTTAAGTCCTATAACATAAATTTTAAAGTTGTGTAACGTACTTTAGGGAGGGGTGATGATAGATGAGAAAAAAAGACTAAGAAAAAAAAAATAAAATAGTAGGAAGGAAGCTCCAAGAATGTTCTTATGTTACCCAGTGTGCACCTTGCTTGCTATCCAGCCCGGAGATTCAGCCTATGCCGTGGGATCTTAAGTTAAAAGGTAACCACAAGAACTCATCACACCACTGCCCACATAACAGAAAAGAAAGTATGGGCACACTATAATACAGACAACAACAAAAAAAATTTGGAAGTTTTTCCCCGACGCTTTCTTATTGGCAGCTGCTCTGATTTGTTAGCTGCACCATGCCCACCCTATCCTTGGCTTTCCATAATGATGACAAGTGTAATAGAAAGCCCCCTATTTACCTTCATCGATCCATCCTTTAGTTTCGGACAAAAACAAAAAGACTTAGCATTCCATCATATTATTATTTATTTAAACCTATCATAATTAATTTAAAAATATTTGAAGCTTTTTGTTGTTACAACAATAACCTATTTTAGCAATTCATACTTCATTTCTATTTGAAATTTTGGTTATTACAACAATAGCGTGGTTCAACAAATCAAAATTCATTTCCATATAGTTAGAGCTTTTTTTTTATACCTTTCATGAACATGAAATGGTATTATAACTTTGGTCCGATGTTTGTAAGTATGAGAAGAAGAAGAGATAGACCCATCAATAAGTATACCGAAATGATCAGGATGACGAGATGAGTTGATTTAGCCATGTCCGTCTGTCCGTCTGTCTGTCTGTCTGTTTGAACGCAAACTAGTCCCTCAGTTTTTGAGATATTTGGCTGAAATTTTGTATGCGGCCACCATTTTCCAATATAGGAATCATTTGTCGGAACCAGCAAGATCGGACCGATATTACATATAGCTGACGTACAACCGATTATTCCGATAAACGGATTTTGGGCTACAACTCCTGTAATTAAACACGTAGAAACGTGAAATTTTGGAAGCATCGCTATTTTTATATATGAAATATCGGTCTTGAAAATCATTGAGATGGGATAAATATTTCACATAGCCCCCATACAATCGATTGTTCCGATAAACGGATGTTGGGCTATAACTCCTGTAATTAAAGAGGAAGGAACGTGAAATTTTGTAAGTGTTGCTATTTTTATATATGAAATATCGATCTTGAAAATCATTGAGATGGGATTTATATTTCACATAGCTCCCATACAATCGATTATTCCGATAAACGGATTTTGGCCTATAACTCCTGTAATTAAACACGTAGGAACGTGAAATTTTGGAGGTATCACTATTTTTATATGTGACATATCGATGTGGAAAATCATCGAGATGGGATAAATATTTCACATAGACCCCATACAATCGATTGTTCCGATAAACGGATTTTGGTAGATAACTCCTGTAATTATATAGGTAGGAACGTGAAATTTCGTAACTGTTGCTATTTTAGAATGTGGAATGTCGATGTTAAAAATCAATGAGATTGGACCAATATAACACATTGCTCCCATATAATCGATAGTTCCGATAATTTCGGTATTAGCGGAAGTTAAATACACACAGGCTGTACTGGGATCAAACAGTGAAAATCGTTACGCTTATTCATGAAAGGTATTTAGCCTTCGGCACAGTCGAAGACAGCTTTCCTTACTTGTTTCTTATTAACAATAACAAACGTAGTAACTAAAGAAATGAAGTGAAATAAAAAGAGATCGAAAATAATGCGCAAGTTAAAGAAAAGAAGATGAAAAATAATAAAAATAAAAGAATGGAACAGCAAAAAGAAAACTAACAAATTAAACAGTTCATAACAAATTTTCCTTTCTCTCCTGCTCTCTCTTCATAGATCACGAGAAAAAAAATGTCATCCGCGAACCTGCAGGAGAAGTCTCTTTCTTATGTAGAGTTAGTGCCTCTGGCCAACTACGGTATAAAATAACTTCCCACAGAAAAAAATTTATCTATATTTATATATCTGTTTATGCATGAAGAAGAGAGCCAGGCGTATTTTGTCAAAGGCAAGCAAGTTATTTTTTTTCTGTTTGCAGAAATTAACCAACCAACTTTCTTGCATACAAATGTCCATATACATAAATATGTATATATATAGATATATCCACACTTATATATATGGATATTTTATATTATTTATGGAAAAACAAAATTATATGTTTATATATATATATATATATGTATGTATAAAAAACCAATTTTTTTTTTTCTACTAACCTTTTAATTCCAGTGACGTGGTGAAGCGCTTCCCTCGTTTCTGTAGTAGGCGACGTAGCGGTATACCCTGTTATTTACTTTAGGGACAGATGTACAGTTTCATATACATATACATATATATATATATATATAGGTTTATAGAAAAACTAATATTTACCATTTTACGGTAATTAAAAATTTTTTTTTTCCTTTTTTTTCACGGTTAGCCAATAAAATTTTTTATTTTTTTCCCCAGAGAAAATTGCTATGAACTCTTCCTTTTTAATTAAACTTCCTTTCTTTCTAAATTACTTTAATCACTTATTTCACTTCACGTATCGAGTTTAATTTTACAATTTCTTATTCTATTAAATATTTCTTTAATTAATAATTATTTAAGTATGGTTTTATGAATTTAAAAAAAAAATCTACCTAAATTTTTAACTCGCGTCAAAGTTGATACTGAATAAGCTTTAGTAGTGATTTAGGCAACTGCTTGCTCTCAAAACTTGTTTTAAATATTTCTCCAAAACTTTGGGTAACTGTACCTAGCTAGTCTCTTAGGATAGTTTTTATACAATTTTAAATATTTTTTTTAGGTAAAATTTCCGCTTTTCTCTTATTTTTTTCTTTTCTTTATGTTTTCTTTTTTACTTTATCAAAGGCTTGTCGCACAAACTATAAAAGAAACTGTTAAAGACTATATCGTCCCCTTTTTGCGTTTTTATCGTAACCACCATTTTTTCGAAATTTACTTTTTGATGCAAATTTGTTCATCATCCCTTAGCGCATCATCTGGTAAAATTTTATAGCTGAAATCCTCACAGTTATGTCAAAAAATGGCTATCTTTTTTATCGTATCCACCAATTCATAAGTGAAAAAAATAAAAAAAAAATTTAAAAAATGCTCTCCTGTAAAATTTCCTTTTTGGCGTTTACGATAAAAACGCAAAAAGGGGACGATATATCTGCACTACTAGGTACCTATATATTTGTTTGCGCAAATTCCTTAGGTACACCTGAACCTCGTCAAAAAGGAAACTTTAAACATTTTAATCTGGACCGCTCGTACTCTTCAAATCCAATACTGTATGTCTCATCACCAGAAACCAAAACCCAGATTGTGGCACATTTGTCCCATTCGTCATGTACTTAACTCCTCAACCATCCGATGATTATTATGTTGCTTATTACGTTGTTTTATATTTGTGCCGCTGACATTCTGTACAGTCAAGGTCTTCGGCGACTAACTTTTCACAACACTTTAAAAGAAAACTATTTTATTTTTACGTAGTGAAGACAGAGCTCACTAACGTCCAACCTCCTCGTGATCCAGACTCACTTTGCCCTTTTCCTCCGGAAACGAAAAGCCTCCGCCTCCTTTTCCGGTTAGTTTTTCCGAGCTGTCAAAGTCTTGTCAGCTGTCTTAGGTAGTAGAGTAGATGTGTAAGGTAAAAGCGAAAAGTAGTAGATCTAACCGTAGAGTCTTAAACTACCAAGGGAAATAGATAGTTGTATCTTATATGCAACCCAGTACAAAACAAACCTTGCTGATGCACCTTAAATGATTTGTTTCTTCAAATCTTTCTTGTGGTAGTATTCTTTCCTGTGTGTCTCGAAGCAGTGGCGTGCCTTCCATATAAGCAGAAAAGCCCGGCTTGCCTAGCTAATCCCCTATGAGCTACAATATGTTTGTTCATTTGGCTTCTTAAAAGGATATCCGGTTTTTATTTCCCTGCCTGCCACCTACTACCTAATAGCTGTTAATAGCATGGAAACATACCTACAGCTTTTCCTGCCACCTGCCGGCTGATAGCTTCATTTACATAAAATTATTTCAGTGCGTGATGGCCATCTCTTACTTACTTACTTAAAACAGCCTTTAACCTCCTAGGCAATGACGGCCATCTCGCTTTTACTTATTGGCTTTTACGGGGCTTTCAAAACCAGTACGAATCTGCGTGCTGAAGCAATTGTTTTTTTTTTAATTTGGAAGTAATTTTATATGAAACTTTGAAGCTGGCTTCTGGCTGGTGTTACCGTACGCTATAAATGCTTACGATAAAACGAAAATGAAATTTGTTTATGTAGGTATGTATCTACAATTTTAAAGCGCGCTACTCAAAAATTATTGGCGCATATTTTAAAGTAGAAAAAAAGAATACAATAGTGGTAGGTGCTGTAATCTTTTTTATTTGCTAGGCACTATAAGACTTAAAAAATATATTTAAGATTTCTTAGCTTTTGCAATGTACCTAAATGGGAAATAGTGCGAATAAAACGTTTCCCTTGGATTGGAAAAGCTTACAAAATCTGCCAACAATAACGTGCCTATTAGCGGAACCTAAAAGTTTAAAATTTTCCCCGTCTGCAAAAGTCGATAAATATCCTGAGCTCTTCTTTGTCGGAAATGTTCTCTGGCAGCATTAAGTGCTTTCGTTGGGGTTATAAAGACTGGGGCTTGCCTCGGTTGATACTCGTAGGCACGCCACTGTCTCAAAGTCCTCTAGATAGTATATGTTGTTTCTCTTTTTGCCTAAAACTTTGCACTTTACAAATTTTGGAGCAAACTTTGAGCAAAATTTCTTTGTAGCATCGCTCAACACAAAGTTCCTTCGAAATACTACATCGCCAACCTCAAAAGTGGTATTTGTGCTGCGTAGATTGTATCTTTTTGCTGAGGTTTCGAATGCCTTTGAGATGTTATTGCCAATTGAGTTTCGGATAAGTTTTAATTTGTCGTTCGTATTAAGACTTCGCCTTCAAAGGACTGCAACTTTTTGATTAATGCATAATCTTGCGCATTGGTTATCATTTGTTGCCCAAAAACTGAATAATATGGGCTGAAACCGATTGTCTGGTGGTAAGAGCTACGTAAGAATTCGCCGATTTCCGGTATATACCTATCCCAATTGGATTGTTCTTTTGAAACATAGGTACGAATCGCAGCTATAATTGATCGGTTTACCCTTACACTAGCGTTAGCTTGAGGGCTGTAGAAGGCTATATAAATGTGCTTGATACTTCTTTCCGCAAGGAAGTTTTTTAAACTGAGTACATTTAAACTGCTTCCCATTGTCACTTATCACGGACTCCGGTGTACCGAAGATAGTAAAAACTTGTTGTTGGATACGGGCCTAACAAATCAACATATACTTGCTGAAATGGGCGATGAACTATGAACTTCTCTGTCATTGGTGGACGAAGAACGCAGTTTGGTGATTTAGTTTTCTGGCAAACCTCGCAGTTAGAAACAAATCTTTTAACGTCCACTGTATTTCTGGCTAGTACACGTTTAACCGCAGACGCTCCAAGGTCTTGGCAATACCACCATGGCCTTTGTTAGGAGGGTTATGAGCACCTTCCATTGCTTTCTGGGCCAAACCTTGGGGGAGCCAGAGTTTCCAAATTAACCTTTCCTGTTCGATATTTCCCTTGGGGTGCTCTGTTCGCTTGTATATTTTGTTGCCATCTATCTGCACGTCTGGTAAGCGTGACTGATGTTCTTGTATATAGCTTCTTAGCCTTTGATATGATTCGGATTCAAATTCTGAGGAGTTCAAATCAACTATTGGATGGAATTCTAGTTCATTCATCTCTTCGAAGTTTTGTCTCGATAGGCAATCTGTAACTACGTTTTGCGTTCCTCGGCGGTGCATTATGTTGAATTTATAGCCCTGCAATTTTAACGACCATCTAGCGAGCCTACCGCTGAGGTCTGATTGCTGCATAAGCCATTTAAGGCTGGCGTGATCGGTAATTACGGAACATAAGCACGAAATTTTTTTATTGCGAGAATTGCCGCTAAGCATTCAAGCTCGGTAACACTGTAATTTGATTGAGATTTGTTCAATTTCTTTGAAAAGTAAGCGATGGGCATCTCTTCACCATTATCATTTACCTGTGCTAACACTGCACCTCCGCCCAATTTGCTTGCATCGCATTGGATCAAAAAAGGCTTTTTATAATCAGGATTCGTTAACACAGGCGCAGTTGCAAGCTTCTGCTTCAAATTTTCAAAGGCTGCCTGTGCCTCTGGGTTCCAATGAAAACCCTTGCCTTTCTTCAGGAGATTTGTTAGGGGTACGGTTAAATCAGCAAACTTATCAACAAATCGTCTGTACCAACCTACCATACCGAGGAACCTTCTTAACTGTTTCACCGTTGTAGGAGGAGGAAAATTTAGCACAGACGATACTTTATCGCTCCTCTCTACGTTAATTGTAAGGCCGGCTTTCCTTAGTTGATGGGCAACTTCAGATAAAACAAGCATATGCCTTTCGAAAGTACTAGATATGATCAATAAGTCGTCTAGGTATACAAATACCTCGTCTTTTAAATTAGCTGGGATTACATGGTCCATAAGTAGACAAAGTGCCTGTGGCGCATTGCAGAGACCAAAAGGCATCACACAGTACCTGTACAAGGGTCGATTCGGGACAGTAAAGCACGTCAGGTCGCGAGAATTTTCAGCCAAATGGATTTGCCAGAACGCTCTTCTCAAGTCAAGGGACGAGATGAATTCTGCTTTAGGCAAACGGCTAAGTATACCCTCTATATGAGATAGCGGATACGCGTCCTTTGTTGTCAAACTATTAACCTTCCGAGCATCCAGGCACAGTCGAACTTTATTGGGTTTCCGAACGTATGCTATAGGGCTCGCCCACGGGCTGTGGGGTGCTTCCTCGATAAGTCCTAATCTCAACATTTGGTCAATTTCCTTATGCACCCGTTTTTCGATAGCTGGTGATATAGGAAAGTACCTTTGTTTAATTGGCTTAACATTAGGCGCTAACTCAATGGAATGTTCAATGAGGGACGTTCTGCCCAAATCTTCACTTTCATAAGCAGGAAACAAGCTTTTGATTTTATTCAATTTAAATTTTTGTTGGTTGGTAAGGACGTGTATTTTGGTGCTCTCTGACTAGTCTTCCGAGATTCGATGTCTATTTGGGAAATTAAATAAGGTGAGATTTCGAATTTCTTCCAAAAGTCAATGCCAAGGATCAAATTCTGAGAAAGGCTCGGAATCACATAGAAGTTTATGGATAACGTCTTATTCTTGAATGTCACGGACAAGGAGATTGTACCATACACTACTTGTTGATGCTCATCTGCGGTACTTAGAGGAGTGGCATGAGTAGACAATTTCCTTTGTTTACATATTGCTTTAGCAAAGTTGCCTCCCATGCACGAAACTTGTGCACCACTATCCAAAAGTCCAAGATGTATTTGGTCGTCAATAACTACTTCGGCGTAGGGTCGCAAATCATTTTCTTTTTTAGTGATGGAGCAAATTAAAGCCTGGATATGCTTTCGATCCTTCTTTACCTTGCCCCAAAAGCTCCTCATACGCTGAGTAGATCTGGACGATTGTGTAGGGTCTGAATGATCGTCACTATTAAAAATTCTGTTCCGTGCTGTGTTTTAAAGTTCAAGACGTTTTTCGTAAGGGACTATTGTAAAGGGGGATTTCGTGTTCTCTTCAGATACGTAAGGTGGATTATGAGTTGGAAGATAGGCATCGTTATTATTTAATCTCTGCGAAGGTTCAACTTCGAGCCTTCGCAGGTGGTCGAGTTTTTCGAACGGCAGTTATTGCAGTTCGGCTTATATGTACCTACGAGTCCGCACCCATAGCAGAATATGGTGCGAGCTGCTGTGCAATCCTTTTAGGTTCAATCCTTTTAATTTCTGACACTTCATCACCGCTGATGGGAGATGGTAGGACATCGCTAGGCTGGACCTCTAGATCAGCATCTATTTCGCTTATTTGCCTTGCGGTATTGCTTCTATTGTTCGTAGCCGCTGTATTGGCAGGGTTACTTTTAGAAATTTCCATTAAAAGTGTTTCGCCTTTTAAGCAGAACTTTCTCAACTGTGCTATCGAATTTATAGGCACTTATAAAAGTTGTTGCCTTACTCGAAGACGTAAACCTTTTTGCATTATCTCAACAAGCTCGCTCTCGGAAACAGAATAGTGCAAGTTTTCAGCAATTTTTAGTAACGCGTTTCTGTATTCGTCAAATGACTCCACACTACCTTGTTTTCTTGCTCTCATAGCTTCTCTAATATCCGTATCGGTCCTATGCTCTTCATAGATGGTTCGCAACGCTTCACATAAGGCGGGCCAAGTTACGCGTTGGACCGACCGGCGAAAACGCCAATACCAGTCTTTGGCCTCGTTTGTGAAAAGGCATTGAGCGTGTTCGCAAAGAATATTGAAGTTGCCTGCAAGCGTATCTACTACTTGCGACTCGATACGATATATAAAATTTTCTACCGAGAGGCGTTTCGATCCATCAAATTTAACATCCCAGCTAGATATTAGGTGAAAAATTTTGCCAGCGTTTGTCACACTGGACATATCGCTTGGACGAAAGTTCTCGTTACTCCCAGATGGTTGTTGGTTAGAGAATGAGAGCAACTCTTGTGGCCAAGGCTGGTTCTCTATATACCGTCCGGAGCTATTAGCTGGGGCGTTATAAATTGGGTTGTTGTCGTTAATTTGAAATCGGTTTCATTTCATTTCATTTCATTTCATTTCATTTATTTGTTAAGTCAATGGAATAAATCATAACAGACTAGAAGATATAAAATAGTACTTAAATAAAGTGTGTAAAATAGTACTTAAATAAAGTATGATACAATACAAATATTTTCAAAGTTCGAAGAGCTTAGAAAGCAGAGTTTAAAATAATTAAAAATTCAGACCTAGGTAGTGAAAAGTCCAAAGGAACTCTAATGCTCAGTGTGTTAAACTCACGTATAACACGAGCAATAGGGGCATTACAGGCATAGTTAGTTTTAGGATTATCTCCATAAAAAGGATAAAAATTCCGGAGAGAACGTTGAGGAACATTAAATCGAAACCGTTCCAGCAAGAACGGACAGTCAACAAACCCATTAATAATGTTATAAGCGAAGCTTAGGCAGATAATAGATCTACGATCCAGCAACGACTTAAGGTTTAATAGCCAGAGACGAGCAGAGTAGGAAGGCATTGGTTCAGAGAGATTAAGAGGTCGGAGAGCATATTTAAGAAAGATCTTCTGTATACGCTCAATTCTTTTTATCGCTGTTTGCTGGCTTGGCCTCCAAATAAAAACCCCATATTCCAAATGTGACCTAACAAAAGACGTGAATAATAGTTTTATCGTATACGGATCTGAGAATTTTAAAGTATTACGCCTAACAAAACCAAGCATAGAGTATGATTTAGCAGTAACAAAGTGATTGGTAAAAGAAAACTTACTATCAAAGATAATACCAAGATCTTTTATCTCACTAACACACTGAAGCTCACAGTTTGAAATTTTGTAAGTCGTGTGTATTGTATTGGTTGCTTTCGCATAAGTCATGTGGAAACATTTAGCCGGGTTCAAAGAAAGATGAAATTGCTCACACCAGCGATAGAGTTTGTCAAGGTCATTTTGCAATCTTAAGGCATCATCAGGCCCCTTAATTGCAGAAAATAACTTTAAGTCATCAGCGTAAAGCAAACACTTGGCGAACGAGAAGCAGTCACCAATGTCATTGATAAAAAGAATAAAAAATAACGGTCCTAGTATACTACCTTGGGGAACTCCAGAGGTGGCAACAAAGGGCCTGGAGGATACACCGTCAATATTAATAACACATTGCCTGTTAAATAAATAAGAGGCAATCCATCGCAGAAATGAGGAATGAAAACCAAGAAAAGCAAGTTTCCCTAATAAAACCCTATGGGAGACCCTATCAAAAGCTTTAGAGAAGTCTGTGTAGATGCAATCCACTTGAAAGCCTGCAGTAAATGACTCAACACAGTATTCACTAAAGACCGCAAGATTAGACACGGTTGATCTGCCAGCGACAAATCCATGTTTTTATTTTTATTTCTTCGATTATTATTCTTATTATTTCGAACTGTTTTCCATTCATTCGGGTTACCCATAACTGTATCCGAGTTGTCATCAGCAATCGGAGTTGGCGAAGAAAGTTTCGAAGCAACATCATTAGTAACCGGTACAGCACTAGAAATAGTAGCAACGACAGAAGCATCAGCAGCAGCATTATGAGGGAGAATATTCGACGGCGGATGAGCATAGGAAGCAGGAACCATAGCAGCGCCGTCGACCGAGCAAGCCGCAGTTGAAGTATTAGCATCACTAACGACAAAGCCATGAGCGGCTGTTGATACACATGAAGAAGCTGACTGCTTTGCTGCAGACGAATTGTTGTTTATATTATTTACACTGCACAATTTCTTAAATTGCGCGAGCAAGTGAGACAAAGTAGAATGGTTCTCAGTAAGCTTACATTGCAAGTCACGAACCACAGCATGAAGAGAATCAGTTTTTTCTCGCAAGCACTCATTATCTTTTTGCAAAACAGACATAGCAAAAAGAAGTTGAGAGTTAAAAACTTTCAACTCAGCAAAATTAGCTGTTAACATATCAGGCACTTGTACAAGAGTAGCTTGTTGTTGTTGTAACGAAGAGTTATGAGAACTAATAGACTCATCATGTTGTTGTTGTAAAGAAGAGTTAAGTGAAGCTGGAGCACACAGACCACAAATGTAAATATTGTCAGCATTATTAAGATTATTTAAGTCGGCTGGCAAGCTACCAACAACGCAACTAAAATGGTAAATCTCTCTGCACTTATCACATTGCACTGAAGTTTGCGCGCGATCCACTCGATGGCCACAAAAACAAGGCATAATATTGCAAATAAGTAAAAGAATATTAAACCATAGAAAAAACTAAGAGTCAATGTCTCACAACACAATTTTAATTGTAAAATTGTAATTTTAGTTATTATTTAATTGTTATACAACATTAGATGAAAGACGAAAGCGCAAGTTTAAGAAAACATAGAGCGCAGCAGAAGGCACGTCTATTCGCGACGAATGCTGGTCAGTTCATTTGAGCCGCGCTTAGAGTACTTTCAATTCTACTCTCGATAAGCTGGGATACTCTATTTTCGATGTCTTGCAAAGTGGCTGCTTGTCTTGCGGATACTACAGCCGCAACTATGCTTCGTATTCGACTTTCGTTAAGCTCAACTCTTGATGGAGCATTTTCAGCCCCCGTACCAGACGAATTCCTTTCGACTGTTTGTTCACCATCGGTGGGTGGTTTGGCATATAATACAAATTTGGCCTGACTGCCTATGGGAGTTTTCATTGCTATGTCTTAATGGCATAGTATTGGATTTCCTCATGTACTCTACTTGAGAAAGTCTTTTGTTATTAATGATATTAATAAGGTAAGATGCGGTAAACAGTGATTTAGAAAATTAGATATTTATGTCCTACTCCCAAAGTCTTCTACATTGAAGGTAATAAATAAATAAAAGAATGCGTCAAGAACTTCCGAAAAGGGAAATTGTGAACTAAATTTCGACAAAAATTTGTAGCTTGGCTGGGCCCAATATTTGTCTTTCAGGTAAATTTCCTTCAGCCACACGGTTTCGTCATTCTCTATACAATTATTAGAAATACAGATATATTGCTTCAACTCGATCGGTCAGTAAAACCACCTTTTAGCCAGGTCTTTTTTCTCTCACTGCAATCCTGATGCGAAATGGGCAACAAAAAAAACTATTTAACGATAGGAGTTTTATCGGGAAATTGAAAACGCATATAGCCTAACAATATCTTTCCGTATAAAACAGCAAGACTACTAAAAAAATTAAAGGAGCTCTCACGTTAAGTGGGTCCCACGTTGGGCGCCATTTTCTGTAACGTACTTTAGGGAGGGGTGATGATACACCTGAACCTCGTCAAAAAGGAAACTTTAAACATTTTACCGCTCGTACTCTTCGAATCCAATACTGTATGTCTCATCACCAGAAACCAAAACCCAGATTGTGGCACATTTGTCCGATTCGTCATGTACTTAACTCCTCAACCATCCGATGATTATTATGTTGCTTATTACGCTGTTTTATATTTGTGCCGCTGACATTCTGTACAGCCAAGGTCTTCGGCGACTACCTTTTCACAACACTTTAAAAGAACACTATTTTATTTTTACGTAGTGAAGACAGAGCTCACTAATGTCCAACCTCCTCGTGATCCAGACTCACTCTGCCCTTTTCCTAAGGAAAGGAAAAGCCTACGCCTCCTTTTCCGGTTAGTTTTTCCGAGCTGTCAAAGTCTTGTCAGCTTTCTTAGGTAGTAGAGTAGATGTGTAAGGGAAAAGCAAAAAGTAGTAGATCTAATTTTTTTCTGAGTGTGGGGAAAAGCGTTTTATATTATTGAAGCAATGAAGAAATTAATGACGTCCACTAAAGTTTTCCTATTTGGTAAAGTAAGATGATTTTTCATACATAATTTTTTTTTGCATTTTTTCACGAATGAAACATTATCTTTTCTTTTCCCTTGAATAATTAAAGTTGCTGGCAACGCCATGGACTTTCAGTTTTGTATGTTTTGTTTTGTTTATGAGAAAACCAAAGTCGATAAAGGAAGTTGGATGGGTGTTTGCTGTTGTTGTTGACATTTTCTCCCGCTGTCAAATGAGTGTCAAATCGCATTGGTTTGTTTACAAATAAACAGGACCAAAATAGAAGTAATTTTACTTACTGATTGCTGCTTGAAAGAAATTGACAAAATCTTATTATATTATATTTCTTTTTTTGAATAATATGTGAGATATCTATGCATTGAATGCAAAGAAGTTGGACCGCGTATTCGCTAGGCCATTTTTGGTAATAGAAGTGAACACCGCGTTAAAGTTGAAGGCTTTGCATTGAAAAGCATAAAGCAAACAAATTTTAAAAGGAAAAAAGTTTTATTTTTAATTGTTAAGCGTCCAATTTCTATTTTTCACTTATTTTTTTGCCAATTTCACACAAAACTTCGAGAAAACCTTGGAAACAAATCCAAATTAAGTTTTTGGCCAACTTTGAATGTTTGAAAAAAAAAAAAAACATAATGGCTGTTGGCTTTGACACCAATTTCACACCAGGAAGTCAATAAAAATCAGAAAAAAGCAGAAAAATTAAACAGCTGTTCATTTGCTGTCACCTTTCTTATTTCATGATGGGATGCATGACGAAAGGAAAAACTCTTTTCATCTTTACGCTGCCAATGGCATGCAGTTGGCAGGAATTGAACGCATTTTGACAACATCGCAAAAATTAAAAAAGTGTTCTTCTTGCGTATGCTTCTACCTTTCAACCTTCTAAACTTGAATCTTAAGCTAGGTACTAACATCGAGTTTCACGTGAAACAGCTGTCAAAATCCATACAAAATTTCTTGTCGTGAAATAGCCGTGAAATTTCGCTTGTACTTCACGGCAAAGTAGTACTAAGTTCACGACCTGAAAATATTGCGCAATATGACATTAGAAACTTTTTTTCACGACGTTTTTAATTGTCCATGTCATTTAAAACAGTGCGAAAAGTGACATTTGTTGAAACTGACCCTTGACATAAATAAACAAAGATTAAATGAAATAAAAAAAATTAAAATTGCTAGCAACATTTCACGACAAGCCAATTGCATGTTGCCGGTGAAATTCCACGGCTTTGCTGATAGTACTTGGCTTTAATCGAAATACCAATGAGTGCCATTTTTAGGAAAATTTATGTTTTAGGCATATGAGTTGAAACTCTTTAAAATTTATATCAATTTTGAACCGAACCGAACCATTTTTTTTTTGCGGTTTTCGGTTCGGTTCATACATCTCCAAAAAAAAAATGGTTCGATTCGTGGTTCGGTTCAAAGACTAAAAAGTGGCTGTGGTTCGGTTCAAAAACCGGTTCGGTACTGAACCGGTTCCCAGCCCTGTGTAAAAATGTGTCTATTAGAGATATCCTTACATTCGCTATGTTTTTTTAAAGGTAAAAGAGAGTAGTTTGTTTAAAAGTAAATAATAAATCATATAGCGATTACCTGGTATTAACAACCTGGTACTGAAAATACGTAATTTTTTATCTTTTTTTTTTTCAATTTTAGCTGGCTCTGGCGCCTTCGGTGTTTTAAGTAGACACTGAATTTTTTCTGAAATTAGGGGTACATATCCTTTGAGAAACTAACCCATCCATCGGCCAAAAAAACTCACTTTTTATGGATAAATTACTATCTCGAAATATGTAAGTTTTTAAAAATCGTGTTTTCCAGGCTCTAAAACGGACATGTTTCTCAAGAGAACTTTAGCTTCTAATACCTCAACATTTATTTTTGTTATTTTCATACTAATAGCTGATGGATCTCCTAAAGCAATATAATTTTTAAGCAATTGCATAGATTTTATCGCAGGCCTTTGGCGGCAGGAGTGAAATGGAAAAAATGTTAATGTTAAAAAAGTTCGTAACGGACTTTTTCAATGTTAAAAAAGATCGTAACGGACTCTTTTCAATGTTAAAAAAGTTCGTAACGGACTCTTTTCAATGTTAAAAGGTTCGGCGTTAGCAACATAACCTGACAAAAATAAATATAAGCGTTGCCTACATTAAGGCGTATGACATTGTACTAATGTTAGCAGCAGGCCAAAATGTTCCCAAATAGGCCCCAAAATGTTCCCAAATAGGCCCCAAAATGTTCCCAAATAGGCCCCAAAATGTTCCCAAATAGGCCCCAAAATGTTCCCAAATATTCCCCAAAATGGTCCAAAATTGGGCCCGAAATGGTCTTAAAGCATCCCATTGTGACCTAAAGCGACCACAGGGATCACAAAGTGGCCTTAAAGTCATCCTATAGTGACCTAAAGCCACCAAAAGGGATAGCAAAGTGGCCCCAAAATGTTCCCAAATTAGCCCCGAAATGGTTTTAAAGTCATCCCATAGTGACCTAAAGCGACCACAGGGATCACAAAGTGGTCTTAAAGTGATCCCATAGTGACCTAAAGCGAGCAGAAGGGATCCCAAAGTGGCCCCAAAATGTTCCCAAATTGGCCCCAAAATTGTCCCAAATTGGCCCCGAAATGGTCTTAAAGTCATCCCATAGTGACCTAAAGCGACCACAGGGATCACAAAGTGGTCTTAAAGTGATCCCATAGTGACCTAAAGCCACCACAAGGGATCCCAAAGTGGCCCCAAAATGTTCCCATATAGGTCCCAAAATGTTCTCAAATTGGCCGCAAAATGGTCCCAAATTGGCCCGAAATGGTCTTAAAGTCATCCCATAGTGACCTAAAGCGACCACAAGGGATCCCAAAGTGGCCCCAAAATGTTCCCAAATTGGCCCCAAAATTGTCCCATAATGGCCCCTAAATGGTCTTAAGGTGATCCCATAGTGACCTAAAGCCACCACAAGGGATCCCAAAGTGGCCCCAAAATGTTCCCAAATAGGCCCCAAAATGTTCCCAAATATTCCCCAAAATGGTCCAAAATTGGCCCCGAAATGGTCTTAAAGTCATCCCATAGTGACCTAAAGCCACCACAAGGGCTCCCAAAGTGGCCCGAAAATGTTCACAAATTGGCCCCAAAATTGTCCCATAATGGCCCCGAAATGGTCTTAAAGTCATCCCATAGTGACCTAAAGCCACCACAAGGGATCCCAAAGTGGCCCCAAAATGTTCCCAAATTGGCCCGAAAACTGTCCCATAATGGCCCCGAAATGGTCTTAAAGTGATCCCATAGTGACCTAAAGCTACCACAAGGGATCCCAAAGTGGCCCCAAAATGTTCCCAAATAGGCCACAAAATGTTCCCAAATAGGCCCCAAAATGTTCCCAAATATTCCCCAAAATGGTCCAAAATTGGCCCCGAAATGGTCTTAAAGTCATCCCATAGGGACCTAAAGCCACCACAAGTGATCCCAAAGAGGCCCCAAGATGTTCCCAAATAGGCCCCAAAATGTTCCCAAATAGGCCCCGAAATGTTCCCAAATATTCCCCAAAATGGTCCAAAATTGGCCCCGAAATGGTCTTAAAGTCATCCCATAGTGACCTAAAGCCACCACAAGGGATCCCAAAGTGGCCCCAAAATATTCCCAAATTGGCCGCAAAATGGTCCCAAATTGGCCCGAAATCGTCTTAAAGTCCCATAATGGCCCCGAAATGGTCCTAAAGTGATCCCATAGTGACCTAAAGCGACCAGAAGGGATCCCAAAGTGGCCCCAAAATGTTCCCAAATTGGCCCCAAAATTGTCCCCGAAATGGTCTTAAAGTCATCCCATAGTGACCTAAAAAGACCGCAAGGGATCCAAAAGTGGCCCCAAAATGTTCCAAATGGGACATCATTATGATGCCATATCATATGATGTCATATCATGTGATTTCATATCATATGATGTCATATCATATGATGTCATATAATGTGATTTCCTGGAAAGAAGTAGGATGGTACCCGGGATCGATCAAGGTAGTGGCCTGTGTGGACTCGAGGTCCGCTGCAATGTATAAGAGGGCAGTGGAAAAGAGGGAGGCGGTCTACCCTGGTGCGGCCATCAGGGCCGTGGATCTCGACGAGATCCTATGTAGACCAAGGGCTGGGGGTTGGATATCTTCCAAACCCGTAGAGCCGGCCAAGGTCCTAGAGGCTTTCTGGGCCTATAATCCGGATATTCCAAGTGGCCACTGGAGGATCTTTAGATTGTCCCCGAGCACCAATGCAACGCGTCAGGCGGCCTTGATGCTGAACAGGGAATCAATCCCTGCAAAGTCAAAGTTAAGGTCTTTTCGAATGACCTTAGGTCAGTGAATGACCTAGAGGAGGAGCTGGAGAAGGACGAGGGTGATGAGGGCGATGAGGTTGTCGAAACCAACCAGGCCGCTGCGATGGACGGATCGGTAAGGACGACACAGCATCGACCTCCTCACTGGGTTCTTCCCTGGGCTTCGCTAGGTGGTGCGAGGCGCACTCAGCGAATTGCAGCTCTCTCTCTCAATTAACTGTCAAAAAGCTGCTGAATTCGCTGCAATTAGATATCAAAAAAACGCTCTTTAGGCATAATTATACATAATTATGCTTAAATTGCAGCAAAAGAAAGGACCTAATAGCACAGTTTCACTTTTTCGTCAATAAGTGGCACAGTTTCACTTATCCTAAAAAAACTTATCCTGAAAAACTGTTGCTCACATTTAGGCACAGTCATTGTTAAAGTTTATAACATCCGGTTCGGATGTGCTTACACTCACACACAGATGGTTTCCTATCGGAAATTTGATTTTTAAATATGGTACTGTCACGGTTCCTTTAACTAAATGCTAAGTTTCAAGTTCCTAGATTACCAGAAAGTTAGTCAAAAGTCGATCGAGAGATTGCATTGTCATCGGGCTCCGACAAATGTGACAAGTTTCAAGTCTCTAGCTTAGCGGGAAGTTAATCAAAAATCTTACGCAAGATTCCCCCTATATTTTAGAGATTTTCAATTATATCGAAAAGCACGCCACCTTTTGGAATTCTGACTTCAAAAAATTGCATTGTCACCGTTTCCACAGCTAAATGCTAAGTTTCAAGTTCCTAGGTCACCTGGAATTTGGTCAAAAGTCGATCGAAAAATTGCCAACTTCAAATTAGTTTTCGAAATATCTCGATCCGTGCGCTACCTACCGGTATTGTTTTGATGAGGGATTGCATTGTCATCGTGTTGTGACAAATATGTAAAGTTTCAAGTTCCTAACTAACCTGGAAGTTACTAAAAATCGATCGCAAAATTCCAGGAGCCTTTTAATTTTTTTTTTTTTAATTTGAAATTATAAAGACCAGCGTGCCATCTATCGGAATTTTAATTTTTATTATTGGTAGTGTCACTGTTCCCTCAAGTTAATGCCAAGTTTCAAGTTCCTAGGTTACCCGAAAGTTGGTCAAAAGTCGATCGCAAAATTTTCAACTTCAAAATTTCAGTTTCAAGTCTCTATCTAATCTGAAAGTTACTAAAAATCGATCGCAAAATTCCAGGAGTCTTTCAATATTCTTTGTAATTATCTTGACCAGTGTGACATCTAGCGGAATTTCTTGTACAACAGTTTGTATTGTCTTCAATTGTTCATATGTATGCAAATTTTCAATAATCTAGCTGACCGGGAAGTTCCTCAAATATGCGTACCAAAAATTAAATTTTTAAATGAATTTACCGTATTTCTTGATCCGTGCGCCACCTAGCGGATACTTTTTTCGTTCACATTGCATTGTCACGGAGCTCCGAACTATGTTCCAAGTTTCAAGTGTCTAGCTCAACGGGAAGCTACCTAAAAAGACTTTGCAAGATTCCGAAATTTCGTATGAAAAAGGTGGTGCAAACAAGAAAGCGACTTAATATAAAGGTTTTAAAAATAATGATAGAATGCGTCGGTTTTAGGAAAGTTTTTTGTACTTTTACAGACATACGTTTCGTTCGCACATTTAAGTCGGAAAAAGGATCGGGAAAAGTTCTTTAAATGGAGCATGATAACTTTTTGCCGATATATTATCTATAAATGAATTTGATCTCAATAACAAAGCGTTTCATTTTTGACATTTCCAAACAATTTTTATTTTAGTAGGCTTTTATATATGTATTGTGACGAATTCGATGATTCCTCGACTATTTTCCCTGAGTTCGATCACTGTACGTTAAATAAAACACTCAGATTCTGCTTAATAAATAGTTCGCTTTATTCACTACTAAAAACCGTAGTACAATATCGCGGGTTAATTCACTGTTCAGTACTTCACTGTACAACACTTCAAAATAAACCAATTGATGTAGTACAGCTTCATAACCTAGAAATGTCTGGTTTATTCGTGCATCAGTGTTAGTAGTAGTAGTAGTATATATATTTATTTTAACAAATCAAAATGCAGCCTTGACTTAACATATAAATAAAATAAATAAAAATAGAGAAATTGCCACAATAACAGAATATGTTGCGTGTAGCACTGCATGTTAAATAAATTACTTATAAGCTATGAGAATTAGTTTAATATCAAGTTCCTGAATTTAATGCTGTCTGCAAGATACTTGGCAAGAGAGTTGAAATTATATCCATTTAAAATAGCACTGACCTCCGCCATATCTAAAGTTCTTTCCCCAAAATAAAGCAAACGGATATTGTTATATATAGGACATGATCCAATAAAGTGATAAGAGTCTTCAGCCATCTGCAAATTGCACACTGTGCAAAGTGGAGACGATATGTTTTTGTAAGCTTTTGCATTTAGGTTTAGCAAGCCTCCCCTAGCTCGTAAAATTAAGCTAACGGCATAAGCACTGAAATCATCCGTGAAATATGAACTCTCTAAGGGCACTAACATATGGTAAAGATCGTGAGAAGTAGACTTCTGAGCCATATCTAGGAAAAGATTTGTATTACTCTCAGCAAGGCGATCTAAGAGCGAGGACGTGAAAGGCTGAATATTGGCTATTGAGAATTCCGTAATGAAAGGTAGGTTAACTCTGTTAGTAAGTTCCTTCCAACCGTTTGCCCAAGATATCCCCAACTTGGCAGTCTCCTCCGCCAGTATGCGAGGGAGTCTGTCATGAGTAAGCCTAAGACAACGAGCAATATAAAGCATGTGCAGACGGAGCGTATGTAAATATAGGGGCTGTAAACCTGTTTCCAGATGCAGCATGTAATTTGGCGTATTAGAGGGAAGGAAAATCAGTTTTTTATAAAAAATCTAAAGAGGTTCTCTACTTGGTCGAATTGGGTCACACCCCATACTTGTGCGCCATAAAACATGATGGACCTGGAAGCAGCCTCAAAGATTTTTAATTTCTGACTCAAGGAGATACGAGGGTTGTTAATGTAGCTCAACCACGTTGCGCAAAAAGCGTTTTTTGCATCCACCAACTTTGAATCTAAATGCTTGGTATAAGATAACTGACAAGTGAGGAGAACACCTAAGTATTTCTATTCGCTAACTATTTCAATGTCTTCGTTGTCATAAGACCATTTCCAGGAACCAGGCATTCTACCACCTTTCCTAAATAACATTATTTTTGACTTACTCAGGTTAACAGTTAGTGCCCATTGGCTACAGTAGACACGAAGGGAATTTATCATTTCCTGTAGCTGTTCAGGAGATTCGGCAACGTATTTGTTTCCGAGTGCGCTGGTAGGAAATGGACCAGCCACGTCCATGGCAACCTCTCAAACGGTGCACCTGTATTGTACTGCTTCATCTATCCATGGCTTCTCGACTTCGGACCCTTTGCTTTGATGCACACCTAACAGTTGGCTATCCACTCCGCGATCGACTGCCAGCAACCAACTCAGTAGAATCTCTGCTTGACTTTCTTCAATGTTTTTGTTACTCCGAGATTGCCTCCGTTTGGACCATTATGCAGTTCATTCAGAACATCAGAGATTCTCTTCCTTGGGACAACTATCAACTTCCGATCGATTCCTATACTCCATCTTTGCTTTCCCATACTCTTTGTAAGCAACCGGATACCAATTTCAGACTGTTCCACTGTGCCCAATATGACTTGGTAACAGGAATCTCTGCTGACATCTCCTCTCTTGTTGGTCGTTCGTTTTTCTCGATCCCCCGCATCACCCGTACAAGATCCGGATCCTCTAGCTGATACTTTCTTAGTTTACCTATGTCCCATTCGTCCGACGATGTTATAGTCATCAGCCGTACATCTATAACATCTTCCTTGGCCTCAGCTTTCGAACAATGCTTGCTTTCTAGGTTACATGGTCGCGGGACATTGCATCAGTATTTCCGTGGTTTCTGCCTTTGCGATGCTCTATGCAAAAGTCATAACTTTGTAGTCGCTCTATCCACTGTGCCAATTGACCTTCCGGATTACGGAAGTGCAAGAGCCATTTCAACGCTGCATGGTCTGTCCTGATGTGGAATCGCTGACCATAGAGATACTTGTGGAAATGTGTTATGCACTCCACCAATGCCAGTAGTTCTCTTCGTGTTACGCAATAGTTCCTTTCGGGCTTCCCAATTGTGCGGCTATAGTACGCCACTACCTTCTCCGGTCCATCCACAATCTGTGACAAAACTCCTCCAATCGCATAACCACTTGCATCTGTATCCAGAATAAACGTTGAGCCTGGGATTGGATACGCTAACATAGCGGCAGTTCACAGCCGTTCCTTCAAGGTTTGGAAAGCCACTTCATGTCCCTTCTTCCAATCAAATGACATATTCTTCCTGGTCAACTCATGAAGGCTACTGGCTACACTGGCGAAATTCGGTACAAATCGGCGATAATACGTGCACAGTCCAAGGAAGCTTCGTAACAGTCCAAGGAAACTTCCTTCTTGAACAATGCACACTTTTTGGGACTTAATTTCAGACCGGCACCTTTGGAAAACTTCCTCCAAGTTCTTAAGGTGCTCCTCAAAGCTTTTTCCCAGCACGATGATGTCGTCCAGGTATACCAAACATATTTTCCAATGCAGTCCTTTCAATACTTGATCCATGAGTCTCTAAAAAACTGGAGCGTTACATAGTCCAAAGGGCATTACCGTAAATTGCCACAGCCCCTCTCCAACGGTGAAGGCTGTCTTTTCCTTATCCTCATCTTTAACCACCGCTTTTCAAATCCAGTGTAGAGAACCATTTCGTACCAGATAGTGAGTCCAGAGTATCGCCAATTCTGGGTAATGGATAGCTGTCCTTTTTCGTTACGTCGTTCAGCTTCCGGTTGCCACACAGAACCGCATTTTTCCATCATTTTTCTTTACTAGCACGACTGGTGAGCTCCATGGACTAGCTGATGGTTCGATCACGCCACTCTCACTCATTTCCTGTATAATTTCTCTTACCACTTGGCGTTTGGCTAAGGGAACTCTTCGAGGAGCTTGGCGAATTGGTCTCGCATCGCCGGTATCAATTTGGTACTTCACTACATTGGTTCGACTTGGTCGAGAACCATCCTTGTCAAATATGCTAGAGTACTTTAGTAGAAGGTGTTTGAGTGTTGAGTGGCATAAACAATATCTGCCACTATAAAATTGTGCAGTACGGTGATATTCCCAATTGCGATTTCACATGTTACTTCTCCTTGGACTTGGGTGTCATCACCAGTCACCGTACGCAACTTTGCTCCATGTAATGGCCTCACTTCTTTCTGACTAAATCAGATCGAATGATGGAATGAGATACGCTCGTATCAATAGTCAGTAAACGCTCCTTTCCGTCCACGAGTCCTCCAACAGTAACATTACTCGACTTCCTTCCGATCTGTGAGACAGAGATTAAGGGGCATCCAATTGCGGGAGCCAGCCTACGCTCCTTGCGGCTGACTCTCTTTAGTTTAACAGTTGGTAAGATTGGGAGACTTGCTCATCTCCTTCAGCCTTGCGCTTTTCGTCCGCCTGTATTACTGAATTTTAAAGTATTACGCCTAACAAAACCAAGCATAGAGTATGATTTAGCAGTAACAAAGTCATTGGTAAAAGAAAACTTACTATCAAAGATAATACCAAGATCTTTTATCTCACTAACACACTGAAGCTCACAGTTTGAAATTTTGTAAGTCGTGTGTATTGTATTGGTTGCTTTCGCATAAGTCATGTGGAAACATTTAGCCGGGTTCAAAGAAAGATGAAATTGCTCACACCAGCGATAGAGTTTGTCAAGGTCATTTTGCAATCTTAAGGCATCATCAGGCCCCTTAATTGCAGAAAATAACTTTAAGTCATCAGCGTAAAGCAAACACTTGGCGAACGAGAAGCAGTCACCAATGTCATTGATAAAAAGAATAAAAAATAACGGTCCTAGTATACTACCTTGGGGAACTCCAGAGGTGGCAACAAAGGGCCTGGAGGATACACCGTCAATATTAATAACACATTGCCTGTTAAATAAATAAGAGGCAATCCATCGCAGAAATGAGGAATGAAAACCAAGAAAAGCAAGTTTCCCTAATAAAACCCTATGGGAGACCCTATCAAAAGCTTTAGAGAAGTCTGTGTAGATGCAATCCACTTGAAAGCCTGCAGTAAATGACTCAACACAGTATTCACTAAAGACCGCAAGATTAGACACGGTTGATCTGCCAGCGACAAATCCATGTTTTTATTTTTATTTCTTCGATTATTATTCTTATTATTTCGAACTGTTTTCCATTCATTCGGGTTACCCATAACTGTATCCGAGTTGTCATCAGCAATCGGAGTTGGCGAAGAAAGTTTCGAAGCAACATCATTAGTAACCGGTACAGCACTAGAAATAGTAGCAACGACAGAAGCATCAGCAGCAGCATTATGAGGGAGAATATTCGACGGCGGATGAGCATAGGAAGCAGGAACCATAGCAGCGCCGTCGACCGAGCAAGCCGCAGTTGAAGTATTAGCATCACTAACGACAAAGCCATGAGCGGCTGTTGATACACATGAAGAAGCTGACTGCTTTGCTGCAGACGAATTGTTGTTTATATTATTTACACTGCACAATTTCTTAAATTGCGCGAGCAAGTGAGACAAAGTAGAATGGTTCTCAGTAAGCTTACATTGCAAGTCACGAACCACAGCATGAAGAGAATCAGTTTTTTCTCGCAAGCACTCATTATCTTTTTGCAAAACAGACATAGCAAAAAGAAGTTGAGAGTTAAAAACTTTCAACTCAGCAAAATTAGCTGTTAACATATCAGGCACTTGTACAAGAGTAGCTTGTTGTTGTTGTAACGAAGAGTTATGAGAACTAATAGACTCATCATGTTGTTGTTGTAAAGAAGAGTTAAGTGAAGCTGGAGCACACAGACCACAAATGTAAATATTGTCAGCATTATTAAGATTATTTAAGTCGGCTGGCAAGCTACCAACAACGCAACTAAAATGGTAAATCTCTCTGCACTTATCACATTGCACTGAAGTTTGCGCGCGATCCACTCGATGGCCACAAAAACAAGGCATAATATTGCAAATAAGTAAAAGAATATTAAACCATAGAAAAAACTAAGAGTCAATGTCTCACAACACAATTTTAATTGTAAAATTGTAATTTTAGTTATTATTTAATTGTTATACAACATTAGATGAAAGACGAAAGCGCAAGTTTAAGAAAACATAGAGCGCAGCAGAAGGCACGTCTATTCGCGACGAATGCTGGTCAGTTCATTTGAGCCGCGCTTAGAGTACTTTCAATTCTACTCTCGATAAGCTGGGATACTCTATTTTCGATGTCTTGCAAAGTGGCTGCTTGTCTTGCGGATACTACAGCCGCAACTATGCTTCGTATTCGACTTTCGTTAAGCTCAACTCTTGATGGAGCATTTTCAGCCCCCGTACCAGACGAATTCCTTTCGACTGTTTGTTCACCATCGGTGGGTGGTTTGGCATATAATACAAATTTGGCCTGACTGCCTATGGGAGTTTTCATTGCTATGTCTTAATGGCATAGTATTGGATTTCCTCATGTACTCTACTTGAGAAAGTCTTTTGTTATTAATGATATTAATAAGGTAAGATGCGGTAAACAGTGATTTAGAAAATTAGATATTTATGTCCTACTCCCAAAGTCTTCTACATTGAAGGTAATAAATAAATAAAAGAATGCGTCAAGAGCTTCCGAAAAGGGAAATTGTGAACTAAATTTCGACAAAAATTTGTAGCTTGGCTGGGCCCAATATTTGTCTTTCAGGTAAATTTCCTTCAGCCACACGGTTTCGTCATTCTCTATACAATTATTAGAAATACAGATATATTGCTTCAACTCGATCGGTCAGTAAAACCACCTTTTAGCCAGGTCTTTTTTCTCTCACTGCAATCCTGATGCGAAATGGGCAACAAAAAAAACTATTTAACGATAGGAGTTTTATCGGGAAATTGAAAACGCATATAGCCTAACAATATCTTTCCGTATAAAACAGCAAGACTACTAAAAAAATTAAAGGAGCTCGTTAAAGGAGCGCGTTAAGTGGGTCCCACGTTGGGCGCCATTTTCTGTAACGTACTTTAGGGAGGGGTGATGATACACCTGAACCTCGTCAAAAAGGAAACTTTAAACATTTTACCGCTCGTACTCTTCGAATCCAATACTGTATGTCTCATCACCAGAAACCAAAACCCAGATTGTGGCACATTTGTCCGATTCGTCATGTACTTAACTCCTCAACCATCCGATGATTATTATGTTGCTTATTACGCTGTTTTATATTTGTGCCGCTGACATTCTGTACAGCCAAGGTCTTCGGCGACTACCTTTTCACAACACTTTAAAAGAACACTATTTTATTTTTACGTAGTGAAGACAGAGCTCACTAATGTCCAACCTCCTCGTGATCCAGACTCACTCTGCCCTTTTCCTAAGGAAAGGAAAAGCCTACGCCTCCTTTTCCGGTTAGTTTTTCCGAGCTGTCAAAGTCTTGTCAGCTTTCTTAGGTAGTAGAGTAGATGTGTAAGGGAAAAGCAAAAAGTAGTAGATCTAATTTTTTTCTGAGTGTGGGGAAAAGCGTTTTATATTATTGAAGCAATGAAGAAATTAATGACGTCCACTAAAGTTTTCCTATTTGGTAAAGTAAGATGATTTTTCATACATAATTTTTTTTTGCATTTTTTCACGAATGAAACATTATCTTTTCTTTTCCCTTGAATAATTAAAGTTGCTGGCAACGCCATGGACTTTCAGTTTTGTATGTTTTGTTTTGTTTATGAGAAAACCAAAGTCGATAAAGGAAGTTGGATGGGTGTTTGCTGTTGTTGTTGACATTTTCTCCCGCTGTCAAATGAGTGTCAAATCGCATTGGTTTGTTTACAAATAAACAGGACCAAAATAGAAGTAATTTTACTTACTGATTGCTGCTTGAAAGAAATTGACAAAATCTTATTATATTATATTTCTTTTTTTGAATAATATGTGAGATATCTATGCATTGAATGCAAAGAAGTTGGACCGCGTATTCGCTAGGCCATTTTTGGTAATAGAAGTGAACACCGCGTTAAAGTTGAAGGCTTTGCATTGAAAAGCATAAAGCAAACAAATTTTAAAAGGAAAAAAGTTTTATTTTTAATTGTTAAGCGTCCAATTTCTATTTTTCACTTATTTTTTTGCCAATTTCACACAAAACTTCGAGAAAACCTTGGAAACAAATCCAAATTAAGTTTTTGGCCAACTTTGAATGTTTGAAAAAAAAAAAAAACATAATGGCTGTTGGCTTTGACACCAATTTCACACCAGGAAGTCAATAAAAATCAGAAAAAAGCAGAAAAATTAAACAGCTGTTCATTTGCTGTCACCTTTCTTATTTCATGATGGGATGCATGACGAAAGGAAAAACTCTTTTCATCTTTACGCTGCCAATGGCATGCAGTTGGCAGGAATTGAACGCATTTTGACAACATCGCAAAAATTAAAAAAGTGTTCTTCTTGCGTATGCTTCTACCTTTCAACCTTCTAAACTTGAATCTTAAGCTAGGTACTAACATCGAGTTTCACGTGAAACAGCTGTCAAAATCCATACAAAATTTCTTGTCGTGAAATAGCCGTGAAATTTCGCTTGTACTTCACGGCAAAGTAGTACTAAGTTCACGACCTGAAAATATTGCGCAATATGACATTAGAAACTTTTTTTCACGACGTTTTTAATTGTCCATGTCATTTAAAACAGTGCGAAAAGTGACATTTGTTGAAACTGACCCTTGACATAAATAAACAAAGATTAAATGAAATAAAAAAAATTAAAATTGCTAGCAACATTTCACGACAAGCCAATTGCATGTTGCCGGTGAAATTCCACGGCTTTGCTGATAGTACTTGGCTTTAATCGAAATACCAATGAGTGCCATTTTTAGGAAAATTTATGTTTTAGGCATATGAGTTGAAACTCTTTAAAATTTATATCAATTTTGAACCGAACCGAACCATTTTTTTTTTGCGGTTTTCGGTTCGGTTCATACATCTCCAAAAAAAAAATGGTTCGATTCGTGGTTCGGTTCAAAGACTAAAAAGTGGCTGTGGTTCGGTTCAAAAACCGGTTCGGTACTGAACCGGTTCCCAGCCCTGTGTAAAAATGTGTCTATTAGAGATATCCTTACATTCGCTATGTTTTTTTAAAGGTAAAAGAGAGTAGTTTGTTTAAAAGTAAATAATAAATCATATAGCGATTACCTGGTATTAACAACCTGGTACTGAAAATACGTAATTTTTTATCTTTTTTTTTTTCAATTTTAGCTGGCTCTGGCGCCTTCGGTGTTTTAAGTAGACACTGAATTTTTTCTGAAATTAGGGGTACATATCCTTTGAGAAACTAACCCATCCATCGGCCAAAAAAACTCACTTTTTATGGATAAATTACTATCTCGAAATATGTAAGTTTTTAAAAATCGTGTTTTCCAGGCTCTAAAACGGACATGTTTCTCAAGAGAACTTTAGCTTCTAATACCTCAACATTTATTTTTGTTATTTTCATACTAATAGCTGATGGATCTCCTAAAGCAATATAATTTTTAAGCAATTGCATAGATTTTATCGCAGGCCTTTGGCGGCAGGAGTGAAATGGAAAAAATGTTAATGTTAAAAAAGTTCGTAACGGACTTTTTCAATGTTAAAAAAGATCGTAACGGACTCTTTTCAATGTTAAAAAAGTTCGTAACGGACTCTTTTCAATGTTAAAAGGTTCGGCGTTAGCAACATAACCTGACAAAAATAAATATAAGCGTTGCCTACATTAAGGCGTATGACATTGTACTAATGTTAGCAGCAGGCCAAAATGTTCCCAAATAGGCCCCAAAATGTTCCCAAATAGGCCCCAAAATGTTCCCAAATAGGCCCCAAAATGTTCCCAAATAGGCCCCAAAATGTTCCCAAATATTCCCCAAAATGGTCCAAAATTGGGCCCGAAATGGTCTTAAAGCATCCCATTGTGACCTAAAGCGACCACAGGGATCACAAAGTGGCCTTAAAGTCATCCTATAGTGACCTAAAGCCACCAAAAGGGATAGCAAAGTGGCCCCAAAATGTTCCCAAATTAGCCCCGAAATGGTTTTAAAGTCATCCCATAGTGACCTAAAGCGACCACAGGGATCACAAAGTGGTCTTAAAGTGATCCCATAGTGACCTAAAGCGAGCAGAAGGGATCCCAAAGTGGCCCCAAAATGTTCCCAAATTGGCCCCAAAATTGTCCCAAATTGGCCCCGAAATGGTCTTAAAGTCATCCCATAGTGACCTAAAGCGACCACAGGGATCACAAAGTGGTCTTAAAGTGATCCCATAGTGACCTAAAGCCACCACAAGGGATCCCAAAGTGGCCCCAAAATGTTCCCATATAGGTCCCAAAATGTTCTCAAATTGGCCGCAAAATGGTCCCAAATTGGCCCGAAATGGTCTTAAAGTCATCCCATAGTGACCTAAAGCGACCACAAGGGATCCCAAAGTGGCCCCAAAATGTTCCCAAATTGGCCCCAAAATTGTCCCATAATGGCCCCTAAATGGTCTTAAGGTGATCCCATAGTGACCTAAAGCCACCACAAGGGATCCCAAAGTGGCCCCAAAATGTTCCCAAATAGGCCCCAAAATGTTCCCAAATATTCCCCAAAATGGTCCAAAATTGGCCCCGAAATGGTCTTAAAGTCATCCCATAGTGACCTAAAGCCACCACAAGGGCTCCCAAAGTGGCCCGAAAATGTTCACAAATTGGCCCCAAAATTGTCCCATAATGGCCCCGAAATGGTCTTAAAGTCATCCCATAGTGACCTAAAGCCACCACAAGGGATCCCAAAGTGGCCCCAAAATGTTCCCAAATTGGCCCGAAAACTGTCCCATAATGGCCCCGAAATGGTCTTAAAGTGATCCCATAGTGACCTAAAGCTACCACAAGGGATCCCAAAGTGGCCCCAAAATGTTCCCAAATAGGCCACAAAATGTTCCCAAATAGGCCCCAAAATGTTCCCAAATATTCCCCAAAATGGTCCAAAATTGGCCCCGAAATGGTCTTAAAGTCATCCCATAGGGACCTAAAGCCACCACAAGTGATCCCAAAGAGGCCCCAAGATGTTCCCAAATAGGCCCCAAAATGTTCCCAAATAGGCCCCGAAATGTTCCCAAATATTCCCCAAAATGGTCCAAAATTGGCCCCGAAATGGTCTTAAAGTCATCCCATAGTGACCTAAAGCCACCACAAGGGATCCCAAAGTGGCCCCAAAATATTCCCAAATTGGCCGCAAAATGGTCCCAAATTGGCCCGAAATCGTCTTAAAGTCCCATAATGGCCCCGAAATGGTCCTAAAGTGATCCCATAGTGACCTAAAGCGACCAGAAGGGATCCCAAAGTGGCCCCAAAATGTTCCCAAATTGGCCCCAAAATTGTCCCCGAAATGGTCTTAAAGTCATCCCATAGTGACCTAAAAAGACCGCAAGGGATCCAAAAGTGGCCCCAAAATGTTCCAAATGGGACATCATTATGATGCCATATCATATGATGTCATATCATGTGATTTCATATCATATGATGTCATATCATATGATGTCATATAATGTGATTTCCTGGAAAGAAGTGGGATGGTACCCGGGATCGATCAAGGTAGTGGCCTGTGTGGACTCGAGGTCCGCTGCAATGTATAAGAGGGCAGTGGAAAAGAGGGAGGCGGTCTACCCTGGTGCGGCCATCAGGGCCGTGGATCTCGACGAGATCCTATGTAGACCAAGGGCTGGGGGTTGGATATCTTCCAAACCCGTAGAGCCGGCCAAGGTCCTAGAGGCTTTCTGGGCCTATAATCCGGATATTCCAAGTGGCCACTGGAGGATCTTTAGATTGTCCCCGAGCACCAATGCAACGCGTCAGGCGGCCTTGATGCTGAACAGGGAATCAATCCCTGCAAAGTCAAAGTTAAGGTCTTTTCGAATGACCTTAGGTCAGTGAATGACCTAGAGGAGGAGCTGGAGAAGGACGAGGGTGATGAGGGCGATGAGGTTGTCGAAACCAACCAGGCCGCTGCGATGGACGGATCGGTAAGGACGACACAGCATCGACCTCCTCACTGGGTTCTTCCCTGGGCTTCGCTAGGTGGTGCGAGGCGCACTCAGCGAATTGCAGCTCTCTCTCTCAATTAACTGTCAAAAAGCTGCTGAATTCGCTGCAATTAGATATCAAAAAAACGCTCTTTAGGCATAATTATACATAATTATGCTTAAATTGCAGCAAAAGAAAGGACCTAATAGCACAGTTTCACTTTTTCGTCAATAAGTGGCACAGTTTCACTTATCCTAAAAAAACTTATCCTGAAAAACTGTTGCTCACATTTAGGCACAGTCATTGTTAAAGTTTATAACATCCGGTTCGGATGTGCTTACACTCACACACAGATGGTTTCCTATCGGAAATTTGATTTTTAAATATGGTACTGTCACGGTTCCTTTAACTAAATGCTAAGTTTCAAGTTCCTAGATTACCAGAAAGTTAGTCAAAAGTCGATCGAGAGATTGCATTGTCATCGGGCTCCGACAAATGTGACAAGTTTCAAGTCTCTAGCTTAGCGGGAAGTTAATCAAAAATCTTACGCAAGATTCCCCCTATATTTTAGAGATTTTCAATTATATCGAAAAGCACGCCACCTTTTGGAATTCTGACTTCAAAAAATTGCATTGTCACCGTTTCCACAGATAAATGCTAAGTTTCAAGTTCCTAGGTCACCTGGAATTTGGTCAAAAGTCGATCGAAAAATTGCCAACTTCAAATTAGTTTTCGAAATATCTCGATCCGTGCGCTACCTACCGGTATTGTTTTGATGAGGGATTGCATTGTCATCGTGTTGTGACAAATATGTAAAGTTTCAAGTTCCTAACTAACCTGGAAGTTACTAAAAATCGATCGCAAAATTCCAGGAGCCTTTTAATTTTTTTTTTTTTAATTTGAAATTATAAAGACCAGCGTGCCATCTATCGGAATTTTAATTTTTATTATTGGTAGTGTCACTGTTCCCTCAAGTTAATGCCAAGTTTCAAGTTCCTAGGTTACCCGAAAGTTGGTCAAAAGTCGATCGCAAAATTTTCAACTTCAAAATTTCAGTTTCAAGTCTCTATCTAATCTGAAAGTTACTAAAAATCGATCGCAAAATTCCAGGAGTCTTTCAATATTCTTTGTAATTATCTTGACCAGTGTGACATCTAGCGGAATTTCTTGTACAACAGTTTGTATTGTCTTCAATTGTTCATATGTATGCAAATTTTCAATAATCTAGCTGACCGGGAAGTTCCTCAAATATGCGTACCAAAAATTAAATTTTTAAATGAATTTACCGTATTTCTTGATCCGTGCGCCACCTAGCGGATACTTTTTTCGTTCACATTGCATTGTCACGGAGCTCCGAACTATGTTCCAAGTTTCAAGTGTCTAGCTCAACGGGAAGCTACCTAAAAAAACTTTGCAAGATTCCGAAATTTCGTATGAAAAAGGTGGTGCAAACAAGAAAGCGACTTAATATAAAGGTTTTAAAAATAATGATAGAATGCGTCGGTTTTAGGAAAGTTTTTTGTACTTTTACAGACATACGTTTCGTTCGCACATTTAAGTCGGAAAAAGGATCGGGAAAAGTTCTTTAAATGGAGCATGATAACTTTTTGCCGATATATTATCTATAAATGAATTTGATCTCAATAACAAAGCGTTTCATTTTTGACATTTCCAAACAATTTTTATTTTAGTAGGCTTTTATATATGTATTGTGACGAATTCGATGATTCCTCGACTATTTTCCCTGAGTTCGATCACTGTACGTTAAATAAAACACTCAGATTCTGCTTAATAAATAGTTCGCTTTATTCACTACTAAAAACCGTAGTACAATATCGCGGGTTAATTCACTGTTCAGTACTTCACTGTACAACACTTCAAAATAAACCAATTGATGTAGTACAGCTTCATAACCTAGAAATGTCTGGTTTATTCGTGCATCAGTGTTAGTAGTAGTAGTAGTATATATATTTATTTTAACAAATCAAAATGCAGCCTTGACTTAACATATAAATAAAATAAATAAAAATAGAGAAATTGCCACAATAATAGAATATGTTGCGTGTAGCACTGCATGTTAAATAAATTACTTATAAGCTATGAGAATTAGTTTAATATCAAGTTCCTGAATTTAATGCTGTCTGCAAGATACTTGGCAAGAGAGTTGAAATTATATCCATTTAAAATAGCACTGACCTCCGCCATATCTAAAGTTCTTTCCCCAAAATAAAGCAAACGGATATTGTTATATATAGGACATGATCCAATAAAGTGATAAGAGTCTTCAGCCATCTGCAAATTGCACACTGTGCAAAGTGGAGACGATATGTTTTTGTAAGCTTTTGCATTTAGGTTTAGCAAGCCTCCCCTAGCTCGTAAAATTAAGCTAACGGCATAAGCACTGAAATCATCCGTGAAATATGAACTCTCTAAGGGCACTAACATATGGTAAAGATCGTGAGAAGTAGACTTCTGAGCCATATCTAGGAAAAGATTTGTATTACTCTCAGCAAGGCGATCTAAGAGCGAGGACGTGAAAGGCTGAATATTGGCTATTGAGAATTCCGTAATGAAAGGTAGGTTAACTCTGTTAGTAAGTTCCTTCCAACCGTTTGCCCAAGATATCCCCAACTTGGCAGTCTCCTCCGCCAGTATGCGAGGGAGTCTGTCATGAGTAAGCCTAAGACAACGAGCAATATAAAGCATGTGCAGACGGAGCGTATGTAAATATAGGGGCTGTAAACCTGTTTCCAGATGCAGCATGTAATTTGGCGTATTAGAGGGAAGGAAAATCAGTTTTTTATAAAAAATCTAAAGAGGTTCTCTACTTGGTCGAATTGGGTCACACCCCATACTTGTGCGCCATAAAACATGATGGACCTGGAAGCAGCCTCAAAGATTTTTAATTTCTGACTCAAGGAGATACGAGGGTTGTTAATGTAGCTCAACCACGTTGCGCAAAAAGCGTTTTTTGCATCCACCAACTTTGAATCTAAATGCTTGGTATAAGATAACTGACAAGTGAGGAGAACACCTAAGTATTTCTATTCGCTAACTATTTCAATGTCTTCGTTGTCATAAGACCATTTCCAGGAACCAGGCATTCTACCACCTTTCCTAAATAACATTATTTTTGACTTACTCAGGTTAACAGTTAGTGCCCATTGGCTACAGTAGACACGAAGGGAATTTATCATTTCCTGTAGCTGTTCAGGAGATTCGGCAACGTATTTGTTTCCGAGTGCGCTGGTAGGAAATGGACCAGCCACGTCCATGGCAACCTCTCAAACGGTGCACCTGTATTGTACTGCTTCATCTATCCATGGCTTCTCGACTTCGGACCCTTTGCTTTGATGCACACCTAACAGTTGGCTATCCACTCCGCGATCGACTGCCAGCAACCAACTCAGTAGAATCTCTGCTTGACTTTCTTCAATGTTTTTGTTACTCCGAGATTGCCTCCGTTTGGACCATTATGCAGTTCATTCAGAACATCAGAGATTCTCTTCCTTGGGACAACTATCAACTTCCGATCGATTCCTATACTCCATCTTTGCTTTCCCATACTCTTTGTAAGCAACCGGATACCAATTTCAGACTGTTCCACTGTGCCCAATATGACTTGGTAACAGGAATCTCTGCTGACATCTCCTCTCTTGTTGGTCGTTCGTTTTTCTCGATCCCCCGCATCACCCGTACAAGATCCGGATCCTCTAGCTGATACTTTCTTAGTTGACCTATGTCCCATTCGTCCGACGATGTTATAGTCATCAGCCGTACATCTATAACATCTTCCTTGGCCTCAGCTTTCGAACAATGCTTGCTTTCTAGGTTACATGGTCGCGGGACATTGCATCAGTATTTCCGTGGTTTCTGCCTTTGCGATGCTCTATGCAAAAGTCATAACTTTGTAGTCGCTCTATCCACTGTGCCAATTGACCTTCCGGATTACGGAAGTGCAAGAGCCATTTCAACGCTGCATGGTCTGTCCTGATGTGGAATCGCTGACCATAGAGATACTTGTGGAAATGTGTTATGCACTCCACCAATGCCAGTAGTTCTCTTCGTGTTACGCAATAGTTCCTTTCGGGCTTCCCAATTGTGCGGCTATAGTACGCCACTACCTTCTCCGGTCCATCCACAATCTGTGACAAAACTCCTCCAATCGCATAACCACTTGCATCTGTATCCAGAATAAACGTTGAGCCTGGGATTGGATACGCTAACATAGCGGCAGTTCACAGCCGTTCCTTCAAGGTTTGGAAAGCCACTTCATGTCCCTTCTTCCAATCAAATGACATATTCTTCCTGGTCAACTCATGAAGGCTACTGGCTACACTGGCGAAATTCGGTACAAATCAGCGATAATACGTGCACAGTCCAAGGAAGCTTCGTAACAGTCCAAGGAAACTTCCTTCTTGAACAATGCACACTTTTTGGGACTTAATTTCAGACCGGCACCTTTGGAAAACTTCCTCCAAGTTCTTAAGGTGCTCCTCAAAGCTTTTTCCCAGCACGATGATGTCGTCCAGGTATACCAAACATATTTTCCAATGCAGTCCTTTCAATACTTGATCCATGAGTCTCTAAAAAACTGGAGCGTTACATAGTCCAAAGGGCATTACCGTAAATTGCCACAGCCCCTCTCCAACGGTGAAGGCTGTCTTTTCCTTATCCTCATCTTTAACCACCGCTTTTCAAATCCAGTGTAGAGAACCATTTCGTACCAGATAGTGAGTCCAGAGTATCGCCAATTCTGGGTAATGGATAGCTGTCCTTTTTCGTTACGTCGTTCAGCTTCCGGTTGCCACACAGAACCGCATTTTTCCATCATTTTTCTTTACTAGCACGACTGGTGAGCTCCATGGACTAGCTGATGGTTCGATCACGCCACTCTCACTCATTTCCTGTATAATTTCTCTTACCACTTGGCGTTTGGCTAAGGGAACTCTTCGAGGAGCTTGGCGAATTGGTCTCGCATCGCCGGTATCAATTTGGTACTTCACTACATTGGTTCGACTTGGTCGAGAACCATCCTTGTCAAATATGCTAGAGTACTTTAGTAGAAGGTGTTTGAGTGTTGAGTGGCATAAACAATATCTGCCACTATAAAATTGTGCAGTACGGTGATATTCCCAATTGCGATTTCACATGTTACTTCTCCTTGGACTTGGGTGTCATCACCAGTCACCGTACGCAACTTTGCTCCATGTAATGGCCTCACTTCTTTCTGACTAAATCAGATCGAATGATGGAATGAGATACGCTCGTATCAATAGTCAGTAAACGCTCCTTTCCGTCCACGAGTCCTCCAACAGTAACATTACTCGACTTCCTTCCGATCTGTGAGACAGAGATTAAGGGGCATCCAATTGCGGGAGCCAGCCTACGCTCCTTGCGGCTGACTCTCTTTAGTTTAACAGTTGGTAAGATTGGGAGACTTGCTCATCTCCTTCAGCCTTGCGCTTTTCGTCCGCCTGTATTACTGAAATTATTGGATCCCGATCCGCAATAAAGTGCAATGTGACCAGATTTTTCCGCACTTGAAGCATTTAATGGCAGCTTCATTTTTCTGTTGCTTTCCGTTCAATGCTTCTAGGATTGCGTCCACCCATTCTGGTCATTCTACTTGCACACGATGAGCTTTGAACGCTGGCTTGCACAAAAGAGATGCTGTTTCCTGAGTTAGAGCATGTGATACCGTCTCCGCAAATGTGTTCTTTGGATTTGCATAGGTCGCCCGCTGCGTCTCCACATCACGTATGCCATTTATGAAACTTTGTATCTTTACCCTTTCCGAGTACTCTACTGGTGCATCCGCGTTTGCTAGATGTGATAACCTCTCGATGTCCGATGCAAATTCTCATTGGGTTTCTGGAATCGATTTTGTAGCTCTATCTGCCATTAACGAGGCGGTGAAAGGGGGTTGGAAAGCCTTCAAAGTTCTTGAAGTATAATCGCTCTCTTTCGGTAAATTCCGTTGTCTTATCACATTTCGTCAGTTCAATGTCACCAAACAATTTTTATTTCTTATCAACTGTCTATTGTTGCCAACTAGGTATATAATAGAAAAGTGCATCCATCTATATATCAGTTTTGCTTATGGCTTTTAAGAACACTGTTCTAAATAGGTTTTGTGTAAGCTAACAGTATGTACGTAGATATGGCTTGAAATCATTTCACAACTTGCGAAATGCGGCACACCACAGGAAGAGGTTAGAGATGGAAGGTTTCAAACCCACGCACCCAACATCAAAAACAGGTCAAGTTGTGAACGAAAAAAAAACCCAATCGTGTTATACAAATTCTATTCTCTTACCGTTATTTTCATATGGCACACATATTTAACGTCACGTGTTGGTGATGTTATTGCTGCTGTTTTTGATTGAATTGCTTGCTGCGTAATATTCTGTGCCCACATGTACGCTGATGTGGGTGTCGCAGAAGATGTTGTTTGTCGCCCACCGCCACCGCCACACCTACAGCTGTTTAGATACATGACGCTAGTGGTGGAAATACGCTACTGACGGGAGATGAGCGATTCTTGAGAATATTCTCCACAGTATGTATACATATTTTTTTTTTAATTTTTGAAATTTTTGAAGTTAACAAATAAATAACTCAAGGAGTATGAATGTTTGTGCGTGTTTATTTGACAACGTTACGTCAACGTTGAGTACGGCTGAGATGTTGCAAGTTCTGCGCTAATTTTTATGTTCGCCTGGTTATGCGTGACGGATTTCGATGGTCATGGCTCATTTATGTCCCAAAATTATGATTGCCTGCAAAAATCGTTGGATTGTGCTCCAATTTTTCGATATTGGAGCACTCCAATAGTAATCCTTTGTATACTTTATCGGACCACCTTCAGCTTTTTGAAAGTCTATCAGTTCTCGTGCCTTATCGACGAAAATCACGACACTATCGCTCTGGCAGTATATACTCCATGGAGTAACAACATTGGAGTAGATTGCAAAGTACTCTGACTGTAGGTACTCCATGGAGTAGCAGAAACAAAGCGAAGGTTGGAGCTCAATTTTTATATGAAAAAGGATTACATTTGGAGTAGTATGATGCTCCAATCGGAGAACTCTTTGGATAGGATATAGAGTACTCTCGATTTTTACAAGGATATAATACTTCTATATTGCGCCTATTGAACTGTCCAGTCTGGCCAACATTACAGAACAGGGATACACTGAGAAAACGAGACAAGATCTCAAAGTTGAAAACCCTACACAGTAGTATTGTGGAAAAAGCGTGGTCCGCTATGTTTCATAATCTTGGTTTTTTTATTTAAATTATTTTTACCTTTTTAGTGCAATATTCTTTAAAAGCGCGTGTTTTCGCTTTTTAAACTATATTTTTTATATTAAATATATCGAAATATACCGCAGTGCAAACGAAACCTCTGGGCCTCCACTTTCGTTTGATACCCATATTGTAGGCAATTTTGAATATTATTGGACAACCTCATTTTGACCGATAACTCAGTTATCGATAAATATATCGAAATATTCCAAAGTCCAATAGAAACCTGTAGAACTTTCCTTTTGTTTGATACCCAGATTGTAGGCATTATGACCGGTAATTTAGTTATCGATAAATATATCGAAGTCCAAATGCAACCTCTTATCGTTTGACACCCATATTGAAGGCACATTTCAAGGTTTTTGTGACAGTCATATGCCACTATCGGTTAGACTGAAGTAGTGTTACATACAAACAAGCAAACATACATATGAATGTATGTACAAGTAAAGCTAATGAAAGCGTAGTAAAGAAACTAGCATTATGTGGGAAAAGCGTCGAGCGCTCGATATACGAAAATTATGGCACAAAGCGGACCACGCTTTTCCCACAATACTACTTTGCAGGGTTTTTAAAATTATTTTCAACTTTTTAGTTCAATACTCTCTAAAAGCGTGAGTTTTAGTTTTTTTTTTATTATATTTATTTTTTACTTTTTAGTCAAATGTCCTATGAAATTACAGATAAATATATCGAAAAATACAGCAATCTAAACGAAACCTCTGGACAACCACTTTCGTTTGATACCCATATTGTTAGGAAATTTAGAGGTATTTGGCCTCACATTTTGACAATAACTCAGTTATCGATAAATTTATCGAAATATGTCGAAGTCCAAATGAGACCAGGGGCCTTCATCTTTTGTTTGATACCCATATTGTAGGGAAATTTTAAGGTTTTCGGGCAACCACATATTTAGGTTTTTGGGCAATCATATTTTGACCGATAACTCAGTTATCGATAAATTTATCGAAATATATCGAATTCCAAATGAGACCAGGGGCCTTCATCTTTTGTTTGATACCCATATTGTAGGGAAATTTTAAGGTTTTCGGGCAATCACATTTTTACCGATAACTCAGTTATCGATAAAGTTATCGAAATATGTCGATGTCCAAGTGAAACCTGGGGCCTTCACCTTTCGTTTGATACCCATATTGTAGGGAAATTTTAAGGTTTTCGGGCAACCACATTTTAAGCGATAACTCAGTTATCGATAAATTTATCGAAATATGTCGATGTCCAAATGAAAGCTGGGGCCTTCGCCTTTCGTTTGACACCCATATTGTAGGGAATTTTTTAGGTTTTTATCGAAATATATCGAAGAACAAATGAAACCTGGGGCCTTCCCCTTTAGTGTGATACCCATATTGTAGGGAAATTTTAAGGTTTTAGGGCAACCATATTTTGACCGATAACTCAGTTATCGATAAATTTATCGAAATATATCGATGTCCAAATGAAACCTTCGGCCTTCCGTTTCCGTTTGATACCCATATTTTAGGGACATTTTACGGTTTTTGGGCCACTGGGGCTTAGACCGAACAAGAGTAACATACATACAAGCAAGCCAAAGCCTGCGCCTTTCGCATACTGGCCGTGTGTAAGAAGCGTGTCAAACATTATTATATGAATCAGTGCAAATGTGAGTTCTGCGCATGCGCAAGTTTTGTTTGTGTTAGTGAATTGTAGTAGCGCGTTTAAAAAAAAATATCAAAGGGCTCAAAATGGGTCACTATCCCCATTACACAAATTGTGCATAGTTTTAGTTATAAAATCTTTGATTAGTCGATTAAATAATGAAAATACCAAAATAGTAAATCAATACCAAAATAGTAAAAGGAGTGATAAGAAAAACGAAGTGAATTTATTTACATTTTGTTCAAGTATGCATTTATTTATGCCCCTTTGTTTACAAAAGTTTAACGACATCCTTGAGATTTTGTCTCCTTCTCTCATGGTATATCTGTACTGTAATGTTTGACACGCTTCACTGTTCGGTATTATCTATATAGAAGTATTACATATATGAAGCAAGCAAACAAACAAACAAACAAGCAAACATAAAATCGTGGTAAAAATGTTATTGTTAAAAAAGTTCGTAACGGACTTTTTCAATGTTAAAAAAGTTCGTAACGGACTTTTTTCAATGTTAAAAGGTTCGGCGTTAGCAACATAACTTGACAAAAATAAATATAAGCGTTGCCTTCATTTAGGCGTATGACATTGTACTAATGTTAGCAGCAGGCCAAAATGTTCCCCATAGTGACCTAAAGCGACCACAGGGATCACAAAGTGGCCCCAAAATGTTCCCAAATTGGCCCCAAAATTGTCCCTTATTGGCCCCGAAATGTTCTTAAAGTGATCCCATTGTTACCTAAAGCCATCACAAGGGATCCCATAGTGGCCCCAAAATGTTCCCAAAATGGTCCCAAATTGGCCCCGAAATGGTCTTAAAGTCGTCCCATAGTGACCTAAAGCGATCACAAGGAATCCCAAAGTGGCTCCAAAATGTTCCCAAATAGGCCCCAAATTTTCCGAAATTGGCCCCAAAATTGTACCAAATTGGCCCCGAAATGGTCTTAAAGTCATCCTATGTGACCTAAAACGACCACAAGGGATCCCAAAGTGGCCCCAAAATGTTCCCAAATTGTCCCCGAAATGGTCATAAAGTGATCCCATAGTGACCTAAAGCCACCACAAGGGATCCCAAAGTGGCCCCAAAATGCCCCAAAATTGTCCCATATTGGCACCGAAATGGTCTTAAAGTGATCCCATGGTGACCTAAAGCGATCACAAGGGATCCCAAAGTGACCTAAGGCCACCACAAGGGATCCCAAAGTGGCCCCAAAATGCCCCAAAATTGTCCCATATTGGCACCGAAATGGTCTTAAAGTGATCCCATGGTGACCTAAAGCGATCACAAGGGATCCCAAAGTGACCTAAGGCCACCACAAGGGATCCCAAAGTGGCCCCAAAATGCCCCAAAATTGTCCCATATTGGCACCGAAATGGTCTTAAAGTGATCCCATGGTGACCTAAAGCGATCACAAGGGATCCCAAAGTGACCTAAGGCCACCACAAGGGATCCCAAAGTGGCCCCAAAATGCCCCAAAATTGTCCCATATTGGCACCGAAATGGTCTTAAAGTGATCCCATGGTGACCTAAAGCGATCACAAGGGATCCCAAAGTGACCTAAGGCCACCATAAGGATCCCAAAGTGGCCCCAAAATGTTCCTAAATTGGCCCCAAAATTGTCCCATATTGGCCCCGAAATGGTCTTAAAGTGATCCCATAGTGACCTAAGGCCACCATAAGGTATCCCAAAGTGGCCCCAAAATGTTCCCAAATTGGCCCCAAAATTTTTCCAAATTGGCCCCAAATTGTCCCATATTTGCCCCGAAATGGTCTTAAAGTGAACCCATAGTGGCCTAAAGCGACCACAAGGGATCCCAAAGTGGCCCCAAAATGTTCCCAAATTGGCTCCGAAATGGTCTTAAAGCAAAGTGGCCACAAAATCATCCCATATTGGCCCCGAAATGGTCTTAAAGTGATCCCATAGTGACCTAAAGCGACCACGAGGGATCCCAAATTGGCCCCAAAATGTTCCCAAATTGGCCCCAAAATGTTCCCAAATTGGCCCCGAAATGGTCATAAAGTGATCCCATAGTGACCTAAAGCCACCACAAGGGATCCCAAAGTGGCCCCAAAATTGTCCCATATTTGCCCCGAAATGGTCTTAAAGTGATCCCATAGTGACCTAAAGCGCCCACAAGGGATCCCAAAGTGACCTAAGGCCAGCATAAGTGTTCCCAAAGTGGCCCCAAAATGTTCCCAAATTGGCCCCGAAATGGTTTAAAGTGATCCCAGAGTGACCTAAAGCTACCACAAGGGATCCCAAAGTGGCCCCAAAAGTTCCCAAATTGGCCCCAAAATGTTCCCATGTTGGCCCCGAAATGGTCTTAAAGTGAACCCATGGTGACCTAAAGCGACCACAAGGGAACCCAAAATGGTCCCAATGGTCGGAGATATCGCCTAATGCATATCACTCTGGGACCCGCTTTAAAAACCTTCAAACTTTTTTTGCATTTTTGTGAACTACAAACGATGAGATTGATTGTGGTGAAATTCATTTTTTTTTGCTCCAAAGGTTTCGGAGTAATCGGTAACGCATGTCAAAAAAAGGCGGAATTGAGCAATTTGAAAGCTCTAAAAGTACTTTTCCTTCAACTACAAACGAAAAAATTGATTGTAGTGAATTTTTTTTTTTGTGGCTTTTATAGTTACTCCAAAAATACAATATATTGTGCAGAAACCAAGCAAATGAAGTGAATTTTGTTTTTTTTTTTGTTGAAATATGTTTAAAATCATTTGTAGTTTTTTATCCGAAAAAACATTTTTTTTTGCTCCAAAGGTTTCGGAGTAATCTATAACGCATTTCAAAAAAGGCAGAATTCAGCAATTTGAAAGCACTAAAAGTACTTTTAATACAACTACAAACGACAAAATTGATTTTAGTGAATTTTTTTTTGTAGCTTTTATAGTTACAGTTACTCCGAAAATACAATATATTGTGCAGAAACCAAGCAAATGAAGTAAATTTTGGTTTTTTTTGTTGAAATATGTTTTAAATCGTTTGAAGTTTTTTATCCGAATAAAAAATTTTTTTTGCTCCAAAGGTTTCGGAGTAATCGATAACGAATGTCAAAAAAAGGCAGAATTCAGCAATTTGAAAGCACTAAAAGTACTTTTCCTACAACTACAAACGACATTATTGATTTTAGTGAAATTTTTTTTGTAGCTTTTATAGTTACTCCGCAAATACAATATATTGTGCAGAAACCAAGCAAATGAAGTAAATTTTGATTTTTTTTGTTGAAATATGTTTTAAATCGTTTGAAGTTTTTTATCCGTATAAACATTTTTTTTTGCTCCAAAGGTTTCGGAGTAATCGATAACGCATGTCAAAAAAAGGCAGAATTCAGCAATTTGAAAGCACTAAAAGTACATTTCCTACAACTACAAACGACAAAATAGATTTTAGTGAAATTTTTTTTGTAGCTTTTATAGTTACTACGAAAATACAATATATTGTGCAGAAACCAAGCAAATGAAGTAAATTTTGTTTTCTTTTTGTTGAAATATGCTTTAAATCGTTTGTAGTTTTTTATGCGAAACTAATTTTTTTTTGCTCCGAATGTTTCGGAGTAATCAATAACGCAAGTCAAAAAAAGGCATAATTCAGCAATTTGAAAGCACTAAAACTACTTTTCCTACAATTACAAACGACAAAATTGATTTTAGTGAAATTTTTTTTGTAGCTTTTAAAGTTACTCCGAAAATACAATATTTTGTGCAGAAACCAAGCAAATGAAGTAAATTTTGGTTTTTTTTTTTGAAATATGTTTTAACCGTAGAAAGAAGCTCCAGCCCAGAAGGTTTTCCAATCGTCACCCGAATTCGGCAGCAGAGGAAGGGGGAGGCCTCGACTGAGATGGAAACAACAGGTGGAGGATGACTTGAACTCCCTTGGGGTTTCCAATTGGCGTCAGTTATCGCTAAAAAGGAATGACTGGCGTGCTTTGATAGGCAACGGCCAAAATCGCTTAGGCGGTTAAGCGCCAATAAATGATGATGATGGTTTTAACCGTAGACCTACGCCAAAAAAAAACTTCATAATTCTACGTTTAGGGTCGTTTTCGACCCGAATATATTTCATATTGATAAAATGAATCAAAACCAATATTTAAAAGTTCATAACTTCTTTTTAAACATTTATATTAGTGTTAAGGCATTCAATGCATATATTGCGATTGTGATTTCGCTTACAAACGTTTTTTTTTTTGCAAATAGCGCATCTCAATTCAGTTTTATTTTCTGAACTAGCTTTTTTCAGTCACACAATAATGATACCGTGCCCGTTTCTTGGGCGGCTTCGGGTACTGTAGTTGTGAGCTACTCGACTGTGGGTCAGAATCATTCATGACCAGGTTAATCAAGCCACTTGAAGTGATTTCTCCAGTACTACGCTTCCGACAGGCCAAGTATGGTTTTGCCAAATCAACGTCGACTCTTTTTTTGGGCATCCTCCCAATCCTCATTTCTACTCATCCATATTCTGCGTAAGAGCTGATGCGTGCTTTTTACCAGCTCTTCGCCTCCGTGTTTGAACCGCTCGGGGGGTAGCCCGTCTTTTCCAGGCGCTTTGTTGTTTTCGAGCCGGGATATAGCTATCCTTAGTTCATCATAGTCAGGTGGTGGGACGACTTTTCCATCGTCACTTTGTACATCGGTTACCAGGTCGCCATTATTGTCCTTGAAGGAGCTTGCCCCGGTCTTAAAACCTTCCGTCATCCGCCGGATCTTTTCATAGAATTTTCGGGCATCATTCCTGTCAGCCAGCATCTCAAGCTCCTCACACTCACGCCTTTCAGCCTCACCTTTCTTTTTTCTGAAAAGGCGTCTCTCTTGCTTCCTCGCCTCACTATAGCGTTGCCATACACTGTGGGTTGCGCCCGTTCGCAACGTCTCCCTGTATGCAGCTTCCTTTTTGTCCGAGGCAGTGCTACATTCCTCATCGTACCAGTTGCTCTTGCGGGCTCGCTGGAACCCTAAAGTGGCTTCAGCGGCGGTACGCAATGAGTGAGAGATATGCTTCCATTGCTCGGTTACATTGTTAGGTCGTGGATTTCCCTCTGCTAGCAGGTGTGAGAGTCGAGTGGTGAAAATATCAGCTGTCTGTGTCATGCGCAGCTTCTCGACGTCAAACTTTCCTTCCGTTACTGTGCGCACTTTCTTCGTTGCACAGAGGCGTGTGCGTATCTTGGCTGTGACAAGATAATGGTCCGAGTCGATATTGGGGCCACGCAGGGCACGCACGTCCAGAACGGTGGAGCTATGTCTGCCGTCGATCATGACATGATCAATCTGGTTTCGTGTTCCTTGATCAGGGGACAGCCAGGTGGCTTGGTGTATTCGTTTATGCTGGAACCTGGTACTGCTGATGACCATATTGCGAGAAGCGGCGAAGTGTTGGGTGATGTTATACTAAATTTCTAAATTACCCTGTATCACTTTCACTAAATACCTCATCATTATCGCTTTGGTCGTTGTTGCTATCTAGAAAAATAGCGATTTGCCCCGCAGTAAGTCGAGACATTTTTATTTTTAATTTATAAAGTCTTTTTGTAAATTTCACGTTTTTATCAACTGGGATTGAATGTCAGCTGTTCATGGAATCAGCTGATTTCATTAGACTTGCCAATAGTTGCAAAAAAACTGACTTCATTTGGGAATTTTCGCAAAAACTAGTGGTTTTTATTCAATGCTCAATAAAATGGAAGGCAAATCCAGTACGGGTCGAAAACGACCCGAAACGTAGGATTATGGAGTATTTTTTTCAGGGCCAAACCATCAATACTATCAATTTAATTTTTGATTAATTTCCTTCATTTCAAGTAATAAATAAAAGTCAAGAAGTTTCAGACTTCTAATTTTACAACTTTTTGAGTTATAGCTACGTAAAGCAGCATTTCGGGTCGTTTTCGACCCGAACGTAGGTTTACGGTTAAATCGTTTGTATTTTTTTATCCGAAAAAAAATTTTTTTTGCTCCGAAGGTTTCGGAGTAATCGATAACGCCTGTCAAAAAAAGGCAGAATTGAGCAATTCGAAAGCACTAAAGTACTTTTCCTACAACTACAAACGACAAAATTGATTGTAGTGAATTTTTTTTTTGTAGCTTTTATAGTTACTCCGAAAATACAATATATTGCGCAGAAACCAAGCAAATGAAGTAAATTTTGGTTTTTTTTGTTGAAATGTGTTTTAAATCATGTGTAGTTTTTTATTCGAAAAAATTTTTTTTTCTGCTCCAAAGATTTCGGAGATATCGCATAATGCACATCACGCCGGAACCCGCTTTGAAAAAATTCAAACTTTTTTTTGCATTTTTGTGAACTACAAACGACGAGATTGATTGTAGTGAAATTCATTTTTTTTGCTCCAAAGGTTTCGGAGATATCGCCTAATGCATATCACTCTGGAACCCGCTTTGAAAAAATTCAAACTATTTTTGTGAACTACAAACGATGCGATTAATTGTAGTGAATTAAATTTTTTTTTGCTCCAAAGGTTTCGGAGTAATCGGTAACGCATGTCAAAAAAAAGCGGAAATCAGGATTTGAAAGAACTAAAAGTACTTTTCCTTCAACTACAAACGACAAAATTGATTGTAGTGAAAATTTTTAAGCTATTGCATAGATTTTATCGCAGGCCTTGGCGGTAGGAGTGAAATGGAAAAAAGTTAATGTTAAAAAAGTTCGTAACGGACATTTTCAATGTTAAAAAAGTTCGTAACGGACTTTTTTCAATGTTAAAACATAACATAAGAAAAACATAACTTGACAAAAACAAATATAAGCGTTGCCTACATTTAGGCGTATGACATTGTACTAATGTTAGCAGCAGGCCAAAATGTTCCCAAATAGGCCCCAAAATGTTCCCAAATAGGCCCCAAAATGTTCCCAAATTTGGCCCAAAATGGTCCCAAATTGGCCCCGAAATGGTCTTAAAGTGATCCCATAGTAACCTAAAGCGACCACAATGGATCCCAAAGTGGCACCAAAAGGCCCCACAAGGGATCCCTTATTGGCCCCGAAATGGTCTTAAAGTGATCCCATAGTGACCTATAGCCACCACAAGGGATCCCAAAGTGGCCCCAAAGTGTTCCCAAATTGGCCCGAAATGGTCTTAAAATCATCCCATAGTGACCTAAAGCGATCACAAGGGATCCCAAAGTGGCCCCAAAAAGTTCCCAAATAGGCCAAAATTGTACCAAATTGGACTCGAAATGGTCTTAAAGTCATCCTATAGTGACCTAAAGCGACCACAAGGGATCCCAAAGTGGCCCCAAAATGTTCCCAAATTGGCCACATAATGTTCCCAAATTGGCCCCGAAATGGTCATAAAGTGATCCCATAGTGACCTAAAGCCACCACAAGGAACCCAAAGTGGCCCCAAAATGTTCCCAAATTAGCCCCAAAATTGTCCCATATTGGCCCCGAAATGGTCTTAAAGTGATCCCATAGTGACCTATAGCCACCACAAGGGATCTCAAAGTGGCCCCAAAATGTTCCCAAATTGGCCCCAAAAAGGTCCCAAATTGGCCCGGAAATGGTCTTAAAGTGATCCCAGAGTGACCTAAAGCCACCACAAGGGATCCCAAAGTGGCCCCAAAATATTCCCAAATTGGCCCCAAAATTGTCCCATATTGGCCCCGAAATGGTCTTAAAGTGATCCCATAGTGACCTAAAGCCACCACAAGGGATCCCAAAGTGGCCCCAAAATGTTCCCAAATTAGCCCCGAAATGGTCTTAAAGTGATCCCATAGTGACCTAAAGTTACCACAAGGGATCCCAAAGTGGCCCCAAAATGTTCCCAAAGTGGCCCCGAAATGGTCTTAAAGTGATCCCATAGTAACCTAAAGCGACCACAATGGATCCCAAAGTGGCCCCAAAAGCCCCCACAAGGGATCCCTTATTGGCCCCGAAATGGTCTTAAAGTGATCCCATAGTGACCTATAGCCACCACAAGGGATCCCAAATTGGCCCCGAAATGGTCATAAAGTGATCCCATAGTGACCTAAAGCCACCACAAGGAACCCAAAGTGGCCCCAAAATTGTCCCAAATTGCCCCCAAAATTGTCCCATATTGGCCCCGAAATGGTCTTAAAGTGATCCCATAGAGACCTTAAGCAACTACAAGGGATCCCAAAATGTTCCCATATTGGCCCCGAAATTGTCCCATATTGGCCCCGAAATGGTCTTAAAGTGATCCCATGGTGACCTAAAGCCACCACAAGGGAACCCAAAGTGGCCCCAAAATGTTCCCAAATTGGCCCCGAAATGGTCTTAAAGTGATCCCATAGTGACCTAAAGCGACCACAAGGGATCCCAAAGTGGCGCCAAAATGTTCCCAAAATTGTCCCATATTGGCCCCGAAATGGTCTTAAAGTGATCTCATAGTGACCTATAGCCACCACAAGGGATCTCAAAGTGGCCAAAAATGTTCCCAAATTGGCCCCAAAATTGTCCCATATTAACCCCGAAATGGTCTTAAAGTGAACCCATAGTGACCTAAAGCGACCACAATTGATCCCAAAGTGGCCCCAAAATGTTCCCAAATTTGCCCCCAAATTGGCCCCGAAATGGTCTAAAAGTGATCCCATAGTGACCTAAAGCCACCACAAGGGATCACAAAGTGGCCCCAAAATATTCCCAAATTGGCCCCAAAATTGTCCCATATTGGCCCCGAAATGGTCTTAAAGTGATCCCATAGTGACCTATAGCCACCACAAGGGATCTCAAAGTGGCCCCAAAATGTTCCCAAATTGGCCCCAAAAAGGTCCCAAATTGGCCCGGAAATGGTCTTAAAGTGATCCCAGAGTGACCTAAAGCCACCACAAGGGATCCCAAAGTGGCCCCAAAATATTCCCAAATTGGCCCCGAAATGCTCTTAAAGTGATCCCATAGTGACCTAAAGCCACCACATAGGATCCCAAAGTGGCCCCAAAATGTTCCCAAATTGGCCCCGAAATGGTCTTAAAGTGATCGCATAGTGACCTAAAGCCACCACAAGGGATCCCAAAGTGGCCCCAAAATATTCCCAAATCGGCCCCAAAATTGTCCCATATTGGCCCCGAAATGGTCTTAAAGTGAACCCATCGTGACCTAAAGCGACCACAATTGATCCCAAAGTGGCCCCAAAATGTTCCTAAATTTGCCCCCAAATTGGCCCCGAAATGGTCTTAAAGTGATCCCATACTGACCTAAAGCCACCACAAGGGATCCCAAAGTGGCCCGAAAATGTTCCCATATTGGCTCCGAAATGGTCTTAAAGTGATCCCATAGTGACCTAAAGCCACCACATGGGATCCCAAAGTGGCCCCAAAATATTCCCAAATCGGCCCCAAAATTGTCCCATATTGGCCCCGAAATGGTCTTAAAGTGAACCCATCGTGACCTAAAGCGACCACAATTGATCCCAAAGTGGCCCCAAAATGTTCCTAAATTTGCCCCCAAATTGGCCCCGAAATGGTCTTAAAGTGATCCCATACTGACCTAAAGCCACCACAAGGGATCCCAAAGTGGCCCGAAAATGTTCCCATATTGGCTCCGAAATGGTCTTAAAGTGATCCCATAGTGACCTAAAGCCACCACATGGGATCCCAAAGTGGCCCCAAAATGTTCCCAAATTGGCCCAGGAAATGCTCTTAAAGTGATCCCATAGTGACCTAAAGCCACCACATGGGATCCCAAAGTGGCCCCAAAATGTTCCCAAATTGGCCCCAAAATTGTCCCAAATTGGCCTCGAAATGGTCTTAAAGTGATCCCATAGTGACCTAAAGCCACCACAAGGGATATCAAAGTGGCCCCAAAATGTTCCCATATTGGCTCCGAAATGGTCTTAAAGTGATCCCATAGTGACCTAAAGCCACCACATGGGATCCCAAAGTGGCCCCAAAATGTTCCCAAATTGGCCCAGAAATGCTCTTAAAGTGATCCCATAGTGACCTAAAGCCACCACATGGGATCCCAAAGTGGCCCCAAAATGTTCCCAAATTGGCCCCAAAATTGTCCCAAATTGGCCTCGAAATGGTCTTAAAGTGATCCCATAGTGACCTAAAGCCACCACATGGGATCCCAAAGTGGCCCCCAAAATGTTCCCAAATTGGCCCCGAAATGCTCTTAAAGTGATCCCATAGTGACCTAAAGCCACCACATGGGATCCCAAAGTGGCCCCAAAATGTTCCCAAATTGGCCCCAAAATTGTCCCAAATTGGCCCCGAAATGGTCTTAAAGTGATCCCATAGTGACCTAAAGCCACCACAAGGGATCCCAAAGTGGCCCCAAAATGTTCCCATATTGGCTCCGAAATGGTCTTAAAGTGATCCCATAGTGACCTAAAGCCACCACATGGGATCCCAAAGTGGCCCCAAAATGTTCCCAAATTGGCCCCAAAATTGTCCCAAATTGGCCCCGAAATGGTCTTAAAGTGATCCCATAGTGACCTAAAGCCACCACAAGGGATCCCAAAGTGGCCCCAAAATGTTCCCATATTGGCTCCGAAATGGTCTTAAAGTGATCCCATAGTGACCTAAAGCCACCACAAGGGATCCCAAAGTGGCCCCAAAATGTTGCCAAATTGGCCCCGAAATGCTCTTAAAGTGATCCCATAGTGACCTAAAGCCACCACATGGGATCCCAAAGTGGCCCCAAAATGTTCCCAAATTGGCCCCAAAATTGTCCCAAATTGGCCCCGAAATGGTCTTAAAGTGATCCCATAGTGACCTAAAGCCACCACATGGGATCCCAAAGTGGCCCCAAAATGTTCCCAAATTGGCCCCAAAATTGTCCCAAATTGGCCCCGAAATGGTCTTAAAGTGATCCCATAGTGACCTAAAGCCACCACAAGGGATCCCAAAGTGGCCCCAAAATGTTCCCAAATTGGCCCCAAAATTGTCCCATATTGGCCCCGAAATGGTCTTAAAGTGAATCCATCGTGACCTAAAGCGACCACAATTGATCCCAAAGTGGCCCCAAAATGTTCCCAAATTTGCCCCCAAATTGGCCCCGAAATGGTCTAAAAGTGATCCCATAGTGACCTAAAGCCACCACAAGGGATCCCAAAGTGGCCCCAAAATGTTCCCAAATTAGCCCCGAAATGGTCTTAAAGTGATCCCATAGTGACCTAAAGTTACCACAAGGGATCCCAAAGTGGCCCCAAAATGTTCCCAAAGTGGCCCCGAAATGGTCTTAAAGTGATCCCATAGTAACCTAAAGCGACCACAATGGATCCCAAAGTGGCCCCAAAATGTTCCCAAATTGGCCCCGAAATGGTCTTAAAGTGATCCCAGAGTGACCTAAAGCCACCACAAGGGATCCCAAAGTGGCCCCAAAATGTTCCCAAATTGGCCCCAAAATTGTCCCATATTATCCCCGAAATGGTCTTAAAGTGAACCCATAGTGACCTAAAGCGACCACAATTGATCCCAAAGTGGCCCCAAAATGTTCCCAAATTTGCCCCCAAATTGGCCCCGAAATGGTCTAAAAGTGATCCCATAGTGACCTATAGCCACCACAAGGGATCTCAAAGTGGCCCAAAATGTTCCCAAATTGGCCCCAAAATTGTCCCATATTATCCCCGAAATGGTCTTAAAGTGAACCCATAGTGACCTAAAGCGACCACAATTGATCCCAAAGTGGCCCCAAAATGTTCCCAAATTTGCCCCCAAAGTGGCACCGAAATGGTCTTAAAGTGATCCCATAGTAACCTAAAGCGACCACAATGGATCCCAAAGTGGCCCCAAAAGCCCCCACAAGGGATCCCTTATTGGCCCCGAAATGGTCTTAAAGTGATCCCATAGTGACCTATAGCCACCACAAGGTATCCCAAAGTGGCCCCAAAGTGTTCCCAAATTGGCCCGAAATGGTCTTAAAATCATCCCATAGTGACCTAAAGCGATCACAAGGGATCCCAAAGTGGCCCCAAAAAGTTCCCAAATAGGCCAAAATTGTACCAAATTGGACTCGAAATGGTCTTAAAGTCATCCTATAGTGACCTAAAGCGACCACAAGGGATCCCAAAGTGGCCCCAAAATGTTCCCAAATTGGCCCCGAAATGGTCATAAAGTGATCTAATAGTGACCTAAAGCCACCACAAGGAACCCAAAGTGGCCCCAAAATTGTCCCAAATTGCCCCCAAAATTGTCCCATATTGGCCCCGAAATGGTCTTAAAGTGATCCCATAGAGACCTTAAGTAACTACAAGGGATCCCAAAATGTTCCCATATTGGCCCCGAAATTGTCCCATATTGGCCCCGAAATGGTCTTAAAGTGATCCCATGGTGACCTAAAGCCACCACAAGGGAACCCAAAGTGGCCCCAAAATGTTCCCAAATTGGCCCCGAAATGGTCTTAAAGTGATCCCATAGTGACCTAAAGCGACCACAAGGGATCCCAAAGTGGCGCCAAAATGTTCCCAAAATTGTCCCATATTGGCCCCGAAATGGTCTTAAAGTGATCTCATAGTGACCTATAGCCACCACAAGGGATCTCAAAGTGGCCCAAAATGTTCCCAAATTGGCCCCAAAATTGTCCCATATTAACCCCGAAATGGTCTTAAAGTGAACCCATAGTGACCTAAAGCGACCACAATTGATCCCAAAGTGGCCCCAAAATGTTCCCAAATTTGCCCCCAAATTGTCCCCGAAATGGTCTAAAAGTGATCCCATAGTGACCTAAAGCCACCACAAGGGATCACAAAGTGGCCCCAAAATGTTCCCAAATTGGCCCCAAAATTGTCCCATATTGGCCCCGAAATGGTCTTAAAGTGATCCCATAGTGACCTATAGCCACCACAAGGGATCTCAAAGTGGCCCCAAAATGTTCCCAAATTGGCCCCAAAAAGGTCCCAAATTGGCCCGGAAATGGTCTTAAAGTGATCCCAGAGTGACCTAAAGCCACCACAAGGGATCCCAAAGTGGCCCCAAAATATTCCCAAATTGGCCCCAAAATTGTCCCATATTGGCCCCGAAATGGTCTTAAAGTGATCCCATAGTGACCTAAAGCCACCACAAGGGATCCCAAAGTGGCCCCAAAATGTTCCCAAATTAGCCCCGAAATGGTCTTAAAGTGATCCCATAGTGACCTAAAGTTACCACAAGGGATCCCAAAGTGGCCCCAAAATGTTCCCAAATTGGCCCCGAAATGGTCTTAAAGTGATCGCATAGTGACCTAAAGCCACCACAAGGGATCCCAAAGTGGCCCCAAAATATTCCCAAATCGGCCCCAAAATTGTCCCATATTGGCCCCGAAATGGTCTTAAAGTGAACCCATCGTGACCTAAAGCGACCACAATTGATCCCAAAGTGGCCCCAAAATGTTCCTAAATTTGCCCCCAAATTGGCCCCGAAATGGTCTTAAAGTGATCCCATACTGACCTAAAGCCACCACAAGGGATCCCAAAGTGGCCCGAAAATGTTCCCATATTGGCTCCGAAATGGTCTTAAAGTGATCCCATAGTGACCTAAAGCCACCACATGGGATCCCAAAGTGGCCCCAAAATGTTCCCAAATTGGCCCCGAAATGCTCTTAAAGTGATCCCATAGTGACCTAAAGCCACCACATGGGATCCCAAAGTGGCCCCAAAATGTTCCCAAATTGGCCCCAAAATTGTCCCAAATTGGCCTCGAAATGGTCTTAAAGTTATCCCATAGTGACCTAAAGCCACCACAAGGGATATCAAAGTGGCCCCAAAATGTTCCCATATTGGCTCCGAAATTGTCCCAAATTGGCCTCGAAATGGTCTTAAAGTGATCCCATAGTGACCTAAAGCCACCACATGGGATCCCAAAGTGGCCCCCAAAATGTTCCCAAATTGGCCCCGAAATGCTCTTAAAGTGATCCCATAGTGACCTAAAGCCACCACATGGGATCCCAAAGTGGCCCCAAAATGTTCCCAAATTGGCCCCAAAATTGTCCCAAATTGGCCCCGAAATGGTCTTAAAGTGATCCCATAGTGACCTAAAGCCACCACAAGGGATCCCAAAGTGGCCCCAAAATGTTCCCATATTGGCTCCGAAATGGTCTTAAAGTGATCCCATAGTGACCTAAAGCCACCACAAGGGACATCAAAGTGGCCCCAAAATGTTGCCAAATTGGCCCCGAAATGCTCTTAAAGTGATCCCATAGTGACCTAAAGCCACCACATGGGATCCCAAAGTGGCCCCAAAATGTTCCCAAATTGGCCCCGAAATGCTCTTAAAGTGATCCCATAGTGACCTAAAGCCACCACATGGGATCCCAAAGTGGCCCCAAAATGTTCCCAAATTGGCCCCAAAAAGGTCCCAAATTGGCCCGGAAATGGTCTTAAAGTGATCCCAGAGTGACCTAAAGCCACCACAAGGGATCCCAAAGTGGCCCCAAAATATTCCCAAATTGGCCCCAAAATTGTCCCATATTGGCCCCGAAATGGTCTTAAAGTGATCCCATAGTGACCTAAAGCCACCACAAGGGATCCCAAAGTGGCCCCAAAATGTTCCCAAATTAGCCCCGAAATGGTCTTAAAGTGATCCCATAGTGACCTAAAGTTACCACAAGGGATCCCAAAGTGGCCCCAAAATGTTCCCAAATTGGCCCCGAAATGGTCTTAAAGTGATCGCATAGTGACCTAAAGCCACCACAAGGGATCCCAAAGTGGCCCCAAAATATTCCCAAATCGGCCCCAAAATTGTCCCATTTTGGCCCCGAAATGGTCTTAAAGTGAACCCATCGTGACCTAAAGCGACCACACTTGATCCCAAAGTGGCCCCAAAATGTTCCTAAATTTGCCCCCAAATTGGCCCCGAAATGGTCTTAAAGTGATCCCATACTGACCTAAAGCCACCACAAGGGATCCCAAAGTGGCCCGAAAATGTTCCCATATTGGCTCCGAAATGGTCTTAAAGTGATCCCATAGTGACCTAAAGCCACCACATGGGATCCCAAAGTGGCCCCAAAATGTTCCCAAATTGGCCCCGAAATGCTCTTAAAGTGATCCCATAGTGACCTAAAGCCACCACATGGGATCCCAAAGTGGCCCCAAAATGTTCCCAAATTGGCCCCAAAATTGTCCCAAATTGGCCTCGAAATGGTCTTAAAGTGATCCCATAGTGACCTAAAGCCACCACAAGGGATATCAAAGTGGCCCCAAAATGTTCCCATATTGGCTCCGAAATTGTCCCAAATTGGCCTCGAAATGGTCTTAAAGTGATCCCATAGTGACCTAAAGCCACCACATGGGATCCCAAAGTGGCCCCCAAAATGTTCCCAAATTGGCCCCGAAATGCTCTTAAAGTGATCCCATAGTGACCTAAAGCCACCACATGGGATCCCAAAGTGGCCCCAAAATGTTCCCAAATTGGCCCCAAAATTGTCCCAAATTGGCCCCGAAATGGTCTTAAAGTGATCCCATAGTGACCTAAAGCCACCACAAGGGATCCCAAAGTGGCCCCAAAATGTTCCCATATTGGCTCCGAAATGGTCTTAAAGTGATCCCATAGTGACCTAAAGCCACCACAAGGGATATCAAAGTGGCCCCAAAATGTTGCCAAATTGGCCCCGAAATGCTCTTAAAGTGATCCCATAGTGACCTAAAGCCACCACATGGGATCCCAAAGTGGCCCCAAAATGTTCCCAAATTGGCCCCAAAATTGTCCCAAATTGGCCCCGAAATGGTCTTAAAGTGATCCCATAGTGACCTAAAGCCACCACAAGGGATCCCAAAGTGGCCCCAAAATGTTCCCATATTGGCTCCGAAATGGTCTTAAAGTGATCCCATAGTGACCTAAAGCCACCACAAGGGATCCCAAAGTGGCCCCAAAATGTTGCCAAATTGGCCCCGAAATGCTCTTAAAGTGATCCCATAGTGACCTAAAGCCACCACATGGGATCCCAAAGTGGCCCCAAAATGTTCCCAAAATGGCCCCAAAATTGTCCCAAATTGGCCCCGAAATGGTCTTAAAGTGATCCCATAGTGACCTAAAGCCACCACATGGGATCCCAAAGCGGCCCAAAAATGTTCCCAAATTGGCCCCAAAATTGTCCCAAATTGGCCCCGAAATGGTCTTAAAGTGATCCCATAGTGACCTAAAGCCACCACAAGGGATCCCAAAGTGGCCCCAAAATGTTCCCAAATTGGCCCCAAAATTGTCCCATATTGGCCCCGAAATGGTCTTAAAGTGAATCCATCGTGACCTAAAGCGACCACAATTGATCCCAAAGTGGCCCCAAAATGTTCCCAAATTTGCCCCCAAATTGGCCCCGAAATGGTCTAAAAGTGATCCCATAGTGACCTAAAGCCACCACAAGGGATCACAAAGTGGCCCCAAAATGTTCCCAAATTGGCCCCAAAATTGTCCCATATTGGCCCCGAAATGGTCTTAAAGTGATCCCATAGTGACCTATAGCCACCACAAGGGATCTCAAAGTGGCCGCAAAATGTTCCCAAATTGGCCCCAAAAAGGTCCCAAATTGGCCCGGAAATGGTCTTAAAGTGATCCCAGAGTGACCTAAAGCCACCACAAGGGATCCCAAAGTGGCCCCAAAATATTCCCAAATTGGCCCCAAAATTGTCCCATATTGGCCCCGAAATGGTCTTAAAGTGATCCCATAGTGACCTAAAGCCACCACAAGGGATCCCAAAGTGGCCCCAAAATGTTCCCAAATTAGCCCCGAAATGGTCTTAAAGTGATCCCATAGTGACCTAAAGTTACCACAAGGGATCCCAAAGTGGCCCCAAAATGTTCCCAAATTGGCCCCGAAATGGTCTTAAAGTGATCGCATAGTGACCTAAAGCCACCACAAGGGATCCCAAAGTGGCCCCAAAATATTCCCAAATCGGCCCCAAAATTGTCCCATATTGGCCCCGAAATGGTCTTAAAGTGAACCCATCGTGACCTAAAGCGACCACAATTGATCCCAAAGTGGCCCCAAAATGTTCCTAAATTTGCCCCCAAATTGGCCCCGAAATGGTCTTAAAGTGATCCCATACTGACCTAAAGCCACCACAAGGGATCCCAAAGTGGCCCGAAAATGTTCCCATATTGGCTCCGAAATGGTCTTAAAGTGATCCCATAGTGACCTAAAGCCACCACATGGGATCCCAAAGTGGCCCCAAAATGTTCCCAAATTGGCCCCGAAATGCTCTTAAAGTGATCCCATAGTGACCTAAAGCCACCACATGGGATCCCAAAGTGGCCCCAAAATGTTCCCAAATTGGCCCCAAAATTGTCCCAAATTGGCCTCGAAATGGTCTTAAAGTGATCCCATAGTGACCTAAAGCCACCACAAGGGATCCCAAAGTGGCCCCAAAATGTTCCCAAATTGGCTCCGAAATGGTCTTAAAGTGATCCCATAGTGACCTAAAGCCACCACAAGGGATATCAAAGTGGCCCCAAAATGTTGCCAAATTGGCCCCGAAATGGTCTTAAAGTGATCCCATAGTGACCTAAAGCCACCACAAGGGATCCCAAAGTGGCCCCAAAATGTTCCCAAATTGGCTCCGAAATGGTCTTAAAGTGATCCCATAGTGACCTAAAGCCACCACAAGGGATATCAAAGTGGCCCCAAAATGTTGCCAAATTGGCCCCGAAATGCTCTTAAAGTGATCCCATAGTGACCTAAAGCCACCACATGGGATCCCAAAGTGGCCCCAAAATGTTCCCAAATTGGCCCCAAAATTCTCCCAAATTGGCCCCGAAATGGCCTTAAAGTGATCCCATAGTGACCTAAAGCCACCACAAGGGATCCCAAAGTGGCCCCAAAATGTTCCCATATTGGCTCCGAAATGGTCTTAAAGTGATCCCATAGTGACCTAAAGCCACCACAAGGGATCCCAAAGTGGCCCCAAAATGTTGCCAAATTGGCCCCGAAATGCTCTTAAAGTGATCCCATAGTGACCTAAAGCCACCACATGGGATCCCAAAGTGGCCCCAAAATGTTCCCAAATTTGCCCCAAAATTGTCCCAAATTGGCCCCGAAATGGTCTTAAAGTGATCCCATAGTGACCTAAAGCCACCACATGGGATCCCAAAGTGGCCCCAAAATGTTCCCAAATTGGCCCCAAAATTGTCCCAAATTGGCCCCGAAATGGTCTTAAAGTGATCCCATAGTGACCTAAAGCCACCACAAGGGATCCCAAAGTGGCCCCAAAATGTTCCCAAATTGGCCCGAAAATTGTCCCATATTGGCCCCGAAATGGTCTTAAAGTGAATCCATCGTGACCTAAAGCGACCACAATTGATCCCAAAGTGGCCCCAAAATGTTCCCAAATTTGCCCCCGAAATGGTCTTAAAGTGATCCCATACTGACCTAAAGCCACTACAAGGAATCCCAAAGTGGCCCGAAAAATATTCCCATATTGGCTCCGAAATGGTCTTAAAGTTATCCCATAGTGACCTATAGCCACCACAAGAGATCCCAAAGTGGCCCCAAAATGTTCCCAAATTGGCCCCGAAATGCTCTTAAAGTGATCCCATAGTGACCTAAAGCCACCACAAGGGATCCCAAAGTGGCCCCAAAATGTTCCCAAATTGGCCCCGAAATGGTCTTAAAGTGATCCCATAGTAACCTAAAGCCACCACAAGGGATCCCAAAGTGGCCCCAAAATGTCCCAAATTGGCCCCAAAATTGTCCCATATTGGCCCCGAAATGGTCTTGAAGCGATCCCATAGTGACCTATAGCCACCACAAGGGATCCCAAAGTGGCCCCAAAATGGTCCCAAATTGGCCCGAAAATGGTCTTAAAGTGATCCCATAGTGACCTAAAGCCACGACAAGGGATCCCAAAGTGGCCCCAAAATGTTCCCATATTGCCCCCGAAATGGTCTTAAAGTGATCCCATAGTGACCTATAGCCACCACAAGGGCCCCCAAAGTGGCCCCAAACTGTTCCCAAATTGGCTCCGAAATGGTCTTAAAGTGATCCCATAGTGACCTAAAGCCACCACAAGGGATCCCAAAGTGGCCCCAAAATGTTCCAAAATTGGCCCCGAAATGGTCTTAAAGTGATACCATAGTGACCTAAAGCCACCACAAGGGATCCCAAAGTGGCCCCAAAATTGTCCCATATTGGCCCCGAAATGGTCTTAAAGTGATCCCATAGTGACCTATAGCCACCACAAGGGCCCCCAAAGTGGCCCCAAACTGTTCCCAAATTGGCTCCGAAATGGTCTTAAAGTGATCCCATAGTGACCTATAGCCACCACAAGGGCTCTCAAAGTGGCCCCAAAATGTTCCCAAATTGGCCCCAAAAAGGTCCCAAATTGGCCCGGAAATGGTCCTAAAGTGATCCCATAGTGACCTAAAGCCACGACAAGGGATCCCAAAGTGGCCCCAAAATGTTCCCATATTGCCCCCGAAATGGTCTTAAAGTGATCCCATAGTGACCTATAGCCACCACAAGGGCCCCCAAAGTGGCCCCAAACTGTTCCCAAATTGGCTCCGAAATGGTCTTAAAGTGATCCCATAGTGACCTATAGCCACCACAAGGGCTCTCAAAGTGGCCCCAAAATGTTCCCAAATTGGCCCCGAAATGGTCTTAAAGTGATACCATAGTGACCTAAAGCCACGACAAGGGATCCCAAAGTGGCCCCAAAATGTTCCCATATTGCCCCCGAAATGGTCTTAAAGTGATCCCATAGTGACCTATAGCCACCACAAGGGCCCCCAAAGTGGCCCCAAACTGTTCCCAAATTGGCTCCGAAATGGTCTTAAAGTGATCCCATAGTGACCTATAGCCACCACAAGGGCTCTCAAAGTGGCCCCAAAATGTTCCCAAATTGGCCCCAAAAAGGTCCCAAATTGGCCCGGAAATGGTCCTAAAGTGATCCCATAGTGACCTAAAGCCACCACAAGGGATCCCAAAGTGGCCCCAAAATGTTCCCAAATTGGCCCCGAAATGGTCTTAAAGTGATCCCATAGTAACCTAAAGCCACCACAATTGATCCCAAAGTGGCCCCAAAATGTTCCCAAATTTGCCCCCGAAATGGTCTTAAAGTGATCCCATACTGACCTAAAGCCACCACAAGGAATCCCAAAGTGGCCCGAAAAATATTCCCATATTGGCTCCGAAATGGTCTTAAAGTTATCCCATAGTGACCTATAGCCACCACAAGAGATCCCAAAGTGGCCCCAAAATGTTCCCAAATTGGCCCCGAAATGCTCTTAAAGTTATCCCATAGTGACCTAAAGCCACCACAAGGGATCCCAAAGTGGCCCCAAAATGTTCCCAAATTGGCCCCGAAATGGTCTTAAAGTGATCCCATAGTAACCTAAAGCCACCACAAGGGATCCCAAAGTGGCCCCAAAATGTCCCAAATTGGCCCCAAAATTGTCCCATATTGGCCCCGAAATGGTCTTGAAGCGATCCCATAGTGACCTATAGCCACCACAAGGGATCCCAAAGTGGCCCCAAAATGGTCCCAAATTGGCCCGAAAATGGTCTTAAAGTGATCCCATAGTGACCTAAAGCCATGACAAGGGATCCCAAAGTGGCCCCAAAATGTTCCCATATTGCCCCCGAAATGGTCTTAAAGTGATCCCATAGTGACCTATAGCCACCACAAGGGCCCCCAAAGTGGCCCCAAACTGTTCCCAAATTGGCCCCGAAATGGTCTTAAAGTGATCCCATAGTGACCTAAAGCCACCACAAGGGATCCCAAAGTGGCCCCAAAATGTTCCAAAATTGGCCCCGAAATGGTCTTAAAGTGATACCATAGTGACCTAAAGCCACCACAAGGGATCCCAAAGTGGCCCCAAAATTGTCCCATATTGGCCCCGAAATTGTCTTAAAGTGATCCCATAGTGACCTATAGCCACCACAAGGGCTCTCAAAGTGGCCCCAAAATGTTCCCAAATTGGCCCCAAAAAGGTCCCAAATTGGCCCGGAAATGGTCCTAAAGTGATCCCATAGTGACCTAAAGCCACCACAAGGGATCCCAAAGTGGCCCCAAAATGTCCCAAATTGGCCCCAAAATTGTCCCATATTGGCCCCGAAATGGTCTTGAGGTGATACCATAGTGACCTAAAGCCACCACAAGGGATCCCAAATTGGCCCCAAAAAGGTCCCAAATTGGCCCGGAAATGGTCCTAAAGTGATCCCATAGTGACCTAAAGCCACCGCAAGGGATCCCAAAGTGGCCCCAAAATGTCTTGAAGCGATCCCATAGTGACCTATAGCCACCACAGTAACTGGCGCCCGATGCCAAAGTCGCGGATAAATCCTCAAAAAAAAAATAATAAGTAAGGATACGCGTGGGCAAACCCGAGCTTAATAAATCCCGAAAATACGGAGTGTAAAAACCCGAGTTTAGAAATCCTGAAAAAAAAGTAAGGATACGGGAGCATAAAAAATCCGAAATATACGGTAGTGAAAAACCCTGAAAACCAAAAAGTAAGGGTACGTGTGCATAAAAAAATCCGAAATATACGGTAGTGAAAAACCCTGAAAACCAAAAAGTAAGGGTACGTGTGCATAAAAAAATCCGGAATATCCGGCGGTGAAAAAATTAATTAATAAAAATTACGAGAAAGACTCCACCGCATGAACATTGGGAAGTGATACCATAGTAGCCACAAGCAAAAGGGACGGCATTACGTGCCAGCCACCCCATGTTCTCAACAAAAAAATAAAAAGAAACTTTAAAAGAAGAATATAGAAAAAAACAAACTTTAAAAGAAGAATATAGAAAAACAAACTTTAAAAGAAGAATATAAAAAAAAACAATAAACGCTAAAAGTGCAGTTGAGAAACAAAAAAACAAAAAAAAAAAACCTGAAATTTGCATCTAAAAGAATACGGTAGACGTAACGGAAAAAATAGTACAGTAATAGTACAATCGTGCCGTATAGCCATAAAATTTACTGTATAGGCAAAATTGGCCAAAGGCTGAAACGGTTGAAAAAAGTGCCGTAATAATCCAGTTTACATATGAAAAATTTGCCAAAGGCCAAAAACTTAACGGCGAGCTAATACAACACCACTAGTTAATGTCACGCGAAGCCAGCGTAAGCCTAGTGGATTTAATACAGCGCATTGGAATTTTGTCACGTCAGGCTGACGGCAGCACATGAGTACGAACAGTGGCGCAAAAATCAGCAGCGCAATATCAACAACGCACCCATACGAACAGCAATAGCACGCACAAGCAGATAACGCATAGTATTACACCTAAAGTAACAAAAACGAGTAAGTCATAGAATTAAGTCATAAGTATTGACACATTAATTATTCTCTGCGCACTTGGAAATTTTATTTGTAGACTTTTAACCAGTCGAGTAATTTATTCGCTAAATTATTGCTAGATTTTTGCAAAAAAAGGATATTTTAGTGGAGAATTCTGGATCTATAGACAGAATAATAGAATAATATAAAAATAAAATTTCGAACTAAAAAAAGGACAAAGACTCCTTGCCAAATAAATCCTTGCAAAATTATTATAATATGGACGCTTTGCCATCTGACGTGGACAACGAAAGAAGAAAGAATAGGTAGAGTTGTGTGTATGCAAATGGTTTTTAATATAATAGGCAAGAATAAAAGGGCTACTTTAGCAGATTATGAAAATAAAGATACAGTAGAGCAAGAAATAACAGCCATAATTAAAAACAAGTAAGGAAGTCTAAGTTCGGGTGAAGCCGAACATTACATACCCAGCTGTGCACATAAAGTGGGCGTGATCGTTCACCGATTTTTCTTATTTTCTGTGGTAGTACTCTACATAAACATAACATGCCTGGTACCTAGTTTCGTAAATCTATCTCACACCGTTCTGAAGTTGTTAGCAGTCGAATTTAAAAATTGCTTGACTCATAAGTGGGCGGTGCCACGCCCACTTTCCAAAATTTTGAAAAAATTATGTAAAGAATATGAAAGTTGATGTATGTACCAAATTATATTATTATAGCGAAATCAGTTAATTAGATATGGACTTTTCAATATTTCCACCTCCTTTCAATATAACTTTTATGAAAAAGTAGGCGTGGTCGCGAAGCGATTTCGTTTATTTTCTATAGCTGAATTTACCACAACAATAGTATGTCCTCTACCAAATTTCGTTATACTAGCATAAACTGTTCTGAAGTTATTAAGAGTCAAAATTTTAAAATTTCTTCAAATATACGTGGGCGGTACCACGCCCCCTTTTCAAATTTTTTTATAAAATCGGCCTTAGAACATCTAAATCAATACATATTGCAAATTTTATCATTGTAGCTGCTTCTAATATTGAATTAACCCATTTTATACGTTTTTCGAAATTTTCGATATCGAAAAAGGGGCGTGGTTATGGTCCGATTTTACCCATTTTCAATAGCAATCTATTCTGAACCCAAATAAGTACGCATGCCAAATTTGGTGAAGATATCTCATTATTTGCTCAAGTTATCGTGTTAACGGACAGACGGACGGACGGACGGACGGACGGACGGACGGACGGACGGACGGACGGACATGGCTCAATCAAATTTTTTTTCGATCCTGATCATATTGATATATGGAAGTCTATATCTATCTCGATTCCTTTATACCTGTACAACCAACCGTTATCCTAACAAAGTTATAATACCCTGTGTACAAGTACAGCTGGGTATAATAATAAGCGCTATAATAAAGAAAAGCTATAAAGGAATTTTTTTTTCTCTCTTTTTCTTTTCGCAAAATAAATAAAAATTTAAGCAAAAACTAATACAGTTTTTTACAATTGATTTGATTTTTAAAATAAGAAAATAGGGAAAAATGGCAAACCAAACCAATTTGATCAGGCCCCCAATCTTAAACGCCAACGCCCCTCAAGCGGCGAATAACGAACAAATAAGCATGGATGATCTGAGAAGACTAATATCAGACATCGCTACAAGCGTATTGACGCAACAAGGACCGCAGGTGGTCCAAAATGTGCTGAATCCGAACGCAAGCTTGGCCACAGCAGTTTACCAGGTCATAGAGGAAAGGCATAGGGGAAATATAAATGAATTAGACAAAATACCAGACGTAGTAAAATGTCTGAAGGAATTCTCAGGAAAATCAGGCGAATTTAATTCCTGGAAAAAAAGTGTGGATCGTATACTCAATGTATACGAACCAATAAAAGGAACTCCCAAATATTATGGAATCCTGAGTGTGATTAGGAATAAGATAACTGGTCAAGCCGACACAGCCTTAGAATCCTACAACACTCCCCTTGATTGGCCGGCAATAACAAAATGCTTAGCGATGCATTATGCCGACAGACGCGACTTGTCAACCTTGGAGTACCAGATGACGACACTGGTGCAAGGTAATAAAACAATAAAGGAATTTTATCAACAGGTATACAAACACCTTTCGTTGATATTAAATAAGCTAGGATATGAAGGTACAAGCAATGAAACTCTGCGTATGCTGACGCAATCGTACCGCAATAAGGCGTTAGACACCTTTATAAGAGGTTTGAATGGGGTTCTACCAAGGCTACTAGGTATGAAGGAACCTGTTGATTTACCTCAGGCTCTGCATCTGTGCCAAAAATTGGATAATCAAAACTTTAGGACGAACCATGCCAATAATATAAGGCAATCGTACCAAAAAAACCAAATCCCAGTAAGGAAATACAATTCCTCACCACAACAACAGCAGAATTTTTACCCCCAATTAGCCCATAACCCGCAACCAAACCAACAAACGTGGCAAAATAATCGTTCAAACACGAATGCAAATGCACCACCCAGGCCACGCAAACCGCAACCAAGGCCCGAGCCCATGGATGTGGACCAAAGCATACACTCTCGTAGAGTCAACTATATGAAAAAACCTGCGAATAACCAAGGCCAATTGCAGGGATAAAGACCTGCAGAATCTTTTGTGCAAAGAAATAGCAAGGCCCAAAGGACCTTCCATATATCGGAACAAGAAGAAGGACATCAACCAGGAGATGAACCAACGGATGTCAATTTTTTAGTTTTATGAGCTCCTCGTTGCCCTATTTCGAAGCCAAGGCAGAGGGGGGCGCAATACTAAAATTTCTAGTGGACACAGGATCTAGCAAGAACTATATCCAACCACAAATAGCAAAGACAATTATTAAAAATAAAATTCCGTTCTACGCCAAGTCAGTAGTAGGAAACATTAAAATCGAAAACCACACGTATGCGAAATTATTCGATACTAATAAAGAAATAGAATTTTTCCTAATGCCATCTCTAAAGACATTTTATGCAATTTTAGGAAACGACACATTAAGGGATTTAAAGGCTGTAATCCACACTAGGGAAAATTACCTAATATTGGGAAATGGTAAAAGGATTACACTCAAACAGATTCCCTGCAAGGCAGTAAATGCCATCCAAATAAAAGACGAGCATTTATCGTCACATTCAATTTAAGTGTGCTTTGCCCAATCCACAAGAAAGGCGATCCCGCTAACCGCACCAACTACCGCGGAATTAGTCTTCTTAATATCGCATATAAGGTTCTTTCTAGCGTGTTGTGTGAAAGGCTGAAGCCCATCGTAGACAAACTGATTGGACCTTATCAGTGTGGCTTTAGACCTGGTAAGTCTACCATCGACCAGATTTTCACGATACGCCAAATCCTGGAGAAGACCCATGATAAGAGAATCGACACTCACCATCTCTTTGTCGATTTTAAAGCCGCTTTTGACAGCGTAAAAAGGAGTTGCCTGTATGCCGCCATGTCTGAATTTGACTTCCCTGCAAAGCTTATACGGCTTTGTCAAATGACGTTGAGCAATACCAACAGCTCCGTCAGAATCGGGAAGGACCTCTCTGAGCCATTTGAAACCAAACGAGGCTTCAGACAGGGCGACTCCCTTTCGTGCGATTTCTTCAATCTGATGCTGGAGAAGATAATTCGAGCAGCAGAGCTAAAGCGCAATGGTACAATCTTTTACAAGAGCGTGCAATTGCTGGCGTATGCCGATGATATTGATATCATTGGCCTTAACAACCGCGCCGTAAGCGCTGCCTTCTCTGGACTGGATAAGGAAGCGAAAAAAGTGGGTCTTGCCGTGAACGAGGACAAGACGAAGTATTTGCTGTCATCAAAGAAAGAATCGGCGCACCTGCGCCTTGGCAGCCATGTCACTGTTGATAGTTACAAATTTGAAACTGTGAGGGACTTCGTCTATTTGGGAACCAGTATCAACACCGAAAATAATATCAGTCTAGAAATCCATCGGAGAATCACTCTTGCCAACAAGTGCTACTTTGGACTGAGTAGGCAATTGAGAAGTAAAGTCCTCTCTCGAAGAACAGAGATCACGCTCTATAAGTCTCTCATCATACCTGTCCTGATGTATGGCTCAGATTCATGGACAATGTCAAGAGAAGATGAGATAGCCCTTGGAGTATTTGAGAGTAAAGTTATCCGGAAGATTTATGGTCTTTCCCGTGATGCCAACGGCGAGTATAGAAGGAAATTTAACGATGAGCTGTACGAGCTCTACGCAGATCTGACCATAGTCCAGCGAATTAGAGCCCAAAGACTCCGCTGGCTGGGCCATGTTATGCGAATGGACAAAGAAGCCCAGCACAGAAGGTTTTCCTATCGTCGCCTGAATTCGGCAGCAGAGGAAGGGGGAGGCCTCGACTGAGATGGAAACAACAGGTGGAGGATGACTTGAACTCCCTTGGGGTCCGTTATCGCTAAAAAGGAATGACTGGCGTGCTTTGATACGAAACGGCCAAAATCGCTTAGGCGGTTAAGCGCCAATAAATGATGATTTATCGTCACAACAAAAGAGGGACATGAACGAGATAATTCATGCATTCCCAAAACTGTTCTCAGAACCAAATGAGAAATTAACATATACAACAAAAGTTGTTGGAGAAATACGGACGTTAGATAAAACTTTTATTTACTCAAAATTGTATCCATATCCAGCTTCTCTCAAACCAGAGGTAGAGAAACAGGTAAAATAACTGTTAGCTGATGGAATTATTAGGCCATCAAGGTCACCCTACAATTCACCAATATGGATTGTTCCGAAAAAAGCGGAGTCAGAAGGGAATAAACAATACCGTATGGTAATAGACTATCGTAAGCTGAATTCGGTAACAACACCAGATAAATACCCAATATCTGAAATTTCCGAGATAATTTCTAATTTAGGAGAAAGTAAATTTTTCTCGGTATTGGATCTGAAAAGTGGTTTCCATCAAATTCCTTTGAGGGGATCTGATATTGAAAAAACCGCTTTTTCAGTAAATAATGGTAAATACGAATTTACTCGTTTACCATTTCGATTAAAAAATGCGCCGTCAATTTTTCAGCGAGCGCTCGATGACATTTTGCATGAACACATAGCTAAATATGCTTACGTATATATTGATGATATAATAATCTTCAGTAAAACAGAAGAAGAGCATATTGAACATATTAAAAAAATATTTAAAACATTGCTAGAAGCAAATATGAAAGTGCAACTAGACAAATGTCATTTTTTTTAAAAAGGGGTTGAATTTTTGGGATTCGTTATATCAGCAAACGGTGTAAAAACCAACCCCGCAAAGGTGGAGGCGATTGCGAATTTCCCACAACCAAGAACTTTAAAGGAACTCCGTAGTTTTCTTGGTATGTCCGGATACTATAGGAAGTTCATAAAGGATTATGCAAAAATGGCAAAACCCTTAACAACTCTTTTAAGAGGGGAAGAAGGTAGGATATCAAAAAATAAATCCTCAAAAGTAAAAATCGACTTAAATAAGCAAGCAGTAAATGCTTTTAACAGTTTAAAAAACTCACTCATCTCAAGGGATGTCACTCTTGCATACCCTGATTATAGTAAAAAATTTGAATTTACGACATTCGCATCCAATTTTGCTATTGGAGCTGTGCTGTCGCAAGAGTCAAAGCCAATAGCATTTATTTCAAGAACATTAAATAAAGCTGAAGAAAATTATGCAGCTAATGAGAAAGAAATGTTGGCTATAATATGGGCTTTGAACTCACTAAGAAATTATCTTTATGGATCAGCTAAAATACAAATATTTACTGACCACCAACCGCTTACATACGCATTAAGCAATAAAAATAATAATGCAAAAATGAAAAGATGGAAAGCAGCTCTAGAGGAATACTCATATGAGCTATGTTACAAACCAGGTAAACAAAATGTAGTCTCTGATGCACTATCGCGAATACCCGTCAAAGAGACACAGGTCAATAGTTTATCAGTAGCATCAAGGTCGGATGACAGTTCATCTCATAATTTAATCTACAGTGTTGAAGGACCAATAAATGCATTCAAAAATCAAATTTTTTTGAATATTGGTAACACGCCATCCTACGAATTCAAAATAATATTTCCTACGTACCATCGCCACGTAGTGAGACAGCAAGATTATTCGGAAAAAAACTTGTTGACTATATTAAAAAAGTATTTAAATCCGTCAGTTATAAACTGCATTAAAGCAGAAGAGTCTGTCATGGGAAAAATACAAATACTTTACCCACTGCATTGTTATGGTTTTACGCATCTAAAATGGAGCAGTAAGGAAGGCGGTCGGCATGATGTAGTGGTGCACTGTGGCTAGTCATTGTCGGCTGGGGTGGGTTCTTGCCAACCTTACTGTCCTGCGCCATAAACAGAAAAATTCCTATCATGCCTATCAAACGCAGAAACTAACATAGAAACGAACATCCGGTTAAACCCGGATGCCACGGACAAACCGTTAAAATTCAAAAAGAAGAATCCAAAAAAAAATTTGAGGCCGGTTAAATTCAAATTCAAAAAAAAAAACTTAACTGGCAACTTAAAGGCAATACAAAATTTTAAAATAACGAAAACTAACTGAAAATTCGAATAACTCTAAAAACACAAAAAAAAACCGTTTAAATCAAAAAGAGTAACCGAAAACTAACTGAAATATAAAACTTGAATTTAAAATTTAAAATCAAAAATAACTGAAAACTAAACATTTGAATTTAAAGGAGCCGGAAACGACCGGCTACAACGGCTGAAATAAAAAAAATAAGGCCGAACAATATAAGGGGGCGCCGCGGGTGTTGTTGCAGCGCCCGGTGCTTGGCCCACCCTCATCCATGGCCATCGACGCACCTGTATTTCGATGGCCCCTTACTCAAACTACCTATACCTTCTAAATAATGAAATTACACGTCAGCATTCCCATTTTTATTAACAAATTTATTTATAAATCATATTTCTCATACTCTCCCTTTAAGACAGCAAAATATATAATTATAATTATATGTAAATTTCAAAGAACCTGTCACCTACCCTCACCCATATATGTACATGTATATATATGTTCAATTTAAGGGCAACTGAACGAGTTTCACATGAAAAGCACACTAAAGAAAGGTTTATTTAATAAAAAAAAAAGTTTCAGAAAAAAAAATGTTTCCCTCTGTTAAATTTGTTAATTCCCCTTTTTTTTTTGTACCTTCAGTATTAGTTGATTTGTTTGGTGTAAGTTATTTTATAATTTTATTTTATAGTGGCCTTTATTTATTTTATCCTCTTCTTTTAGTTAAAGTATTTATTTAGTTATAAGAAATGATTTTCCTTTTTTTGATTTGATTTATTTGTTATTATTATTATTGGTTTTAGTTTAAATTTTAAAGTTTACATTTCCCCTCGTTAGCTTTTACATTTTTTTTTTCTTTTCTTTTACTTTTACTTATAATTGAATGTCTGATCCCCTTATGTTTATTTAATTAACTTTCTTTCCTATCTTTAATTTAAAGTTTTACTCCCTTATATTTATTTTAACTTTAATTTAACTCCCTTAACTTATTTTAATTTAGACTTTGACTGCCTTAAGTATAGTACAAAACTAAAGTTATCTTAATTTCCTATCTTTTGTTTACATTTCATTTAGCTTTTCTTATTTTACGTTACTTCAATTCAATTTTTTTTTACCCCCCCTTATGTTCACTTTACTTTATTTTGATTTAAAACATTTTCTTTTCTTATTATTTACGTTAAATTTTGTTTTCCTAGTCTCAAGTTCAATTAAGAAAAATTATTTATATAATCAAAATCTATTACTAATTTAACGTGCCAATTGGCACGGACTCACCGAATAAGTCGTTGTTGCTCTTTGTCGTATTTGTTGTTGTTGCTGCCGCGGGCGTATACATACGTGGTGGCCCCTGCTTTTGTTCTATCTGGTGTTGTTGTATTTGTTGTTGCAGTGGGCCTATATTAAGGCGGCCTCACTGTGGTTGCTAATGCTGGTAATTGTTGTTGTTGCGCGTTGGCTGCGCGCTTAGGTTGCTGTCGTTGCTGGTGCAGTGGCCCTTTTGTAAGGCGGCCCCACTGATGTTGTCGTCGTAACTAGTAGTTGTTGTTGCCGTTGCAGTGGGCCTATATGAGAGGGCCTCACTGGTGTTAAAGCTGGTTGTCGTTGGCGCTAGCTGTAGTAGCGGCGCGTTGCTGTTATGGTTGTTGTTTTTGCAGCGCTTGTTGTTGTTATTGATGCAGTGGGCCTATATGAGGCGGCCTCACTGTGGTGGTTCTAGCTGATGTTGTTGTTGCGCGTTGCCTGCACACTGTTGTTGCGCGTTGGCTGCGCGCTGTTGTTGCTGCTTTGTTTGTTTAGCGCTTTTGTTGTAGGCGCTTATTTGCGCTTGTAATTGTTGTGGCTGGTAGTTGTGGTTGTTGCGCGTTGGCTGCGCGCTTTTGTTGCTGTGGGCCTATATGAGGCGGCCTCACTGTGGTTTTTCTAGCCTGTGTTGTTGTATTTGCGCGTTGGCTGCGCGCGGTTATTGTGGCAGTGGGCCTATATTAAGGCGGCCTCACTGTGGTTGCTGATGCTGGTAATTGTTGTTGTTGCGCGTTGGCTGCGCGCTTATGTTGCTGTCGTTGCTGTGGGCCTATATGTGGCGGCCTCACTGTTGTTATTGTTGCTGGTAAATGTTGTTGTTAGCGCTGGCTGCGCGCGGTTGTTGTTATTGATGCAGTGGGCCTATATGAGGCGGCCTCACTGTGGTGGTTATAGCTGATGTTGTTGTTGCGCGTTGCCTGCACGCTGTTGTTTTTGTTGGCGCTTATATGCGCCTTGTTGTCGTTGTTGTTATTGTGTTGGCGCTTGCTACGCGCTGTTGTTTTTGTTGGCGCTTATATGTGCCTTGTTGTCGATGCCGTGGGCCTTTGGCCAGGCGACCCCACTGATAATTGTTGTTGTTGGCGCTGCTGTTGGCGCTTATAATTGTTGTGGCTGGTAGTTGTGGTTGTTGCGCGTTGGCTGCGCGCTTTTGTTGCTGTGGGCCTATATGAGGCGGCCTCACTGTGGTTTTTCTAGCCTGTGTTGTTGCAGCGGGCCTATATGAAGGCGGCCTAACTGTTGTTGTTAATGTTGTTGTTGCCGTTGCAGTGGGCCTATATGTGGCGGCCTCACTGTTGTTATTGTTGCTGGTGCAGTGGGCCTATATGTGGCGGCCTCACTGTTGCTGTTGTTGCTGGTGCAGTGGCCTTTTGTAAGGCGACCCCACTGTTGTTGGTAATGCTGTTGGTGTTGTTGCAGTGGGCCTGTATGAAGGCGGCCTCACTGTTGTTGTTGTTGCTGGTGCAGTGGGCCTATATGTGGCGGCCTCACTGTTGCTGTTGTTGCTGGTGCAGTGGCCTTTTGTAAGGCGACCCCACTGTTGTTGCTAATGCTGTTGGTGTTGTTGCAGTGGGCCTATATGAAGGCGGCCTCACTGTTGTTGTTGTATCTGGTTATTGTTGTTGCAGGAGGCCTATACGAGGCGGCCTCACTGTTGTTGTTGTGGCCGGTGCTGTTGGCGCTTGTTTGCTGTTAGCGCTTGTTGTTGCTAGCGCTTGTTGTTGTCGTTGCAGTGAGCCTATACGAGGCGGCCTCACTGTTGTTGTCGTTGCTGGTGCAGTGGGCCTATATAAGGAGACCCCACTGTTGTTGGTAATGCTGTTGGTGTTGTTGCAGTGGGCCTGTATGAAGGCGGCCTCACTGTTGTTGTTGTTGCTGGTGCAGTGGGCCTATATGTGGCGGCCTCACTGTTGTTGTTGGGGCCGGTGCTGTTGGCGCTTATATGTGCCTTGTTGTCGATGCCGTGGGCCTTTGGCCAGGCGACCCCACTGATAATTGTTGTTGTTGGCGCTGCTGTTGGCGCTTATAATTGTTGTGGCTGGTAGTTGTGGTTGTTGCGCGTTGGCTGCGCGCTTTTGTTGCTGTGGGCCTATATGAGGCGGCCTCACTGTGGTTTTTCTAGCCTGTGTTGTTGCAGCGGGCCTATATGAAGGCGGCCTAACTGTTGTTGTTAATGTTGTTGTTGCCGTTGCAGTGGGCCTATATGTGGCGGCCTCACTGTTGTTGTTGTTGCTGGTGCAGTGGGCCTATATGTGGCGGCCTCACTGTTGCTGTTGTTGCTGGTGCAGTGGCCTTTTGTAAGGCGACCCCACTGTTGTTGCTAATGCTGTTGGTGTTGTTGCAGTGGGCCTATATGAAGGCGGCCTCACTGTTGTTGTTGTATCTGGTTATTGTTGTTGCAGGAGGCCTATACGAGGCGGCCTCACTGTTGTTGTTTTTTTTTTTTTTTTTTTTTTAATTATTCTTACGCATTTTAAAATTTATTTGCAGCAACAACAAAGGACTTTAGTTCCTTCTTGTTTGTTTCATTTGCTTATTTTTTTTTTTTTTTGTCCTTTTAATATTACTACAGTTTTTGGAATAATTTTTTGTTTTTTTTTTTTTTTTTTTTAGTTTGCTGCCTTTAGTTAATTCTTCGCTCTCTTCACTTTTCTTTTTTATTTGTCACATTGATTTTATTTTTTTCGCAATAAATTAACAAAATTTTTGCGAATTTCGTAAAATATTTAATTCGTTTATTATAATTTTTTTTCCGTCTTGCACTGCTAACACCCGACCGGCACGAAGTTAAATTTTCTTTTTATTTTTCGGTATGCATACGTCTTTGTAGTAGCTGAACTAAATTCCAATATAGGGTTGGAAATGTTCCGTTTGTTTTGGTATGGCGAAATATGAGGGTTGCCATGGTGCGCGATAGTAACGGTGGTTGCCCCCAGAGCTCGAACCCTACTATTTTGTCAAAAGTACCAATTTATGTAAAACGTATTAAATAATAATAAAAATGGGTTATATTAAAAAGAAAAACTTTATTATTACAAGAAAATTATGACTAATAATAAAATCCGGAACTCGATAAATAAAAAGAACATGATACAAGTTTTATTGCTGGATTTATTTTAAGGCAAATGAATGGGAACAGGGATAAATTTAGTAGTAAAAATTGTTTACTACTCTTTTTTTTTTTTTTTTTTTTTTTGTTGTTAAAGACTTTAATCCTAGAAAAATTAATTGGATAATTAAACTTTCTTTAATGTTTTGGCTCCAAGGAAAAAAAAATTAAGTCTATTAAGCTGTGCCCTATATCCGGTTCTGTTTTGGACGCAGTATTTCGATAAAAAAAGTAGTAGATTTTAGGTAAAGCGTATTAAGTAGTAAAATTTGTCTGCTATTATATTAGGGTTCGAGCACTGGGGCACGCACCCGTTTGCGCGCGCAAAATTTTTGCCGTCTGGACCATGTGGATGGTGTGTTCCCTGGGTGGCCTGGGTGACCCGAAGTTGCCAAATTGTGGACACGTTTAACTAACAATGATTTTAATGTTGCTCTCATTCGAAAGCCTAATACATTTGTCCAACAAAAAAAATATTTAACTGTCTTGAAAGCCTTTAAAAGAAAATTGTTTATTTAACTTCTGTTTTAAATTTCTAATATTGTATTTTTATCTATAATTCATTAAATAAAAATGAAAAAATTTGTTTACAAAAATTTCGAATGTTATACCGATAAATTATGTTACGTCATACGAGTTGATTAATTTGTTTACATTAGTTTAATACAGCTGCAAAAAAATTATGATCAGCTGTCATTCACACTCTGCCAATACATTTTGCGCATACATAACTAAATTCAGTCCAAAAAAGATATCAGCAATAGGTCTGTCCGCGGCACGTTGGCGGTCGCCCGCAATAATCCACATTTTTGCCCGCAGTCTACCCTTGCCACTCCAGGAACACACCAAGTACTTATTTTCATGGGAATTAAAAGTTCCGTTATTTGTGGCTTTCCATTTCATGGAAATATTTGGGTGTTGCCAGAGGTGCACAACCATATCAACTCAAGAAAACTATCGATAATTTGTCGAACCGGAGCGTGAATCCAAACTGTCAACTAAAAACCCCGTGAGTAATGCCCAATCACCATGAACCAAAAATGACTTAATCGAAGGCAAACCATAACAGGCCTGCTTCGCTTCGAAGACCGGTCAATGAAGCGAACAGGAAAAAGGTTTACCTGCGAGAACACCATTTACAGCAATAAAAAAAAACGTGGGGCACGACTCACCCCTAGATAAGAGTCTCTAGTTCTACCACGAGCTAGCCGGGCAACAGAACATTCCCTAAAAAAAAATCCTTTAAATTTGAAAATTTGTGACAAATCCGGTAAGGTAATCAGCCCTACCCTGCATCTCGCTTGCCTCGCTTACTAATCTCTGTAAGAAGGTGACCCGCCTTATGATTGAGTCGAAATATGAAAGAAAAAGTGAATACAATCTCGAAATTGGCTAGTTATTGAGAATTCAAAAAAAAAAAATCTCGACTTAAAATGAATTACGATTGAAATACAAAGAAAAATTAGTATTGAAAATCGTCGGTCAATCAATGATCCGTGTTGAGGAGAACGATGTTGCAGTGCCAGGCACCAAAGCAATTTATGAATGGAGTAAAAAAAATTATTAATGGAGGGTATGTTCTGAGTGGAATGACCCACTCGAGATAAAAAAAAATTTATATAATGCCACAACTAAGGCTTAGATAATTAGTGAATCCTTAGGTTCACTTAGACTTCCCACTAGGTATACTATTGGCAATCGGATTATGAAGTTCATCATAAAGCCATCGAGGCCTTTCTACTAACCCCTGAAAGAATAGATTGAAAGAAAATGTACTGTAATGCAGTTACTAGCTTTGCTCGATTAGAACACGGTATTGACGAAGTTGCTCAGCAAAGAAAAATATGCGATTCGCGTCGAAATGCAGGATAGGGCGGATTGTAAAGAAAGTCAGGTGAATTTTCGGACTGGCCTACACATTTCTCCTACCAAATGCTAGTCATTCCAGCAAAAGAACTAGCTTCGAATTCCGCGTCCGACCCCAAATCCTAGACTGGTTCCAGTTCCCGAACTATCCGGCTTTACACGCGTATCCCTTTACCTTGCTAAAATACCTCCTGTACCTGCTTTAGGTAGATAAAGATTTAACCACTGCCCGTTACCCGTAATAGGGGCCGTAGTTAATCTCTACCTGCCCTAAAATAGACTGGCCCATAAGGCTTAGAGCTAATTTGCTTAGAACTCTGAAGGATCCACTTCCATACAAAGTTTGTTGAACGAATTACGATGCAAATATGTTAAATCATGTTTAACATGTGGAGCGGCCATCTGACAAAGTTCCAAGCATTTCAGCCTTCATTGACTCACTATGCCTTTGACCGCCCAATATAGCGTCCGATGCTTCTAAGTCTACCTGGTTCGGAAACTGAAACCACTCCGAAACTCCGAGAACCGGACGCAGATAATGAGAGATAATCCTCTACAAAAGCTGACTGCTATGGCCTAGTAAGCCAGTAAATGTTATTTTGTTTCAAAATACTAAAATTGGAAAGTCCGATGTTGCGGTAGTTTCTCTATTTGTTTAGGCCAGAGACGCCTACCCCCCTTCCGTGCCAGACATAGCTGGGCTTACCCGCTGTCCCCCCTACTAGTCCAACCCCGCACGCTGGACCTAGGACAGGCTGTTCTAAAAAGAACACTTGCTCTGTGGTTTCTCGCCCCCCAGAATTGGGCTTCCAAAAATGTAGTTTGCTTTTTGTTTCTTAGTTTATATGGCTTTGCGGCGTAGACATTTGTTATTGGAGAACTCGTCAAAACTCCGAAAGAAATTTGTTCTAGTGGATTCACCCCCACAGAAAAGGTATGGAAAAAATTTGATATACAAGCGGGCCCGCTAACTTGGCTTCCTAGTTATAAGCTTCGCGGCCGGCAGACATTTTGATTATGGAGAACTCGTCAAAACTCCGAAAGACAATCCGCCAACGAGGATTGCCAGGTCATCCACTGCTTCCGGTGAAAGCGATGTGGATTCCCTATGAAGACGGTGCTCGGGGAGGATACTGGGCGAGTTGTCCCCGACTGCCAAAACGCCCAGATAGAAATGGTAAATTTGAAAAAAAAAGAAAAACGTTTAAAATCTTGGTTATTGTGGACGAATATCCGAAGCATGGAAACGGCCTATCAATTTACCCGTCAGGTCCTCTAAGTCATACAGCGCATTACCCACTTTTCGACGAACTCGGCACTTAAGATATTTCGGCAGGAATTTCGCGTTTATGCCTTGTTTAAAACTGCTCAAAGCAAAATTTCTCCTAAAAACCTCCTGACCTTCCCTATAGTTCACTAGTCTAGAACGTTTATTATATACCCGCACTGCTCTATCCTTTGCCTGGTCTAAATTCTTACGAATTTGCTCGCGGATGTTTGCTAACTTGTCTACTCTGCTGGCTATAGGGACTTCATCCTCCTTAAGACTACCGAGTTTCTCCAATATAGTATACGCTGATGCGTGCTGGACCATGTTCTGACCATATAATGCAAAGTACGGAGAGCACTGAATGGAAGTATGAAAATCACTTCGTAAAACTGCTAAGATCTCGGGTATATGTTTGTCCCAGTCCGTATGATCCTGTTTACCCCTGAGGAAAATTCTTATTTTTGAAACAATTTCTCTGTTTACGCGTTCTGACGCGTTAGCTTGCGGAGAGTATAGCCCTGTCCTAATATGAGTTACCCCGTAGTTATCTAGAAATTGCTTCATTTCCTTAGAGATAAACTGTTTACCATTGTCGCTATGGATATACTCAGGGACCCCGGCAGCTGGAAAAACCTCAGAGCTGAAGTAGTTCATAACATTTGCAGTCGTAGCCCTCTGCATGGGTTTTAACCAAACATACTTTGTAAAATGGTCTAATACTATAAAAAGAAACTGATTCCGCCGTTTAGATCTAGGATAAGGTCCCAAAAAGTCGCAATAAAACCGCTGAAATGGCCTTTCCGAAGTGAAAGTCTGCGCTATAGGTGGTCTGGACTGTTGATTGGTCGCCTTTACTGCCTTGCAGGTATCACACCTGCCCACGTATTTCCGAACGTCCTTGGCCTGCCCTGGCCAGAAATAATTTTGTCGAACGCGTTCCAAAGTCTTTTGCCAACCTCCATGGTAGCTTCTGTTTGCGTCATGTGCCAGACGTATCGCCTTCTCGATTAACCCTGACGGTAGCCACAACCTCCATAGTGAGTCCTCCTCATCCTCCACACCTTTCCGAAATTTAACCCTTTTAAATATCAGACCGCCATTTAGTCTTAAATCCGGCAGAGAGTCCTCATTATCTAAAATAGTTTGGGACAGATCCTGATACTCTGCACTTTTGAATTCCGGAGCCTCTAAATCTATTTCATGAGATGCGGAAGGATAATTCAACTCATCTACGTCAAAACGGGAGAGGGCGTCTGGTACCACATTCAACGTACCCTTGCGATGTTCCATCGAGAAATCGTACCGCTGCAACAGAAGGGACCACCTAGCCAACCTGCCACTCAAGTCTTTTTGTGTCATCAACCATCTGAGGCTAGAGTGGTCCGTGATAATTCGGAATGGCAAACCTTCGACATAAGGTCGAAAACGGTTGACACTGACTATGGCTGCCAGGCATTCCAGCTCGGTCACTGTATAATTGCGCTGAGCATTGTTCAGCTTTTTTGAGACAAATGCGATTGGATGCTCAGCGCCCTCATCATCGACCTGGAACAGCACACCACCCACGCCTATCTTCGAAGCATCACACTGTATAACAAACTCTTTAGAAAAATCGGGTTGGGCCAAGACAGGGGCGGAACTCAGGGCTACCTTCAGCTTTTCAAAAGCTTCTATTGCCTCAGGAGTAAGTTTGAAAGGACCTAGCGACTTTCGAAGGCAATCGGTCAAAGGGCCTGCTAAATCAGCAAAATTTGTAATAAACGCCCTATACCAATTTGCCATGCCCACGAACCTACGAACCTGTCGAGGAGACTTCGGGATTGGGAAACTCTTAACTGCCTCTATCTTCCCTGGATCTACCTTCAAGCACCCGCTTCCTATCAAGTACCCTAAATATCGAATTTCCTTCTGACAAAATTTGCTCTTCTTCACATTGATGGTCAGGCCCGCGTCCTTCAAGCACTTTGCCACTTCCGCCAATAATCTCAGGTGGTCCTCAAAGTTCGTGCTGCATACCATCAAATCATCCAGGTAGACGAAGACATTCTCCCGCAAACGCGAGGGAATTGCCTTGTCCATCAGCCGGCTCATCGTCTGCGGTCCATTGCATAACCCAAATGGCATCACTTTATAGTGGTACAGAGGCTTCCCCGGGACTGCGAATGCTGTTTTCTCCTTTGAAGACTCTGTCAGCTTGATCTGGAAAAACGCATCCTTCAGATCAATACCACTAATAAAGTGAGTGTCCTTTAACCTGCTTAATAAACCGTTGATATGAGGCAATGGGTATGAATCCTTTTTAGTTACCGCGTTGACCTTCCTGGAGTCTATGCAAAGCCTAACCTTCCCTGGCTTCCGAACCAAAACTACGGGACTACACCAGGGTGAGTTTGATTCCTCTATAACCCCCATTTCGAGCAACCTTTCTATTTCACTAAAAGCTTCGACTTGCCTCGGTGGCGAAAGAGGAAAATGCCTACTTTTAATTGGAACCGCATCACCCGTATCAATGTGATGTTCGACTAGCTTGGTTTGCCCCAGACCTAACTTCTCAAACGATGGAAACATGTCTACTACCCTTTGCAGTTTGGTCTTTTGGGCGTGTGTCAAATCATGGTAATTATGTTCCTCTCCCTTTTCGTCAACAACCTCTAAACATGCTATACTTGGAAATATTTCAGGAGCTAACGCGAAAGCTCTCCAGAAGTCAACTCCGAAGTAGGCTTCTTGAATAAGGGAAGGAACAAGATAGAAACGAATAATTTTGGTTGTGTTTTTGAAAGTCACTGGTAAAGAAATAGAGCCTAATATTTTCTGTTTGCCGCCACCCGCTGTATACACAAAAGCCTGTAATGGGTGGTACTTAAGTCCATTTGTGTCCAAAAACTTCTGACAATCTTTGCCGAGGATGGAGACATTCGCACCCGAGTCCAGCAATCCTACCAGAAAACTATTTTCAATTTGCACACGTACTAAAGGTCTTTCATCCTCAGTAATCATCAACGTAGTGCTTTGCAAAAGTTTACGCTCCTGAACCCGGCTACGATACCTCATCCTACATTTCAAAATATTTTCAGACACAAATGAATCCGTGTCATTTTGGAATATTCTGGACCTGATCAGCTCGTAGTTGTTGACTCTATGCCCCAAACTAGGTGGTATTTGCGTTTGGGAAGCGACATCCTTCCTATGCCTTTTTAAGATACAAACTGGTTTCACCATATTATGTGAAGACACTGGACCATCCGAATCGGAACTATCTGTACTATCAGGAAAAGTTACTATGATGTTTGGGTAGTCCTTCGCCAGGGTGTCAGTAGCCTTCGGAAGCTCACCACTTCCATTCGACTCACTGTTTGCGCGGGACCTACCCCTTGGTTCAGTACACGAGGCGACTCCTGGTGTACTGGCTGATATAGGGGCTATGGCACCGAACGAGTTTCCCCCATCTTCTCGCTCGGGTACAGGTTTCCCTGTCTCCGATGTTCTTTTGGACATTTCGGAGTCAACACTCCCCTCTGACCGCACTTGAAGCAGAATGGTTGCTTAACAGGTTCCTCACAGTAAATGTAGGAGTGCCCCATGCTCTGACAATTCCAGCATTGGATGCCCGAATAGTCCGGTTTTCGGTAACGCCGATACTCTAAAGCCTCGAGTTGCGGGTCCACTTCGCCGTCTTCGCCCTCAATCCTGATGTCGGGTGCTATTGTTCGAGCTTCATTTACGTGCCGTCCCGTATATGTCGCTCCCAGGATTTTGCTTTCCTTAAGTACCTGCTCCCCTTTTCGAGCAACATCACGAAGATCGTGCAATGTTCTCACCCCCGCGTTAAACAGCATCAGCTTCAAACTGCTGTTGACATTTCTTTTTATAATATCAATTAGCAGGGCCTCCGACATTGGCTCCCTAAGCCGTGCATTCAATGCCACTATATCCGTGTGAAACACATCATACGTCTCGCTGGGCTTTTGCCTTCGCATAGATATGTCCATCATTATCTCATGGTCGCTTTTTAGGGTGCCAAACTCCCTCCTTAGAGAATAGCACAAAAAGTCATAGGTCGCAGTTGGGTTTTGCTTCGTAAACAGCCAATACCATTCTTCAGCACGTCCTGCCAAAAATAAATGGAAGCTGGCCATGATCTGTTCACAAGAACATTGGGTTCGCTCGCATAAAGTATCCAACTTAAACAGGAAGTCTGCCACGCTTCCCGTGCCATCGAAGGACACCTTCCAGTCCTGAGGTTTCACCGCCATGCTATTAGAAACGATATTAGCGTGGCTGTTTACGAAAGTTGGCGCTTGGTTTCTTTCATCTCTATAGTTATTCCTGGCATGACTCGGGCCTTGTGAAGATCTTATCGTGTCGCGAAGCACATCCATGTTTTGTCTGATTGTCCTCATTTCGTTCCTCATTTCTTCCTGAGAGGTCCTGAACAGCTGATGTAGTACATGCACCCATGAGTCCTCTGCAGGAGCAACACGGTTCTGCGGTTGAGGAGGGATTCCACCACCTAAATTGTTGGGAGGCATATGGATTCCTGACTGAGCTCCAGCTTCCTCCTGTGTGCCTGCCAACAAGTTATTCGCAGAATCGTATAGGTTCTCCAATGGTCCTACTCCAATAGATGTGTCATGGCCATTATTGCTGCCTGGTCTATCGGCTTTCTGATTGGGACCAGGAGTCAAACTCATTCTGGTCGGCTCGGATGCCCCGAAGGCACCTACTGGAGAGTGCATCACTAAAGGCCGGTTTGTTGGTTGCATTGAAACCGCTCCTCTACCGCCTCTTGGTTTGCCCCAACTCCCGCGTCCGGAGCTTCGGAGAACCATACCCTCCTTCTGCGCGTCCATGCCAAGAAAATCCGTGTGTTAAAATCGAGAGAAAATTTAGTGTCAAATCCGGTAGTGTGCTTGCTTCGATAAGCAGCACAATAAACAAAAGAAAATTTAGGTTACAAGGGCAATTGGGACAAGGGTCGACAGTTTAGATTCACCCCCTTTCTACCCTATACAAAGACGTTTTGGAAAAAAAAAAAGTAAAAAAAAATTAAGTTTATTTACGATCACACGATACCGAAAAGTGCAAGGTATATATGTGATTCGATAGTCGTATCGAACCAACCGTAAAAAAAAAATGCAATATATATATACAAAAATATGCTGAAAGAAAAGTTGGTTAGAAAACAAACGTATCAAAATGTAATAAAATGCAAGTGTGTGTGTGGGTTGAAAGATATATGTATTTAAATGTTCAATGGGAATGCTGACCTCCCATCATTAGAAGGCATAGGTAAATAAAACAAAAAAAACAAAAATTAGACGATTGGATCCCAGTACCACCGCAATGCAGGGGTCGCCTTGGAGACTGGTCGCCCTGAGACTGGTTACGCACTGGTCCCCAAAACAAACAAATTTTAAATTTTATATAGGTATATTTTAATTTTCCCAACTGGGTTTCAGTAAGCCAGGCCGCAATGCAGGGGTGGTCTTTGAGACTAATCACCCTGAGACTGGTTGGCCCACTGAAGACCAGTTAAGGTTACACAAAAAAAGTATTTAGTTTAGCAAAAGCACTTCCGCTTACTCTGCCGCAATGAAAGGAACGGTTTGAGCCGACTCCCCAGACATGCGGAGTGCGGAAACTGAAAAATGAAAATATTAAAGCAATTACAAAAACCCAGTACCTCCAACCGCAATGCAAGGGTGGTCCTGAGACCCATCTCCCTGAGACATGTTGGCGTACTTAAGAAAAAAAAAACTAACTTTATTAAATGCATACTATTTGGGTCCCAGTACTCCTGACCGTAAAGCAGGCGCTGTCTTCGGGACTGCCATCCCTGAGACAGGCAGGAATATTGGAAGCCAAAACAAAATTAAATTTATTTATAAAAATTTGTTGGTTCCACACTTTTACTAACTCCGCCGCAATGAAAGGAGCGGATACGACCTGTCTCCCCAGACTTGCGAAGCGTGCAAGCGTATCGTACAACGAAAAAAAAAATTATGGTTTGAAAATGGAAATTTCTTAACTTCGCCGCAATGAAAGGTGCGGTTGGGACCCGCTTCCCCAGACTTGCGAAGCCAAGATAGATCGCCAAAGATCCCAGTTTATCCAACCGCAATGCAGGGGTTGTCCTAAGACTAGTCGCCCTGAGACTGGTTGGATTAGTTGGGGTCAGCAAAATAATAAAAAGAAAATTGGAAAAAAAAAATGGACTTTAAAACATAAAACGCAAAAGGACAAACACGTTCGGCAAAAAAAAAAAAAAAAAAAAAAAAAAAAAAGAACTAAATAATCCCTACAAAAAATCTAAACCCCACTTAGCGGACATGTTTATATATATTTCCCGAAGCCGACATCGGACAACAGACCCGGGACAAAAAAAATGTTTACTACAAAAAAAACTAAGTGCGTTTAGCACTGCCTCGCCGGGTGAAATGCAAAACTTCCGGTGGACATGACGTAAAGTCTCGTGGAGCCCTTAGCTACTGACAACGAAGACCAATCCAGACAACTTGATCAGTCTCACCATCCCATCGCAACGCAGGTGGCGGCTCCTGGGCCTGCCTACCTGGGACTTATGAGATGGTGAAACCTCACAAGCTGGCCAGAAAAGCCATCGAGATCAGCGCTTCAGGCCCCACGTTGGGCAATAAACACGTTGGGCGCCATCTGTTATGGTTTTACGCATCTAAAATGGAGCAGTAAGGAAGGCGGTCGGCATGATGTAGTGGTGCACTGTGGCTAGTCATTGTCGGCTGGGGTGGGTTCTTGCCAACCTTACTGTCCTGCGCCATAAACAGAAAAATTCCTATCATGCCTATCAAACGCAGAAACTAACATAGAAACGAACATCCGGTTAAACCCGGATGCCACGGACAAACCGTTAAAATTCAAAAAGAAGAATCCAAAAAAAAATTTGAGGCCGGTTAAATTCAAATTCAAAAAAAAAAACTTAACTGGCAACTTAAAGGCAATACAAAATTTTAAAATAACGAAAACTAACTGAAAATTCGAATAACTCTAAAAACACAAAAAAAAACCGTTTAAATCAAAAAGAGTAACCGAAAACTAACTGAAATATAAAACTTGAATTTAAAATTTAAAATCAAAAATAACTGAAAACTAAACATTTGAATTTAAAGGAGCCGGAAACGACCGGCTACAACGGCTGAAATAAAAAAAATAAGGCCGAACAATATAAGGGGGCGCCGCGGGTGTTGTTGCAGCGCCCGGTGCTTGGCCCACCCTCATCCATGGCCATCGACGCACCTGTATTTCGATGGCCCCTTACTCAAACTACCTATACCTTCTAAATAATGAAATTACACGTCAGCATTCCCATTTTTATTAACAAATTTATTTATAAATCATATTTCTCATACTCTCCCTTTAAGACAGCAAAATATATAATTATAATTATATGTAAATTTCAAAGAACCTGTCACCTACCCTCACCCATATATGTACATGTATATATATGTTCAATTTAAGGGCAACTGAACGAGTTTCACATGAAAAGCACACTAAAGAAAGGTTTATTTAATAAAAAAAAAAGTTTCAGAAAAAAAAATGTTTCCCTCTGTTAAATTTGTTAATTCCCCTTTTTTTTTTGTACCTTCAGTATTAGTTGATTTGTTTGGTGTAAGTTATTTTATAATTTTATTTTATAGTGGCCTTTATTTATTTTATCCTCTTCTTTTAGTTAAAGTATTTATTTAGTTATAAGAAATGATTTTCCTTTTTTTGATTTGATTTATTTGTTATTATTATTATTGGTTTTAGTTTAAATTTTAAAGTTTACATTTCCCCTCGTTAGCTTTTACATTTTTTTTTTCTTTTCTTTTACTTTTACTTATAATTGAATGTCTGATCCCCTTATGTTTATTTAATTAACTTTCTTTCCTATCTTTAATTTAAAGTTTTACTCCCTTATATTTATTTTAACTTTAATTTAACTCCCTTAACTTATTTTAATTTAGACTTTGACTGCCTTAAGTATAGTACAAAACTAAAGTTATCTTAATTTCCTATCTTTTGTTTACATTTCATTTAGCTTTTCTTATTTTACGTTACTTCAATTCAATTTTTTTTTACCCCCCCTTATGTTCACTTTACTTTATTTTGATTTAAAACATTTTCTTTTCTTATTATTTACGTTAAATTTTGTTTTCCTAGTCTCAAGTTCAATTAAGAAAAATTATTTATATAATCAAAATCTATTACTAATTTAACGTGCCAATTGGCACGGACTCACCGAATAAGTCGTTGTTGCTCTTTGTCGTATTTGTTGTTGTTGCTGCCGCGGGCGTATACATACGTGGTGGCCCCTGCTTTTGTTCTATCTGGTGTTGTTGTATTTGTTGTTGCAGTGGGCCTATATTAAGGCGGCCTCACTGTGGTTGCTAATGCTGGTAATTGTTGTTGTTGCGCGTTGGCTGCGCGCTTAGGTTGCTGTCGTTGCTGGTGCAGTGGCCCTTTTGTAAGGCGGCCCCACTGATGTTGTCGTCGTAACTAGTAGTTGTTGTTGCCGTTGCAGTGGGCCTATATGAGAGGGCCTCACTGGTGTTAAAGCTGGTTGTCGTTGGCGCGTTGCTGTTATGGTTGTTGTTTTTGCAGCGCTTGTTGTTGTTATTGATGCAGTGGGCCTATATGAGGCGGCCTCACTGTGGTGGTTCTAGCTGATGTTGTTGTTGCGCGTTGCCTGCACACTGTTGTTGCGCGTTGGCTGCGCGCTGTTGTTGCTGCTTTGTTTGTTTAGCGCTTTTGTTGTAGGCGCTTATTTGCGCTTGTAATTGTTGTGGCTGGTAGTTGTGGTTGTTGCGCGTTGGCTGCGCGCTTTTGTTGCTGTGGGCCTATATGAGGCGGCCTCACTGTGGTTTTTCTAGCCTGTGTTGTTGTATTTGCGCGTTGGCTGCGCGCGGTTATTGTGGCAGTGGGCCTATATTAAGGCGGCCTCACTGTGGTTGCTGATGCTGGTAATTGTTGTTGTTGCGCGTTGGCTGCGCGCTTATGTTGCTGTCGTTGCTGTGGGCCTATATGTGGCGGCCTCACTGTTGTTATTGTTGCTGGTAAATGTTGTTGTTAGCGCTGGCTGCGCGCGGTTGTTGTTATTGATGCAGTGGGCCTATATGAGGCGGCCTCACTGTGGTGGTTATAGCTGATGTTGTTGTTGCGCGTTGCCTGCACGCTGTTGTTTTTGTTGGCGCTTATATGCGCCTTGTTGTCGTTGTTGTTATTGTGTTGGCGCTTGCTACGCGCTGTTGTTTTTGTTGGCGCTTATATGTGCCTTGTTGTCGATGCCGTGGGCCTTTGGCCAGGCGACCCCACTGATAATTGTTGTTGTTGGCGCTGCTGTTGGCGCTTATAATTGTTGTGGCTGGTAGTTGTGGTTGTTGCGCGTTGGCTGCGCGCTTTTGTTGCTGTGGGCCTATATGAGGCGGCCTCACTGTGGTTTTTCTAGCCTGTGTTGTTGCAGCGGGCCTATATGAAGGCGGCCTAACTGTTGTTGTTAATGTTGTTGTTGCCGTTGCAGTGGGCCTATATGTGGCGGCCTCACTGTTGTTATTGTTGCTGGTGCAGTGGGCCTATATGTGGCGGCCTCACTGTTGCTGTTGTTGCTGGTGCAGTGGCCTTTTGTAAGGCGACCCCACTGTTGTTGGTAATGCTGTTGGTGTTGTTGCAGTGGGCCTGTATGAAGGCGGCCTCACTGTTGTTGTTGTTGCTGGTGCAGTGGGCCTATATGTGGCGGCCTCACTGTTGCTGTTGTTGCTGGTGCAGTGGCCTTTTGTAAGGCGACCCCACTGTTGTTGCTAATGCTGTTGGTGTTGTTGCAGTGGGCCTATATGAAGGCGGCCTCACTGTTGTTGTTGTATCTGGTTATTGTTGTTGCAGGAGGCCTATACGAGGCGGCCTCACTGTTGTTGTTGTGGCCGGTGCTGTTGGCGCTTGTTTGCTGTTAGCGCTTGTTGTTGCTAGCGCTTGTTGTTGTCGTTGCAGTGAGCCTATACGAGGCGGCCTCACTGTTGTTGTCGTTGCTGGTGCAGTGGGCCTATATAAGGAGACCCCACTGTTGTTGGTAATGCTGTTGGTGTTGTTGCAGTGGGCCTGTATGAAGGCGGCCTCACTGTTGTTGTTGTTGCTGGTGCAGTGGGCCTATATGTGGCGGCCTCACTGTTGTTGTTGGGGCCGGTGCTGTTGGCGCTTATATGTGCCTTGTTGTCGATGCCGTGGGCCTTTGGCCAGGCGACCCCACTGATAATTGTTGTTGTTGGCGCTGCTGTTGGCGCTTATAATTGTTGTGGCTGGTAGTTGTGGTTGTTGCGCGTTGGCTGCGCGCTTTTGTTGCTGTGGGCCTATATGAGGCGGCCTCACTGTGGTTTTTCTAGCCTGTGTTGTTGCAGCGGGCCTATATGAAGGCGGCCTAACTGTTGTTGTTAATGTTGTTGTTGCCGTTGCAGTGGGCCTATATGTGGCGGCCTCACTGTTGTTGTTGTTGCTGGTGCAGTGGGCCTATATGTGGCGGCCTCACTGTTGCTGTTGTTGCTGGTGCAGTGGCCTTTTGTAAGGCGACCCCACTGTTGTTGCTAATGCTGTTGGTGTTGTTGCAGTGGGCCTATATGAAGGCGGCCTCACTGTTGTTGTTGTATCTGGTTATTGTTGTTGCAGGAGGCCTATACGAGGCGGCCTCACTGTTGTTGTTTTTTTTTTTTTTTTTTTTTTAATTATTCTTACGCATTTTAAAATTTATTTGCAGCAACAACAAAGGACTTTAGTTCCTTCTTGTTTGTTTCATTTGCTTATTTTTTTTTTTTTTTGTCCTTTTAATATTACTACAGTTTTTGGAATAATTTTTTGTTTTTTTTTTTTTTTTTTTTAGTTTGCTGCCTTTAGTTAATTCTTCGCTCTCTTCACTTTTCTTTTTTATTTGTCACATTGATTTTATTTTTTTCGCAATAAATTAACAAAATTTTTGCGAATTTCGTAAAATATTTAATTCGTTTATTATAATTTTTTTTCCGTCTTGCACTGCTAACACCCGACCGGCACGAAGTTAAATTTTCTTTTTATTTTTCGGTATGCATACGTCTTTGTAGTAGCTGAACTAAATTCCAATATAGGGTTGGAAATGTTCCGTTTGTTTTGGTATGGCGAAATATGAGGGTTGCCATGGTGCGCGATAGTAACGGTGGTTGCCCCCAGAGCTCGAACCCTACTATTTTGTCAAAAGTACCAATTTATGTAAAACGTATTAAATAATAATAAAAATGGGTTATATTAAAAAGAAAAACTTTATTATTACAAGAAAATTATGACTAATAATAAAATCCGGAACTCGATAAATAAAAAGAACATGATACAAGTTTTATTGCTGGATTTATTTTAAGGCAAATGAATGGGAACAGGGATAAATTTAGTAGTAAAAATTGTTTACTACTCTTTTTTTTTTTTTTTTTTTTTTGTTGTTAAAGACTTTAATCCTAGAAAAATTAATTGGATAATTAAACTTTCTTTAATGTTTTGGCTCCAAGGAAAAAAAAATTAAGTCTATTAAGCTGTGCCCTATATCCGGTTCTGTTTTGGACGCAGTATTTCGATAAAAAAAGTAGTAGATTTTAGGTAAAGCGTATTAAGTAGTAAAATTTGTCTGCTATTATATTAGGGTTCGAGCACTGGGGCACGCACCCGTTTGCGCGCGCAAAATTTTTGCCGTCTGGACCATGTGGATGGTGTGTTCCCTGGGTGGCCTGGGTGACCCGAAGTTGCCAAATTGTGGACACGTTTAACTAACAATGATTTTAATGTTGCTCTCATTCGAAAGCCTAATACATTTGTCCAACAAAAAAAATATTTAACTGTCTTGAAAGCCTTTAAAAGAAAATTGTTTATTTAACTTCTGTTTTAAATTTCTAATATTGTATTTTTATCTATAATTCATTAAATAAAAATGAAAAAATTTGTTTACAAAAATTTCGAATGTTATACCGATAAATTATGTTACGTCATACGAGTTGATTAATTTGTTTACATTAGTTTAATACAGCTGCAAAAAAATTATGATCAGCTGTCATTCACACTCTGCCAATACATTTTGCGCATACATAACTAAATTCAGTCCAAAAAAGATATCAGCAATAGGTCTGTCCGCGGCACGTTGGCGGTCGCCCGCAATAATCCACATTTTTGCCCGCAGTCTACCCTTGCCACTCCAGGAACACACCAAGTACTTATTTTCATGGGAATTAAAAGTTCCGTTATTTGTGGCTTTCCATTTCATGGAAATATTTGGGTGTTGCCAGAGGTGCACAACCATATCAACTCAAGAAAACTATCGATAATTTGTCGAACCGGAGCGTGAATCCAAACTGTCAACTAAAAACCCCGTGAGTAATGCCCAATCACCATGAACCAAAAATGACTTAATCGAAGGCAAACCATAACAGCATTTTAGTAATTTCAAAATAAGATTTACACAAAGAATGGTGGAGGACATAACCAATAACCATAGACAGCAGGAGATAATAATTAAGGAATACAACAGAGCGCATAGAAATTGCAAAGAAAATAAAATTCAAATTTTAGAAAAATATTATTTTCCTGGAATGACCAGTAATATTAAAAAGGTCATAAAAAATTGTGTGACGTGTAAGGAAAATAAATATGATCGTCATCCAGCAAAGCCACAAATTCAGGCAACGCCAATACCCACTTTCCCGGGTCAAATTGTGCATATTGATATATTGCATATGGGGAAACAATTAATTTTAACCGCAATTGACAAATTCTCGAAATATGCAATCGCAAAACTAATTCAGTCCAAGTCAGCGGAGGATATAAAATAACCATTACGAGACATTCTCTTCTCTCTTGTACCAGAAACAATTGTGATGGACAACGAAAAATCATTTAAATCAGAAGAAATAAACTTCATGATGGAAAATGAGTTCGGCATAGAAATTCACCGAACGGCACCATATACAAGTTGCTCTAATGGACAGGTGGAACGATTTCATTCCACTCTCCAAGAAATAATGCGATGCCTACAACGCGAAAAAGCTCACCAATCTTTCAATGAACTTCTAGAAAGATCAATCAAAGAGTATAATTATTCAATACATTCCACAACAGGGAAAAGACCAATGGAAGTATATTTTGGTAGAAGAGTCTGCGGTGACCCTTCACTATTAGATAAACATAGGTTAGAGACAACAAATAAAATTAGGGAAAAGCAAACTACAGATCTGGCCTACCACAACAAGAATAGGGTAGCAGTAAGACAATATAACCAAGGGGATAAAATTTACGTTAAAATAAATAAAAGATTAGGAAATAAACTTACACCTAGGTATAAAAAAGAGATAGTCGCCCAAAATTATAACACTACAGTTAAAACACAATCAGGTAGAATAGTACATAAAAATAATATTAAACAAAGCTGAAATTGGTTTCCTTTTTCTTTCTCTACTAGGTAAAAAAAAAGGCAAAATGGCTACAATAACTATTATATTAACTACCATTGCAACTATACTAATGACTAAAGGGCAACAAATTGATATACAGGATTTAACGAATAATAACGGATACATCCCAATTAAAATCGGAGAACATCGAACAATTAATCATTATGACAAAATTCTTCACTTTATTAACGTAACTACGTAAGATCAAGCTATTTCATTAATCGCGGACAATATTAAAGCATTAAAGGCAACTACTTTTGAAGATGAACGACTAATAGACACTTTAGATAAAAGCTTTAACTTACTAAAAGGAAAAATAGACTATTTACAACCAAGATTTAAGACAAAACGAGCTATGATTAATATACTAGGTAAAGGATTAAAATATATAGCAGGTACTATGGACAGCGACGACGAACAACAAATAATGAATGCATTAGACAAAATACAAAAAAACGAACAGGCTACAACAGACGATGTAAACAAAATGATTTATAATTCAAAGTTTTTTTGCGACCTTTCAATTACTTAAACTTTTGTTTTGCTGGCTCGAGGTCCGATGTTGATAAATTAAAACACAGATGTTTTAAATTTGATACCAATATATTTCGGTTATACACGATAACCTTCATCAGGGTGAACTATAAACAAAAACATAGAACACAAAAATATATAAACAAACAATTTACATCAACAAAATTACTTAACATTAATTACATACATTTTTCACACGTCTTCCCTGTGCTACGTGGAGTTATCAACTATTTTTACTATTTATTAAAAACCGATATGAGAGCGCTGAGTTCGCGACGTCTGTCTTCGCGTTAATTCGTTTGCTAGTTGGTGTATTTAGTATGTGTAACATTTCCAATGTAAATCTCTTAGCATATTGTTGTTCTTGTTGCAGTATTTTTGTGTCTTCAAAATTAGGGCGGTGTTTACTAGTCGCACAGTGGGTCATAAGTGCAGTCTTTTGATTATTTATATTTGTTTCGTTACAATATTTAAAATCGGATTTGTGCTGTGCTATTCGAGTCTTTAACTTTGATTTGGTTGTTCCAACATATAATTTGCTACATTTTTCTTGGTCATTTCCGTTACACGGGATTTCATAAATGAGGTTACTTTTTTCCATTTTAGATATTTTTGACTTGGTTTGATTAAACATATTTTTTAACGTGCTCATAGGCTTGTGTGCTATTTTTACCTCCTCTTTGTTATATACGTCGGAATTTGATAGGCGCTCTGATAATTTAGGTACATAAGTGACTGACTTAAATATTTTTGGGGTTTCGGTTCTACGTTGACTATTTTTGGAAATACATCTTTTTATAAGCGTTTTTATAATATTATCCGGAAAATCGTTGTTTTTCAATATTTTCGTTATTTCAATTTTTATATCGTCGTGGTAAGTGTCATCTGTTATTAACAGCATTCTTCTTATACAGCCCATTGCTGTATTTACAATCATATTTTTTGGGTGTTTTGAATAATAGTTTAAAATTCGACCTGATGATATAGATTTCTTATACCACACTGACTTCAGCAGATTTCCTTGTCGTATTATTATTGAATCCAGATAGGGTAGTTTTCCGTCGTCCTCGAGTTCTGTAGTGAATTTGATATTTTTATGAAACGAATTTAATGCGTCAAGTGTGCTTTGTACCTCGTTTTCATTAATTATTGCAAATAGATCGTCCACGTATTTAGTTAATAATCTTGGCTTTCGTGCTAATTTGTTCATAGTATTTTCCAACAACTCTTCCATTACCATATCTGCAATTATTGGGGAGGTTGGTGATCCCATCGGCAACCCTTTCAGCTGTGTATATATATCATCATTATATTTAAAATACCGATTTTCTTCAATGCAGAACTTAGATAGATACACATATTTCTACCACACAAAAATATTAAGCTTACTGATAAAACAACAACACAATATTCTAAAAAGGCAACAACAACAGGTAGAAAATATAATAACAAACTTAAAGGAGAAAATGAGCGTAGATGATTTCGAAGATTTTATGTCAAGAGAGAGTAATGCTGCCAACAAACTTACAACAAAATTAAAAAATAAACAAGAAGCCAAACACGAGAAACTCAGAAGTAAGCGAAATCAAATCTTGGTCAACAACAACAACAGTGATGAGTGGTTTGTAAACAAAACCAGTGTAGAATTTCCAGCTGATGTAAAAGCTCTGTTGTCGAAGGGTCCAAAGTTCGCTATCCCCATTGAAAATAAGAGCTTTCCACTATTTAAGTACATCGCGGATGGTGAGAATTTGATACAAACACTCAAAACTAAAGAACAACAAGAAGAAGCGCGAACTAAATTAGCAATACTAATAAAAGACCATACAACAACAAATCGGCAAAGTGCAATAGATCGTGCAATACTAGACACAGTGGAACAGACACGGAAATTTCTAAGTAAAAACAACAATATTCGCATTTTAACATCTGACAAAGGAAATAAAACGGTAGCAATAGAACTAAATGACTACAATAGTAAAATGAATGACATATTAAATGACCTGACGATGTATAGAATTCAAAGACAAGATCCCACATCAAAATTACAAAACAAAAATAACGGTCTGGTGGATAAACTGTTTAAAATGGAATTAATCTCAAAGATAGATAAAAATAAGTTATCGACCACAACGGCACTACCACCACGGATATATGGATTACCGAAAATCCACAAGGAAGGAACACCATTGAGACCAATATGCTCGGCCACGGGATCACCAGCACACGGGCTATGTAAATATATTGCCGATATTTTGAAAAATGTTACTACCAGTTCAATATATAACACAAAGAACACACATGAGTTTAAAGAAAAGATAAATAATTCTTATATTTGTGACGATGAAATAATGATATCCTTTGACGTAGTTTCCCTATTTCCTAGTATTCCGACAAATCTAGCACTTGACATTATAAGAAGAAAATGGACAACAATAGAAAAATACACCAAGATACCAAAGCAAATGTTCATAGAAATAGTAAAGTTCTGCATTGAAGAAAATCGGTATTTTAAATATAATGATGATATATATACACAGCTGAAAGGGTTGCCGATGGGATCACCAACCTCCCCAATAATTGCAGATATGGTAATGGAAGAGTTGTTGGAAAATACTATGAACAAATTAGCACGAAAGCCAAGATTATTAACTAAATACGTGGACGATCTATTTGCAATAATTAATGAAAACGAGGTACAAAGCACACTTGACGCATTAAATTCGTTTCATAAAAATATCAAATTCACTACAGAACTCGAGGACGACGGAAAACTACCCTATCTGGATTCAATAATAATACGACAAGGAAATCTGCTGAAGTCAGTGTGGTATAAGAAATCTATATCATCAGGTCGAATTTTAAACTATTATTCAAAACACCCAAAAAATATGATTGTAAATACAGCAATGGGCTGTATAAGAAGAATGCTGTTAATAACAGATGACACTTACCACGACGATATAAAAATTGAAATAACGAAAATATTGAAAAACAACGATTTTCCGGATAATATTATAAAAACGCTTATAAAAAGATGTATTTCCAAAAATAGTCAACGTAGAACCGAAACCCCAAAAATATTTAAGTCAGTCACTTATGTACCTAAATTATCAGAGCGCCTATCAAATTCCGACGTATATAACAAAGAGGAGGTAAAAATAGCACACAAGCCTATGAGCACGTTAAAAAATATGTTTAATCAAACCAAGTCAAAAATATCTAAAATGGAAAAAAGTAACCTCATTTATGAAATCCCGTGTAACGGAAATGACCAAGAAAAATGTAGCAAATTATATGTTGGAACAACCAAATCAAAGTTAAAGACTCGAATAGCACAGCACAAATCCGATTTTAAATATTGTAACGAAACAAATATATATAATCAAAAGACTGCACTTATGACCCACTGTGCGATTAGTAAACACCGCCCTAATTTTGAAGACACAAAAATACTGCAACAAGAACAACAATATGCTAAGAGATTTACATTGGAAATGTTACACATACTAAATACACCAACTAGCAAACGAATTAACGCGAAGACAGACGTCGCGAACTCAGCGCTCTCATATCGGTTTTTAATAAATAGTAAAAATAGTTGATAACTCCACGTAGCACAGGGAAGACGTGTGAAAAATGTATGTAATTAATGTTAAGTAATTTTGTTGATGTAAATTGTTTGTTTATATATTTTTGTGTTCTATGTTTTTGTTTATAGTTCACCCTGATGAAGGTTATCGTGTATAACCGAAATATATTGGTATCAAATTTAAAACATCTGTGTTTTAATTTATCAACATCGGACCTCGAGCCAGCAAAACAAAAGTTCAAAATGATTTATAATAATAATTTTTTAACTAACCAACTTAATAATATTACGACTCACATAAATAAACAACAGATATTAATACAAACTTATATAAACGAATTTAGGGAAACAACGCAAAATAAAATCAAAACATTAGAAGATGACTTACAATTTATGCAACATACTTACCAAATTAATAACGACATAACCCTTTTACAAAATCATATTAACGACATCGGACAAATAATTTTTTCTAGCAAAATAGGTATAATTCCTACGGACATTTTAACTCAAATTGAACTTAATCATATTCACGATTTTTACAGTTATAAGGAAATTAAAATTGCTGTAATTTTTCAAAACAACAATATCATAATAACAATATTGATACCACAATTCTCTTCTAAAAATCTTTCCAAAATTAGATTCGAACCAATTCCAAACAAAAACAATATGACAATTGTATTAGAAAATAACGAAATTTTGTTGGATGAAAACAATAATATCTATGATAAATATATAAAAGACAATTTGGAAAAAAACTTAAAAATAATAGAAAATGACTGTATAACAAATATTTTAAACTTTGAAGAAGCTTTTTGTAATCTAAATCCATTTTTTAAATCATGTATAAGGAAATAATGCCAGGAATAATTGTATTTAAAAATTTTTTTTCATCCATTGAACACGATTGTAACAAGCTAAAAATTAAACAGACAGGAACCTTTTTAATTAGATTCGAAAATTGTAAAATTTCAATTACAAATAATACATTCGAAAATTATAATATTAAGATTTATTATACATTCATTTTACCAAATAAAATTACAAAAATAAAAGGAAATCATAATTTTACAAATAAAAATTTACAATTGGAAAATTTGTACACTAAACAAATCAAACAGGAAGAACATATAAAATTGTTAATTGAGAAAAATAGTAATATTCATTTAATTAGTCTAAGCTCTGATTTGCTAATTATATGTATTGTCATTATATCAATTTTTATTTCAATATACATCTATAAATATAAACTAAAATTGTATGTATCACCTGAGCTGCAATTGCCAACGCGAAACATTGAAAATATAACAAATGGACCATTCTTGTGGATAAAACCCAATTTGTAGTAATTTTCCATAATTTCTCATACACCACTTGCTTTCATAGTAATTTTTCATAAAATTCTTTTTGCTTATTACGCTAATGCTAATGCCGATTGAAGACAATCGACTTAAGAGGGGAAGAGTTAACTTGTAACAAGTTAAGACCACCTACATTGCGTGAAACAGGATCGCCTATTACAAAATAGCCGATCCAACCCCCATAAATTATTCCCCAATAATCACCCATAAATTGCTCATAGTAATTGCCCATAAATTCTTCTTAATAATTGCTTACAAAATCATTCTAAAGAATTCTACCCGAAATATGATCACTCATAAGTCGGTCAACTCAAATAAATTCCCAAGCATTGCATTTCTTTAACCTGCCCTACTCCGATCGCACGCCATAAATTACAATGCAATGCATTTATGCAAAGTCAAAACATTTTTCTGTAAGAAACAACTAAAAAGCAATTATTTTCGTAAGTCGCCTGAAATATGACTACTCATCATAATTCAGCCGCCTAAGTCATATCCACTTCAAAGCGGCACTCAGCTACGCTAAATGGTGACATAGCACAAACATCCACACAATGCTTGCGAAATATTAAAACGCTGAGCTAACAATGACAGAAATGGGTCATATGGGAAAATGCAACTTAAGTAAACAAACTATTTCCCAATTCGACAGTTACTCACCAATACAATCAATTATTTTCGGATATGGTTAAATGCTTTCACAAGAAACGCACACATAGAAATTAGGTCAACCGCAGTTGCAGCGCAGGCATAATTCTAGTATAAATAGTGAAAATTTTATATCTAAGTTTTTGAGTTGATATTTGACTTCAAATAAAGCGGACACGCTGTCCAATAAAACTATTTTGGTTCCTTTTAATTTAAGGAACCGTAACTTGTAGCTTTTATAGTTTCTCCGAAAATACAATATATTGCGCACAAACCAAGCAAATTAAGTAAATTTTGGTTTTTTTTTTGTTGAGATATGTTTTGAATCGGCAGAATTCAGCAATTTGAAATCACTAAAAGTAATTTTCTTACAACTACAAACGACAAAATTGATTGTAGTGAATTTTTTTTTTGTAGCTTTTATAGTTACTCCGAAAATACAATATATTGTGCAGAAACCAAGCAAATGAAGTAAATTTTTGTTTTTTTGTTGAAATATGTTTTAAATCGTTTGTAGTTTTTTATCCGAAAAAAAAGTTTTTTTTTGCTCCAAAGGTTTCGGAGTAATCGATAACGCATGTCAAAAAAAAGCAGAATTCAGCAATTTGAAAGCACTAAAAGTACTTTTCCTACAACTAAAAACGACAAAATTGATTGTAGTGAATTTTTTTTTGTAGCTTTTATAGTTACTCCGAAAATACAATATATTGTGCAGAAACCACGCAAATGAAGTTAATTTTGGTTTTTTTTGTTGAAATATGTTTTTAATCGTTTGTAGTTTTTACCCTAAAAAAAATTTTTTTATGCTCCGAAGGTTTCGGAGTAATCCATAACGCATGTCAATAAAAGGCAGAATTCAGCAATTTGAAAGCACTAAACTACTTTTCCAACAACTACAAACGACAAAATTGCTTTTAGTGAAATTTTTTTTGTAGCTTTTATAGTTACTCCGAAAATTCAATATATTGTGCAGAAACCAAGCAAATGAAGTAAATTTTGGTTTCTTTTTGTTGAAATATGTTTTAAATCGTTTGTAGTTTTTTAACCAAAAAAAAACAATTTTTTTTGCTCCAAAGGTTTTGGAGTAATCGATAACGCAATTTGAAAGCTCTTAAAGTACTTTTCCTTCAACTACAAACGACAAAATTGATTTTAGTGAAATTTTTTTTTGGAGCTTTTATAGTTACTCCGAAAATACAATATATTGTGCAGAAACCAAGCAAATGAAGTAAATTTTGGTTTCTTTTTGTTGAAATATGTTTTAAATCGTTTGTAGTTTTTTATCCGAAAAAAAATTTTTTTTTTTGCTCCAAAGATTTCGGAGTAATCGATAACGCATATCAAAAAAAGGCAGAATTCAGCAATTTGAAAGCGCCAAAAGTACTTTTCCTACAACTACAAACGACAAAATTGATTATAGTGAAATTTTTTTGTGTAGCTTTTATAATTTCGTTTGTAGTTTTTTATCCGAAAAAAAATGTTTTTTTTTGTTTCAAAGGTTTTGGAGTCATCTTTAACGCATGTTAAAAAAGGCAGAATTCAGCAATTTGAAATCACTAAAAGTACTTTTCCTACAACTACAAACGACAAAATTGATTGTAGTGAAATTTTTTTGTGTAGCTTTTATAGTTTCTCCGAAAATACAATATATTGCGCACAAACCAAGCAAATTAAGTAAATTTTGGTTTTTTTTTGTTGAAATATGTTTTGAATCGTTTGCAGTTTTTTATCCGAAAAAGGCAGAATTCAGCAATTTGAAAGCACCAAAAGTACTTTTCCTACAAGTACAAACGACAAAATTGATTGTAGTGAAATTTTTTTGTGTAGCGTTTATAATTTCTCCGAAAGTACAATATATTGCGCACAAACCAAGCAAATTAAGTAAATTTTGATTTTTTTTTTGTTGAAATATGTTTTGAATCGTTTGTAGTTTTTTATCCGAAAAAAAATTTTTTTTTTGCTTCAAAGGTTTTGGAGTCATCGATAACGCATGTCAAAAAAAGCAGAATTCAGCAATTTGAAAGCACTAAAATTACTTTTCCTACAACTAAAAACGACAAAATTGATTGTAGTGATATTTTTTTGTAGCTTTTATAGTTACTCCGAAAATACAATATATTGTGCAGAAACCAAGCAAATGAAGTAAATTTTGGTTTTTTTTTTGTTGAAATATGTTTTAAATCGTTTGTAGTTTTTTAACCGAAAAAAAAAACAATTTTTTTTGCTCCAAAGGTTTCGGAGTAATCGATAACGCAATTTGAAAGCTCTTAAAGTACTTTTCCTTCAACTACAAACGACAAAATTGATTTTAGTGAAATTTTTTTTTGTAGCTTTTATAGTTACTCCGAAAATACAATATATTGCGCAGAAACCAAGGAAATGAAGTAAATTTTGGTTTTTTTTTGTTGAAATATGTTTTAAATCGTTTGTAGTTTTTTATTCGAAAAAAAAATTTTTTTTGCTCCAAAGGTTTTGGAGTCATCGATAACGCATGTCAAAAAAAAGCAGAATTCAGCAATTTGAAAGCACTAAAAGTACTTTTCCTACAACTACAAACGACAAAATTGATTTTAGTGAAATTTTTTTTGTAGCTTTTATAGTTACTCCGAAAATACAATATATTGTGCAGAAACCAAGCAAATGAAGTAAATTTTTTTTTTTTCGTTGAAATATGTTTTAAATCGTTTGTAGTTTTTATCCGAAAAAAACATTTTTTTGCTCCGAAGGTCTCGGAGTAATCGATAACGCATGTCAAAAAAAGGCAGAATTCAGCAATTTGAAAGCACTAAAACTACTTTTCCTACAACTACAAACGACAAAATTGATTTTAGTGAAATTTTTTTTGTAGCTTTTATAGTTACTCCGAAAATACAATATTTTGTGAAGAAACCAAGCAAATGAAGTAAATTTTGGTTTTTGTTGTTGAAATATGTTTTAAATCGTTTGTAGTTTTTTATTCGAAAAAAAAATTTTTTTTGCTCCAAAGGTTTTGGAGTCATCGATAACGCATGTCAAAAAAAAGCAGAATTCAGCAATTTGAAAGCACTAAAAGTACTTTTCCTACAACTACAAACGACAAAATTGATTTTAGTGAAATTTTTTTTGTAGCTTTTATAGTTACTCCGAAAATACAATATATTGTGAAGAAACCAAGCAAATGAAGTAAATTTTGGTTTTTGTTGTTGAAATATGTTTTAAATCGTTTGTAGTTTTTTATTCGAAAAAAAATTTTTTTTTGCTCCAAAGGTTTTGGAGTCATCGATAACGCATGTCAAAAAAAAGCAGAATTCAGCAATTTGAAAGCACTAAAAGTACTTTTCCTACAACTACAAACGACAAAATTGATTTTAGTGAAATTTTTTTTGTAGCTTTTATAGTTACTCCGAAAATACAATATTTTGTGAAGAAACCAAGCAAATGAAGTAAATTTTGGTTTTTTTTGTTGAAATATGTTTTAAATCGTTTGTAGTTTTTTATTCGAAAAAAAATTTTTTTTTGCTCCAAAGGTTTTGGAGTCATCGATAACGCATGTCAAAAAAAAGCAGAATTCAGCAATTTGAAAGCACTAAAAGTACTTTTCCTACAACTACAAACGACAAAATTGATTATAGTGAAATTTTTTTGTATAGCTTTTATAATTTCTCCGAAAATACAATATATTGCGCAGAAACCAAGGAAATGAAGTAAATTTTGGTTTTTTTTTGTTGAAATATGTTTTAAATCGTTTGTAGTTTTTTATTCGAAAAAAAAATTTTTTTTTGCTCCAAAGGTTTCGGAGTAATCGATAACGCATGTCAAAAAAAAGCAGAATTCAGCAATTTGAAAGCACTAAAAGTACTTTTCCTACAACTACAAACGACAAAATTGATTTTAGTGAAATTTTTTTTGTAGCTTTTATAGTTACTCCGAAAATACAATATATTGTGCAGAAACCAAGCAAATGAAGTAAATTTTTTTTTTTTCGTTGAAATATGTTTTAAATCGTTTGTAGTTTTTATCCGAAAAAAAAATTTTTTTGCTCCGAAGGTCTCGGAGTAATCGATAACGCATGTCAAAAAAAGGCAGAATTCAGCAATTTGAAAGCACTAAAACTACTTTTCCTACAACTACAAACGACAAAATTGATTTTAGTGAAATTTTTTTTGTAGCTTTTATAGTTACTCCGAAAATACAATATTTTGTGAAGAAACCAAGCAAATGAAGTAAATTTTGGTTTTTGTTGTTGAAATATGTTTTAAATCGTTTGTAGTTTTTTATCCGAAAAAAATTTTTTTTTGCTCCAAAGGTTTCCGAGTAATCAATAAAGCATGTCAAACAAAGGCAGAATTCAGCAATTTGAAAGCACTAAAAGTAATTTTCCTACAACTACAAACGACAAAATTGATTGTAGTGAATTTTTTTTGTAGCTTTTATAGTTACTCCGAAAATACAATATATTGTGCAGAAACCAAGCAAATGAAGTAAATTTTGGTTTTTTTTGTTGAAATATGTTTTAAATCGTTTGTAGTTTTTTATCCGAAAAAAATTTTTTTTTTGCTACAAAGATTTTGGAGTAATCGATAACGCATATCAAAAAAGGCAGAATTCAGCAATTTGAAAGCACCAAAAGTACTTTTCCTACAACTACAAACGACAAAATTGATTATAGTGAAACTTTTTTGTATAGCTTTTATAATTTCTCCGAAAATACAATATATTGCGCAGAAACCAAGGAAATGAAGTAAATTTTGGTTTTTTTTGTTGAAATATGTTTGCCCTCGTGAAGGGTGGATACCTTGCCACGGTACGAGGGCTTAAGTCGATAGCCACAGGGCTACGCTGCCCTTGTGATCATAGCTCCGTACGGCACTTCATCACGAGAGCAGCCTAGCCTCTCTGGCGCGACGACAAAGATCTTCCCCCTCCCAATCCAGGGTGTTATGCGAAACCGTGCCCATTGGACGTTTGCAGCCGGGAGGCAAATCATGGCTGTATTTGAACGGAGCCTCTCTGATACCGGGTCGCCTCAGAGGGTAAGCATGGCCTTACCGCGGTACGGGGCTCTGCCGCGGCGGACGACACATTTTCCCCTACTCTTCCCTTGACCCTAAGCTGGCCTTGTCCGGCGACGGGTCGTACGAACAAGATGAACTCAAATAACCCAAATAAAAACGATAAAACTAAAAAACAAACAACGCCAAATTTCACTCCTCAGCAAAGGAGAGCTATGGAGGAGCAGGCGAGAAAGCAACAACAACGCCGGAGGACAACCTCCGTTCCACAATCAAGGGGGGGGATCGACAGCGATGGCAACTACGAGTCGGTCAACCAACCCTCTATCGACTAAGATTGACTTGATGGGAGCTAGCACCAGTGCGGTTGCCAACGCAACTAAGCGGACAACGGCGGATGCTAAACTCCCATCAACCGCTGATATGAAAACCAGTATCTTTACGTCTGTGGCAGCGGTCTCACGACCTGGCCTCGGAGTTTCGAAGGAGAAGGAAGCTGCAACTGAGATTTCGGCAAGGAGAGCGACCGCGATGGCAACTACGGGTCCGCACTCCCAGGAGACATCTCCCCGCCGCTTCACATACCACGAGAAAAGATTGGCTGCAAAGATCCTGAAGAGGTATGAAGGGGTACCGCAGGAATCGCTGTCGCCGAATTCCAGTAAATCGGTAGAGCTAGCGAAAGCTGTGATACCGGATTTCCAAAATTCGTACATGCCAAAGAGGTTAAGAGTTAACCCTTTCAAGCGCCAGAGATCGGACCTGGAGTTAAATTCCCCTCCCAAGCGGCATCAGAAGACCCCTGGAGCGGGCAAACTAAGCTTTGCTGAGGTAACCAAGGACAGGATCCTTATAGGCGTCCTTGACCGAGGCAATGACCGTCTGGCCATCCCTAAGGACCGGTGGCGTTACGTGCGAAATGAACTCGGCAACATTCTTCTCAATGTTGCTCCAGAGTTTCCGGGTAGTTCGGCGCGAGTAACGGATGCGGGTTGGCACCAGGGTCAGATTAAATTACTCGCATGCGAGGATGCAAAAACCGTAGCACTGTACAAGGCAGCAGCTGCTAAGCTGGGTGAAGTCTACAAGGGCGCAAAGATAGAGGTCGTCGACTGGAAGGACATTCCAGCTCGTCCAAGGGCAAGGGCGTGGATTCCGGCCATCCCTGACGAACCCGAGAGAATTCTCGGGATGCTACGGCTAATGAATCCGTCCCTGCCAACGCATGACTGGAGTGTCAATCTGGTCGGGGATGCGGTAGGGCCCGACAGACAGGTGGTGTTCACCATGAATAAAGAGTCAATCCAGCCCCTCAAAAGGTGCAATGGCCTAGTACATTACAGCGTAGGCCAGATCGTTATACACGTATATCGTGGTGATGCTCAGCGCGCTGCCTTCTCGGCTGCTCCGGGGGAACCGGAAAACGAATTACCAGAAGAGGAAGCGGAGGATTCCGATGCGGAAAGCATGTTATCCGCCACGTCCCTTGGCGATAGTGCTGTGAACAACTCGGAGATGGAGGACAGCCTACAGGACGAGGAAGCCCTCGACGTCACGGTGGTAGCAGCCAACGCTGAGCGATTAACATCTAACGCTACAGACAGCAAGACACCTGCAACGCCATATCGGGCAGTTAATCGGAACAACTCGTCGTTGATAGGCAACCTCCGGGATGGGGCAAACCTCGACGATATGGGGACGGCAGGGAAGTCTGTGCGCTCTCATGTTGGTGGTGCTTCAGATTAATCTGCACAAATCTAAAGTAGCTTCGGCTGCTTTAAGTAGTCGTCTTTCTAAAGGCGACGTGGATGTGGTCCTCATCCAAGAACCCTGGGTCAATAGCTCGAGAATCTGCGGATTGGGGACTAAGGGCTTCAAGCTCATTCGAGCCAGCGAGGAGAGCAAAGTCAGAACGTGTATTCTGGTCAAGTCTGAGTTGAACTCCTTTCTCCTACCTAATTACACCAATGGGGATATTACCGCTATCAGTCTAACGGTCGATAGCACCCGCCTGACGGTGGCTTCGGTCTACGACGCCGAAGAACCCCCACCACAAACGGAGGTGAAAGACCTGGTGTCAAATTTCTGCACGGGTAATCTTGTTATTGGAGCGGACGCCAATGCTCACCATGTCCAATGGGGGAGCTCCTACATCAATGCCAGGGGCGAGTCTCTGTTTGATTACCTCTTAACAACCAACCTGGTGATTTTCAACGTGGGTAATGAGCCTACTTTTATCACTAAGACCCGCAGGGAGGTCATAGACCTCACTATCTGTAGTGAAGGCGCTTATGAGTGGGTCAGAAAATGGCGGGTTCTGGAAGAACATTCTTTCTCCGACCACCGTTACATAGAAATGGTTTTAGACTTTATTGTAGAACAACCAATCATGAAGCGCAATCCACGTAATACTGATTGGCAGTTACACAATGAAATATTAGACAGAGACCTACCAGTACTGCCCTCACAAGCCCCCTCATCAGTAGAGGAGCTGGAGGATCTTGTTACTACATTTACATCGGCACTCTCAAATGCTCTAGGACAGGCTTGTCCAGTGCCAAAACCACGCGGTAAACACAGGCCACATTGGTGGTCCTACGATTTGGACTCGCTCCGAATATCATGCCGGAAACAATTTAACAAGGCCAAGAGCTTCGACTCTGAGCCTCATTGGCACGAATATAAAGCTAAACTAAGGGCCTACAAAAAAGCTCTGAGACAGGCGAAGAGAACCTCGTGGAGAAATTTCTGCACTGGCGTCGAAAAGGTCGACGACACAGCGAGACTTAGACGAGTCCTCTCGAAAAGTCAAACAACCATCAGCTATCTGCGAAAACCTGACGGATCCTGGACCAGCACGGAAGAGGAAACCCTTGAGCTGCTCTTGAATACACATTTTCCGGGGAATCTGCATGATGCACCACTAGCACCTGCAACAAACCTGGCAGTAAATATACCCATCACTGAGGAAAGAGTAAGGTGGGCAGTTAAGAGCTTTGAACCGTATAAGGCTGCCGGGCCGGACGGGATTATCCCCACGCAACTTATAAACACGTTGGAGACATCAGCTAAATGGCTGGTATTTCTCTTCACAGCCTGCCTGGCTCTCAACCACATTCCGGGCTCCTGGAGAAGCGCCACGGTAGTGTTTATCCCTAAGGCTGGGAAGGCATCCCACTACGAGCCAAAAGACTACAGACCGATCAGTCTCTCGTCCTTTGTACTAAAAACCTTTGAGAGGATACTAAGCGACTACCTCTTAACAACTATTGATAGCAACCTTATCTCTAGCTATCAGCATGCAAACACCAAGGGTAAATCAACAGAAACCGCTCTGCACAGCCTAGTGTCTGTCATTGAGAAATCGCTGTGTGAAAAGGACTACTGTCTCGTGGCCCTCCTAGACATTGAGGGGGCTTTCAACAATATAAGCCCGGAGGCTATCAACTCCGCTCTAACTAATCTGGGCGTAGATAGACCTCTAACTGATTTAATTGACCAACTTTTAAGGGGAAGGAAAATAGCTTCTTCACTTGGTACGGTTGAGTTATCACGTTATGTCACAAGGGGAACACCCCAGGGTGGTGTTCTTTCCCCGCTTTTATGGAACCTCACAGTCAACTCGTTGCTATGTGACACAAGCTGGGGGGGCGGGAAGATAGTGGCATACGCAGACGATTTAGCTATTGCATTCAGAGGCAAGTTCCCACAAACTCTGTGTGACCTGATGCAAGTAGCACTGCGAAAGTTTCGACGTGGTCCTCTCGCTGCGGACTTAGTATCAACCCAGGGAAGGTGGAACTTGTCCTCTTCACCAACCGGTACAAAATACCGCCACTAAGCCTACCAGAACTAGATGGCACGCGCCTGGGCTTGTCGGATAAGGCCAAGTTTCTAGGCATAGTTCTGGACAGGAAATTGAATTGGAAGGAGAATGTTCTTCAGCGCCAGAAGAAAGCTTGCATCGCTCTTTACACATGCAAAAGAGCCATTGGCAAAAAATGGGGGCTCAGCCCTACAGTATGCAGTTGGATCTACACGGCCATCATTCGCCCAATCATGCTTTATGGAGTCGTCGTATGGTGGCCTGCGCTGAGCAAGGCAACATACCTGAATCTGTTGCGGAAAGTCCATAGATCCAATATGATCTGTATAAGCGGTGCGCTAAGGACAACGCCCAACGAAGCCCTCCAGGTCATTCTGGGCATTTTGCCACTTGATCTGGAAGGGTTTCGGCCAGCGGCGGCATCAGCTCTGCGCCTAAGAGAAACCTCCAGTTGGGCTGCGGGTACTATTGGACACTCCAGTATTCTGGAATCTTACAGCTTTCTCCCTCTAAGCACAGATCGTTGTGCGACTACTACAGTCGGGGATAGCTGTTTCAAAATAAACATTCCCAGCAGAGAAGACTGGGAGAGGACGGATTGGTGTCCCGAAACAAATGGTGGCACTTCCATATACACCGACGGCTCGAAGTTGGACGGCAGAGTTGGAGGAGGAGTTTATTCAAGGGATTTGGACCTTGAGCTCTCCTTCAGACTACCTGATCATTGTAGCGTCTTCCAGGCGGAAGTCTCGGCAATCCTAGACGCCGCGGCCTGGTTAAGCAAACGTGTTATCGGAGAAGATATCGCTATTTTCAGCGATAGCCAAGCGGCCATCAAATCCCTTGGCTCATACACGTGCAACTCTGAACTGACGCTCAGCTGTCGTCGATCTCTTCAGGAGATGGCCCAACAGAACCGCGTAAACCTCATATGGGTCCCGGGACATAGGGACATTGAGGGAAACTGTAAGGCAGACGAGCTTGCCAGGCAGGGCACGACCAAGCAGGTTCTTCAGGATAAAGAGCGCTTAGGTATGCCGTTTGCCACATGCAAACTAATGCTGAAGGAGCACACACTCCGTCAAGCCAACGAAAGATGGCTGCTATCCCCAGGGTGTCGCATATCGAAACAAACCTGGCCAAAATGGGATCTTAAAAGGTCTAGACGCATTTATGCCCTAACTAGGAGGGAAATCTGCATATTGATAGGGGTATTAACCGGCCACTGCCTCATTGGTAGGCATGCAGAAAGGCTAGGTGTGCCCTACCGACGATGCTGCAGGAGTTGCAAAGATGATGAGGAGGAGGAAACAGTGGAGCACCTCATCTGCAACTGTCCGGCTTTAAGCGGCGCGAGAACGCGCTTTTTGGGAGTTCCGTTCCTGGATAGCCTAAGCCAGATCGCGGAAATGGACATAAAGGACTTGATGGGCTTCATAAAGTCATCTAAGTGGTTCGAGGAGGAGTAACGGTGTCGGTTTAGGAGTGTCAGTCCCGGGATTCTGCTATGTGGAAAATCCCAACAGCTCAGGGATTTTCCATATGGCTGGGTCCCGGGACTGACTTTCCTTGTGTTGGTGGTATCACAACGGGCCTTTCAAAACTGGCCTAAGTGTGCCTCTGCGGCAGCCACTTGAACCTAACCTAACCTAACCTGTTTTAAATCGTTTGTAGTTTTTTATTCGATAAAAAATTTTTTTTTGCTCCAAAGGTTTCGGAGTAATCGATAACGCATGTCAAAACAAAGCAGAATTCAGCAATTTGAAAGCACTAAAAGTACTTTTCCTACAACTACAAACGATAAAATTGATTTTAGTGAAATTTTTTTTGTAGCTTTTATAGTTACTCCGAAAATACAATATATTGTGCAGAAACCAAGCAAATGAAGTAAATTTTGTTTTTTTTCGTTGAAATATGTTTTAAATCGTTTGTAGTTTTTATCCGAAAAAAACAATTTTTTGCTCCGAAGGTCTCGGAGTAATCGATAACGCATGTCAAAAAAAGGCAAAATTCAGCAATTTGAAAGCACTAAAACTACTTTTCCTACAACTACAAACGACAAAATTGATTTTAGTGAAATTTTTTTTGTAGCTTTTATAGTTACTCCGAAAATACAATATATTGTGCAGAAACCAAGCAAATGAAGTAAATTTTGGTTTTTTTTTGTTAAAATATGTTTTAAATCCTTTGTAGTTTTTATCCGAAAAAAAATTTTATTTTGCTCCAAAGGTTTCGGAGTAATCGTTAACGCATGTCAAAAAAAGGCAGAATTCAGGAATTTGAAAGCACTAAAACTACTTTTCCTACAACTACAAACGACAAAATTGATTTTAGTGAAATTTTTTTTGTAGCTTTTATAGTTACTCCGAAAATACAATATATTGTGCAGAAACCAAGCAAATGAAGTAAATTTTGGTTTTTTTTTGTTAAAATATGTTTTAAATCCTTTGTAGTTTTTATCCGAAAAAAAATTTTATTTTGCTCCAAAGGTTTCGGAGTAATCGTTAACGCATGTCAAAAAAAGGCAGAATTCAGGAATTTGAAAGCACTAAAACTACTTTTCCTACAACTACAAACGACAAAATTGATTTTAGTGAAATTTTTTTTGTAGCTTTTATAGTTACTCCGAAAATACAATATTTTGTGCAGAAACCAAGCAAATGAAGTAAATTTTGGTTTTTTTTGTTGAAACATGTTTTAAATCGTTTGTAGTTTTTTATCCGAAAAAATTTTTTTTTGCTCCAAAGGTTTCCGAGTAATCAATAAAGCATGTCAAACAAAGGCAGAATTCAGCAATTTGAAAGCACTAAAAGTACTTTTCCTACAACTACAAACGACAAAATTGATTGTAGTGCAATTTTTTTTTTGTAGCTTTTATAGTTACTCCGAAAATCCAATATATTGTGCAGAAACCAAGCAAATGAAGTAAATTTTTTTTTTTTGTTGAAATATTTTTTAAATCGTTTGTAGTTTTTTATCCGAAAAAAAAATTTTTTTGCTCCGAAGGTTTCGGAGTAATCGATAACGCCTGTAAAAAAAGGCAGAATTCAGGAATTCGAAAGCACTAAAGTACTTTTCCTACAACTAGAAACGACAAAATTGATTGTAGTGAAATTTTTTTTTTGTAGCTTTTATAGTTACTCCGAAAATACAATATATTGTGCAGAAACCAAGCAAATGAAGTAAATTTTTGTTGAAATGTGTTTTAAATCGTTGTAGTTTTTTATCCGAAAAAAAAAAATTTTTTTGCTCCAAAGGTTTCGGAGATATCGCATAATGCAATCACGCTGGAACCCGCTTTCAAAAAATTCAAACTTTTTTTTGCATTTTTGTGAACTACAAACGACGGGATTGATTGTAGTGAAATTAATTTTTTTTTTGCTCCAAAGGTTTCGGAGATATCGCCCCAAAATGGTCCCAAATTGGTCCCGAAATGGTCTTAAAGTGATCCCATAGTTACCTAAAGCGACCACAAGGGATCCCAAAGTGGCCCAAAATATTCCCAAATAGGCCCCAAAATGTACCCAAATTGGCCCCAAAATGGTCCCAAATTGGCCCCGAAATGGTCTTAAAATGATCCCATAGTAACCTAAAGCGACCACAATGGATCCCAAAGTGGCCCCAAAATGTTCCCAAATTGGCTCCAAGATTGTCCCAAATTGGCCCCGAAATGGTCTTAAAGTCATCCCATTGTTACCTAAAGCCACCACAAGGGATCCCAAAGTGGCCCCAAAGTGTTCCCAAATTGGCCCCGAAATGGTCTTAAAGTCATCCCATAGTGACCTAAAGCGATCACAAGGGATCCCAAAGTGGCCCCAAAATGTTCCCAAATAGGCCCCGAAATGTTCCCAAATTGGCCCCAAAATTGTACCAAATTGGCCCCGAAATGGTCTTAAAGTCATCCTATAGTGACCTAAAGCGACCACAAGGAATCCCAAAGTGGCCCCGAAATGGTCATAAAGTGATCCCATAGTGACCTAAAGCGACCACAAGGGATCCCAAAGTGGCCCCAAAATGTTCCCAAATTTACCCCAAATTGGCCCCGAAATGATCTAAAAGTGATCCCATAGTGACCTAAAGCCACCACAAGGGATCCCAAAGTGGCCCCAAAATGTTCCCAAATTGGCCCCGAAATGGTCTTAAAGTGATCCCATAGTGACCTAAATCCACCACAAGGGATCCCAAAGTTTCCCCAAAATGTTCCCAAATTGGCCCCAAAATTGTCCCATATTGGCCCCGAAATGGTCTTGAAGTGATCCCATAGTGACCTATAGCCACCACAAGGGATCCAAAAGTGGCCCCAAAATGTTCCCAAATTGGCCCCAAAATGGTCCCAAATTGGCCCGGAAATGGTCTTAAAGTGATCCCATAGTGACCTAAAGCCCCCACAAGGGATCCCAAAGTGGCCCCAAAATGTTCCCATATTGGCCCCGAAATGGTCTTAAAGTGATCCCATAGTGACCTAAAGCCACCACAATTGATCCCAAAGTGGCCCCAAAATGTTATTGGCCTCGAAATGGTCTTAAAGTGATCCCATAGTGACCTAAAGCCACCACAAGGGATCTCAAAGTGGCCCCGAAATGGTCTTAAACTGATCCCAAAATGGTTCCAAATTGGCCCCGAAATGGTCATAAAGTGATCCCATAGTGACCTAAAGCGACCACAAGGGATCCCAAAGTGGCCCCAAAATGTTCCCAAATTTACCCCAAATTGGCCCCGAAATGATCTAAAAGTGATCCCATAGTGACCTAAAGCCACCACAAGGGATCCCAAAGTGGCCCCAAAATGTTCCCAAATTGGCCCCGAAATGGTCTTAAAGTGATCCCATAGTGACCTAAATCCACCACAAGGGATCCCAAAGTTTCCCCAAAATGTTCCCAAATTGGCCCCAAAATTGTCCCATATTGGCCCCGAAATGGTCTTGAAGTGATCCCATAGTGACCTATAGCCACCACAAGGGATCCAAAAGTGGACCCAAAATGTTCCCAAATTGGCCCCAAAATGGTCCCAAATTGGCCCGGAAATGGTCTTAAAGTGATCCCATAGTGACCTAAAGCCCCCACAAGGGATCCCAAAGTGGCCCCAAAATGTTCCCATATTGGCCCCGAAATGGTCTTAAAGTGATCCCATAGTTACCTAAAGCCCCCACAAGGGATCCCAAAGTGGCCCCAAAATTGTCCCATATTGGCCCCGAAATGGTCTTGAAGTGATCCCATAGTGACCTAAAGCGATCACAAGGGATCCCAAAGTGGCCCCAAAATGTTCCCAAATAGGCCCCGAAATGTTCCCAAATTGGCCCCAAAATTGTACCAAATTGGCCCCGAAATGGTCTTAAAGTCATCCTATAGTGACCTAAAGCGACCACAAGGAATCCCAAAGTGGCCCCGAAATGGTCATAAAGTGATCCCATAGTGACCTAAAGCGACCACAAGGGATCCCAAAGTGGCCCCAAAATGTTCCCAAATTTACCCCAAATTGGCCCCGAAATGATCTAAAAGTGATCCCATAGTGACCTAAAGCCACCACAAGGGATCCCAAAGTGGCCCCAAAATGTTCCCAAATTGGCCCCGAAATGGTCTTAAAGTGATCCCATAGTGACCTAAATCCACCACAAGGGATCCCAAAGTTTCCCCAAAATGTTCCCAAATTGGCCCCAAAATTGTCCCATATTGGCCCCGAAATGGTCTTAAAGTCATCCAATAGTGACCTAAAGCGACCACAATAACATATCATAAGATGTCATATCATATGATGTCATATCATGTGATGTCATATCATGTGATGCCATATCATATGATGTCATATCATGTGATGTCATATCATGTGATGTCATATCATGTGATGTCATATCACATGATTTCCTATCATATGATGTCATATCATGTGATGCCATATCATATGGTGTCATATCATGTGATGTCATTTAGGCTATACTACTAACAGTATGACGTTATATTGATGTTAGCAGCAGCTGGAGCTGTACAATACATTACATTATAATTGGATCTATAAGCGTTGCCTACATTTAGGCTATACTACTAACAGTGTGGCGTTGTACATAAAATTGGAGCTGTATAGGCTATACTGTTAACAGGTTAAGGATGTACTGCTCGAAAGTCATAAATATGCTCATTGAGTTTTCATAAATAATATAATTGCATAAGTTGATAAAAAGTGGAATGCAATAGCTTTACCGCGGCAGTCCCCGAGTGCCACACGTCCCTTTTTTATAGCTTTTATAGTTACTCCGAAAATACAATATATTGTGCAGAAACCAAAAAAATGAAGTAAATTTTGGTTTTTTTTGTTGAAATATGTTTTAAATCGTTTGTAGTTTTTATCCGAAAAAAAATTTTTTTTGCTCCGAAGGTTTCGGAGTAATCGATAACGCATGTCAAAAAAGGCAGAATTCAGCAATTTGAAAGCACTAAAACTACCGACGATGCTGTAGGAGTTGTAAGGATGATGAGGAGGAGGAAACGGTGAAGCACCTCATCTGCAACTGCCCGGCTTTAAGTGGCGCGAGAATGCGGTTTTTGGGAGTTCCCTTCCTGGTTAGCCTACGCCAGGTCACGGAGCTGGACATAAAGGACCTGATGGCCTTCATCAAGTCATCTAAATGGTTCGAGGAGGAGTAAGCTTTTTGTAGCTTTTATAGTACCTCCGAAAATACAATATATTGTGCAGAAACCAAGCAAATGAAGTAAATTTTGGTTTTTTTTTTTGTTGAAATCTCTTTTAAATCGTTTGTAGTTTTTGAACCGAAAAAAAATTTTTTTTTCTCCAAAGGTTTCGGAGTAATCGCTAACGCATGTCAAAAAAGGCCCTATAAAAGGGCCCTAAGGCCGGCGAAGAGAACTTCGTGGAGAGATTTCTGCACCGGGGTCGAAAAGGTCGATGATACGGCGAGACTTAGACGAGTGCTCTCAAAAACTCAAACAGCCATTAGCTATTTGCGGAAGCCTGACGGATCGTGGACTTGCACGGAAGGGGAAACCCTGGAGCTGCTATTGAATACACACTTTCCGGGGAACTTGCATGAAGCACCTTTAGCATCTGCAACAAATATGGCAGTGAATATACCCATCACGGAGGAAAGGGTAAGGTGGGCGATCAAAAGCTTTGAGCCGTTCAAGGCTGCTGGGCCAGACGGGATTTTCCCCGCACAACTCATAAACACGTTGGAAACATCGGCTAAATGGCTGGTATTTCTCTTTTCAGCCTGCCTGGCTCTCAACTACATTCCGCACTCCTGGAGAAGCGCCAAGGTAGTCTTTATTCCTAAGGCTGGGAAGGCCTCACACTATGAGCCTAAGGACTACAGACCGATCAGTCTCTCGTCCTTTGCACTCAAAACCTTCGAGAGGATAATTAGCGATTATCTCTCCTCTACTATTGATAGCAACCTTATCTCTAGCTATCAACATGCATACACCAAAGGTAAATCAACGGAAACTGCGCTTCACAGCCTTGTCTCTGTTATTGAAAAATCGTTGTATGAAAAAGATTACTGTCTCGTGGCCTTCCTAGACATTGAAGGTGCCTTCAACAATATAAGCCCGGAGGCTATTAACACCGCTCTAACTAATCTGGGCATAAGCAGGTCTCTTATTGGACTAATTGATAAGCTACTAAAGGGAAGGAAGATGGAGGACAGCCTACAGGACGAGGAAGTCCTCGACGTCACGGTGGTAGCAGCCAACGCTGAGCGATTAACATCTAACGCTACAAGCAGCAGGACTCCTGCAACGCCATATCGGGCAGTTAATCGGAACAACTCGTCGTTGATAGGCAACCTCCGGGATGGGGCAAACCTCGACGATATGGGGACGGCAGGGAAGTCTGTGCGCTCTCATGTTGGTGGTGCTTCAGATTAATCTGCACAAATCTAAAGTGGCTTCGGCTGCTTTAAGTAGTCGTCTTTCTAAAGGCGACGTGGATGTGGTCCTCATCCAAGAACCCTGGGTCAATAGCTCGAGAATCTGCGGATTGGGGACTAAGGGCTTCAAGCTCATTCGAGCCAGCGAGGAGAGCAAAGTCCGAACGTGTATTTTGGTCAAGTCTGAGTTGAACTCCTTTCTCCTATCTAACTACACCAATGGTGATATTACCGCTATCAGTCTAACGGTCGACAGCACCCGCCTGACGGTTGCGTCGGTCTATATGCCCTACGACGCCGAAGAACCCCCACCACAAACGGAGGTGAAAGACCTGGTGTCAAATTTCTGCACGGGTAATCTTATTATTGGAGCGGACGCTAATGCTCACCATGTCCAATGGGGGAGTTCCGATATCAATGCCAGGGGCGAGTCTCTGTTTGATTACCTCTTAACAACCAACCTGGTAATTTGCAACGTGGGTAATGAGCCTACTTTTATCACTAAGACCCGTAGGGAGGTCATAGACCTCACTATCTGTAGTGAAGGCGCTTATGGGTGGGTCAGAAAATGGCGGGTTCTGGAAGAACATTCATTCTCCGACCACCGTTACATAGAAATGGTTTTAGACTTTATTGTAGAACAACCAATCATGAAGCGCAATCCACGTAACACAAATTGGCAGTTACACAATGAAATATTAGGCAGAGACCTCCCAGTACTGCCCTCACAAGCCCCCTCATCAGTAGAGGAGCTGGAGGATCTTGTTACTACATTTACATCGGCGCTCTCAAATGCTCTAGGACAGGCTTGTCCAGTGCCAAAACCACGCGGTAAACACAGGCCACATTGGTGGTCCTACGATTTGGACTCGCTCCGAATATCATGCCGGAAACAATTTAACAAGGCCAAGAGCTTCGGCTGTGAGCCTCATTGGCACGAATATAAAGCTAAACTAAGGGCCTACAAAAAAGCTCTGAGACAGGCGAAGAGAACCTCGTGGAGAAATTTCTGCACTGGCGTCGAAAAGGTCGACGACACAGCGAGACTTAGACGAGTCCTCTCGAAAAGTCAAACAACCATCAGCTATCTGCGAAAACCTGACGGATCCTGGACCAGCACGGAAGAGGAAACCCTTGAGCTGCTCTTGAATACACATTTTCCGGGGAATCTGCATGATGCACCACTAGCACCTGCAACAAACCTGGCAGTAAATATACCCGTCACTGAGGAAAGAGTAAGGTGGGCAATTAAAAGCTTTGAACCGTATAAGGCTGCCGGGCCGGACGGGATTATCCCCGCGCATCTTATAAACACGTTGGAGACATCAGCTAAATGGCTGGTATTTCTCTTCACAGCCTGCCTGGCTCTCAACCATATTCCGGGCTCCTGGAGAAGCGCCACGGTAGTGTTTATCCCTAAGGCTGGGAAGGCATCCCACTACGAGCCAAAAGACTACAGACCGATCAGTCTCTCGTCCTTTGTACTCAAAACCTTTGAGAGGATACTAAGCGACTACCTCTCAACGACTATTGATAGCAACCTTATTTCTAGCTATCAGCATGCATACACCAAGGGTAAATCAACAGAAACCGCTCTGCACAGCCTAGTATCGGTCATTGAGAAATCGCTGTGTGAAAAGGACTACTGTCTCGTGGCCTTCCTAGACATTGAGGGGGCTTTCAACAATATAAGCCCGGAGGCTATCAACTCCGCTCTAACTAATCTGGGCGTAGATAGACCTCTAACTGGTTTAATTGACCAACTTTTAAGGGGAAGGAAAATAGCTTCTTCACTTGGTACGGTTGAGTTATCACGCTATGTCACAAGGGGAACCCCCCAGGGTGGTGTCCTTTCCCCGCTTTTATGGAACCTCACAGTCAACTCGTTGCTACGTGACACAAGTTGGGGGGCGGGTAGATAGTGGCATACGCAGACGATTTAGCTATTGCATATAGGGGCAAATTCCCACAAACCCTGTGTGACTTGATGCAAGTAGCACTGCGAGAAGTTTCGACGTGGTCCTCTCGCTGCGGACTTAGTATCAACCCGGGGAAAGTGGAACTTGTCCTCTTCACCAACCGGTACAAAATACCGCCACTAAGCCTACCAGAACTAGATGGCACGCGCCTGGGCTTGTCGGATAAGGCCAAGTTTCTAGGCATAGTTCTGGACAGGAAACTGAATTGGAAGGAGAATGTTCTTCAGCGCCAGAAAAAAGCTTGCATCGCTCTTTACACATGCAAAAGAGCCATTGGCAAAAAATGGGGGCTCAGCCCTAGAGTATGCAGTTGGATCTACACGGCCATAATTCGTCCAATCATGCTATATGGAGTCGTCGTATGGTGGCCTGCGCTGAGCAAGGCAACATACCTGAATCTGTTGCGGAAAGTCCATAGATCCAATATGATCTGTATAAGCGGTGCGCTAAGGACAACGCCCAACGAAGCCCTCCAGGTCATTCTGGGCATTTTACCACTTGATCTGGAAGGGTTTCGGTCAGCAGCGGCATCAGCTCTGCGCCTAAGAGAAACCTCCAGTTGGGGGGCGGGTACTATTGGACACTCCAGTATTCTGGAATCTTACAGCTTTCTCCCTCTAAGCACAGATCGTTGTGCGACCACTACAGTCGGTGATAGCTGTTTCAAAATAAACATTCCCAGCAGAGAAGACTGGGAGAGGACGGATTGGTGTCCCGAAATAAATGGTGGCACTTTCATATACACCGACGGCTCGAAGTTGGACGGCAGAGTTGGAGGAGGGGTTTATTCAAGGGATTTGGACCTTGAGCTCTCCTTCAGACTACCTGATCATTGTAGCGTCTTCCAGGCGGAAGTCTCGGCAATCCTAGACGCCGCGGCCTGGTTAAGCAAACGTGTTATCGGAGAAGATATCGCTATTTTCAGCGATAGCCAAGCGGCCATCAAATCCCTTGGCTCATACACGTTCAACTCTGAACTGACGCTCAGCTGTCGTCGATCTCTTCAGGAGATGGCCCAACAGAACCGCGTAAACCTCATATTGGTCCCGGGACATAGGGACATTGAGGGAAACTGTAAGGCAGACGAGCTTGCCAGGCAGGGCACGACCAAGCAGGTTCTTCAGGATAAAGAGCGCTTAGGTATGCCGTTTGCCACATGCAAACTAATGCTGAAGGAGCACACCAAGCCAACGAAAGATGGCTGCAATCCCCAGGGTGTCGGATATCGAAACAAACCTGGCCAAAATGGGATCTTAAAAGGTCTAGACGCATTTATGCCCTAACTAGGAGGGCAATCTGCATATTGATAGGGGTATTAACCGGTCACTGCCTCATTGGTAGGCATGCAGAAAGGCTAAGTGTGCCCTACCGACGATGCTGCAGGAGTTGCAAAGATGATGAGGAGAAGGAAACAGTGGAACACCTCATCTGCAACTGTCCGGCTTTAAGCGGCGCGAGAACGCGCTTTTTGGGAGTTCCGTTCCTGGATAGCCTAAGCCAGATCGCGGAACTGGACATAAAGGACTTGATGGCCTTCATAAAGTCATCTAAGTGGTTCGAGGAGGAGTAACGGTGTCGGTTTAGGAGTGTCAGTCCCGGGATTCTGCTATGTGGAAAATCCCAACAACTCAGGGATTTTCCATTTGGCTGGGTCCCGGGACTGACTTTCCTTGTTTGGTGGTATCACAACGGGCCTTTCAAAACTGGCCTAAGTGTGCCTCTGCGGCAGCCACTTGAACCTAACCTAAAGGGAAGGAAAATAGTTTCTACACTGGGCACAGTTGATTTCTCACGCTATGTCACAAGAGGAACGCCTCAGGGTGGTGTTCTCTCTCCGCTTTTATGGAACCTCACTGTAAACTCGTTGCTACGAGACACAAGCTGGGGGGGCGGGAGGATAGTTGCATATGCAGACGATTTAGCTATTGCATACAGGGGCAAATTCCCACAAACCCTGTGTGACTTGATGCAAGTAGCACTGCGAGCAGTTTCCTCGTGGTCATCTCGCTGCGGACTTAATATCAACCTTGGAAAAGTGGAGCTTGTCCTTTATACTAACCGGTACAAAATACCAACGCTAAGCCTACCAGAACTAAATGGCGTGCGCCTGAACTTGGCTGACAAAGCCAAATTCCTAGGCATAGTTCTGGATAGAAAGTTTAACTGGAAGGAGAATGTCATCCAGCGCCAGAGGAAAGCGTGCATTGTACTTTACACCTGTAAAAGAGCCATTGGCAAAAAATGGGTGCTCAGTCCCAAAATCTGCAGATGGATTTACACTGCGATAATCCGGCCGGAGTCGTGGTATGGTGGCCTGCGCTGAGCAAGGCAGCCAACCTAAACCTGTTAGGTAAAGTCCACAGATCTAGCATGATCTGTATAAGCGGCGCGTTGAGAACCACGCCCAACGAAGCTCTCCAGGCCATTCTTAGCATTTTGCCACTCGATCTGGAAGGGTACCGGGCAGCGGCAGCATCGGCTCTGCGTCTAAGGGAAACTTCCGGCTGGGGCGCAGGCACTACTGGACACTCCGGTATTCTGGATTCTTACAGCTTTCTCCCTCCGAGCACGGACCGTTGTGCAACCACAACAGTCGGAGATAGCTGGTTCAGAATAAACATTCCCAGCAGGGAAGACTGGGAGAGGACGGATCGGTGTCCTGCTACTAATGGCGGCATTTCCATATACACCGACGGTTCGAAGTTGGACGGCAGAGTTGGAGGAGGGATTTATTCCAAGGATCTGGACCTTGAGCTTTCCTTCAGACTGCCTGATCATTGCAGCGTCTTCCAGGCTGAGGTCTCAGCAATCATGGACGCCGCGGCTTGGATAGGGCAACACGCTATCGGACAGAATATCGTTATTTTCAGCGATAGCCAAGCGGCAGTCAAATCCCTTGGCTCTTACTTGTTCAACTCTGAACTGACGCTCAGCTGTCGTCGATCTCTTCAGGAGATGGCCCAACAGAACCGCGTGAGCCTCACATGGGTCCCGGGACACAGGGACATTGAGGGAAACTGTAGGGCAGACGAACTTGCTAGGCAGGGCACGACCAAGCAGGTTCTTCAGGATAAAGAACGCTTAGGTATGCCCTTTGCCACATGCAAGCTAATGGTGAAGGAGCATACACTCCGACAAGCTAATGAAAGATGGCTTTTATCGCCAGGGTGCCGAGTATCCAAACAATCCTGGCCAAAATGGGATATTAAAAGATCTAAATATATTTACACCCTAAGAAGAAGGGATATATCTATATTAATAGGGGTTTTAACCGGGCACTGCCTTATTGGAAGGCACGCAGCAAGGCTGGGTGTACCCTACCGACGATGCTGTAGGAGTTGCAAAGATGATGAGGAGGAGGAAACGGTGGAGCATCTCATCTGCAACTGCCCGGCATTAAGCGGCGCGAGAAGGCGCTTTTTCGAAGTTCCCTTCCTGGATAGCCTACGCCAGGTAGCGGAGCTGGACATAAAGGACTTGATGGCTTCCATCAAGTCATCTAAATGGTTCGAGGAGGTGTAACGGTGTCGGTTTTAGGAGTGTCAGCCCCGGGATTCTGCTATGTGGAGATTCCCAATAGCACTGGGATTTTCCATATGGCCGGGTCCCGGGACTGACTTTCCTAGTGTTGATGGTATCACAACGGGCCTTTTAATACTGGCCTAGGTGTGCCTTTGCGGCAGCCACTTCTACCTAACCTAACTTGTAGGAAAAGTACTTTTAGTGCTTTCAAATTGCTGAATTCTGCCTTTTTTGACATGCGTTATCGATTACTCCGAAACCGTTGGAGCAAAAAAAATTTTTTTTTTTCGGATAAAAACTACAAGCGATTTAAAACATATTTCAACAAAAAAAATACAAAGTTTACTTCATTGGCTTGGTTTCTGCACAATATATTGTATTTTCGGAGTACCTATAAAAGCTACAAAAAAAAGTTTCACTACAATCAATTTTGTCGTTTGTACTTGTAGGAAAAGTACTTTTAGTGCTTTCAAATTGCTGAATTCCGCCTTTCTTTGATATGCGTTACCGATTACTCCGAAGCCTTTGGAGCAAAAAAAAAAGAATTTCACTACAATCAATCTCATCGTTTGTAGTTCACAAAAATGCAAAAAAAATTTGAATTTTTTTAAAGCGGGTTGCAGAGTGATATGCATTAAGCGATATATCCGAAACCTTTGGAGCAAAAAAAAAGTGAATTTCACTACAATCAATCTCGTCGTTTGTAGTTCACAAAAATGCAAAAAAAGTTTGAATTTTTTCAAAGCGGGTTCCAGCGTGATGTGCATTAGGCGATATCTCCGAAACCTTTGGAGCAAAAAAAAATTATTTTTTTCGGATAGAAACCTACAAACGATTTAAAACATATTTCAACAAAAAAAAACCAAAATTTACTTAATTTGCTTGGTTTCTGCACAATATATTGTATTTTCGGAGTACATAACTATAAAAGCTACACAAAAAAAATTTCACTAAAATCAATTTTGTCGTTTGTAGTTATAGGAAAAGTACTTTTAGTGCTTTCAAATTGCTGAATTCTGCCTTTTTTGATATGCGTTATCGATTACTCCGAAACCGTTGGAGCAAAAAAAATTTTTTTTCGGATAAAAACTACAAGCGATTTAAAACATATTTCAACAAAAAAAATACAAAGTTTACTTCATTGGCTTGGTTTCTGCACAATATATTGTATTTTCGGAGTAACTATAAAAGCTACAAAAAAAAAGTTTCACTACAATCAATTTTGTCGTTTGTACTTGTAGGAAAAGTACTTTTAGTGCTTTCAAATTGCTGAATTCCGCCTTTTTTTGACATGCGTTACCGATTACTCCGAAGCCTTTGGAGCAAAAAAAAAAGAATTTCACTACAATCAATCTCATCGTTTGTAGTTCACAAAAATGCAAAAAAAAGTTTGAATTTTTTCAAAGCGGGTTTCAGCGTGATGTGCACTAGGCGATATCTCCAAAACCGTTGGAGCAAAAAAAAATTATTTTTTTCGGATAGAAACCTACAAACGATTTAAAACATATTTCAACAAAAAAAAACCAAAATTTACTTCATTTGCTTGGTTTCTGCACAATATATGGTATTTTCGGAATAACTATAAAAGCTACAAAAAAAAAATTCACTAAAATTACTCCGAAACCTTTGGAGCAAAAAAATTTTTTTTTCGGATAAAAAACTACAAACGATTTAAAACATATTTCAACAAAAAAAACAAAATTTACTTCATTTGCTTGGTTTCTGCACAATATATTGTATTTTCGGAGTACATAACTATAAAAGCTACACAAAAAAAATTTCACTACAATCAATTTTGTCGTTTGTAGTTGTAGGAAAAGTACTTTTAGTGCTTTCAAATTGCTGAATTCTGATTTTTTGACATGCGTTATCGATTACTCCGAAACCTTTGGAGCAAAAAAAAAATTTTTTTTCGGATAAAAAACTACAAACGATTTAAAACATATTGCAGCAAAAAAAACCAAAATTTACTTCATTTGCTTGGTTTCCGCACAATATATTGTATTTTCGGGGTAACTATAAAAGCTACAAACAAAAAAAGGGACGTGTGGCACTCGGGGACTGCCGCGGTAAAGCTATTGCAAGTCACTTTTTATCAACTTATGCAATTATAATATTTATGAAAACTCAATGAGCATATTTATGACTTTCGAGCAGTACAGCCTTAACCTGTTAACAGTATAGCCTATACAGCTCCAATTTTATGTACCAAGCCACAATGGTAGTAGTATAGCCTAAATGTAGGCAACGCTTACAGATCCAATTTTAATGTTATGTAATGTACAGCTCCAGCTGCTGCTAACATCAATATAACGTCATACTGTTAGTAGTATAGCCTAAATGACATCACATGATATGATACGAAATCATATTATATGATATAACATGATATGACATCACATGATATGGCATCACATACTATGACATCACATGATATGACATCATATGATATGGCATCACATGATATGACATCACATGATATGACATCATATGATATGACATTGTGGTCGCTTTAGGTCACTATTGGATGACTTTAAGACCATTTCGGGGCCAATTTGGGACCATTGTGGGCCCAATTTGGGTACATTTTGGGGCCACTTTGGGATCCCTTGTGGTGGCTTTAGGTCACTATGGGATCACTTTAAGACCATTTCGGGGCCAATTTTGGAACATTTTGGGGCCACTTTGGGATCCCTTGTGGTGGCTTTAGGTCACTATGGGATCACTTTAAGACCATTTCGGGGCCAATTTGGGAACATTTTGGGGCCACTTTGGGATCCCTTGTGGTGGCTACAGGTCACTATGGGATCACTTTATGACCATTTAGGGGCCAATATGGGAACATTTTGGGGCAACTTTGGGATCGCTTGTGGTGGTTTTAGGTCACTATCGGTGTTACCGTCGTTGCAGTTATGCACGTAGCCAAGCGGATAAATAAATGACCAAATTTTAAGAGAACTTTGTACATTTAATTTCAATATTATTTCAATGATTTCGTTTACAAAGCGTAGTACCTAAAACTATAAGGAGAAGAACTTTAAAATAATTTGTCTTAAACCGCTGACGACTAATTGAAGTTTGCTAATGACTTCATGTAGGTATATAAATGCATGTAAAAAATTATAACGTGATATAGGATGAAGGAAATAGGATAAAGATTAAATACATATGTACATGTGTGTGTATATTAAGCGAATGTATATCGCGTGATTTATATGCATTACATAGTAAAATAGAGAAACGGTATGTGCAGTACTCCGTCCTTAACTAGACCATAGACGGCGGTAACATCCCCTCGGCCGTAAATGAGTCCGGTCCAGCGAGTTTACCATTTGAAACTCCAACGTCCAAAACTGCTAGCTTCGTAACAGGTCGTTGAAATATGCCTTTATTTGTCTTGATCATTACGGATCTCACTTGACCGTCCTTGGCTACCTGAACGTCGGTTATGATGCCTTTAGGCCAGCTGTTGCGTGGGAGATCAGAGTCGACTATTATTGGTACGTCACCGACTTTAACCGGGTCTTGCTTGCTGAACCATTTATTTCGACGAGCTATCATTGGCGAATATTCTTTGGTCCAACGGCGCCAGAACTGGTCAGCGAATTTTTGTGTTTGACGCCAGCGCTGGCGTAAGTCTGTGTTGTTGAAAATAGGTTTAAATCCATCTGATGAGCCCATCAGCAGGTGATTTGGAGTGATAGCCTCGTCATCAGATGATTCGACGGAAACGAAAGTAAGCGGTCGGGCGTTGATGATGAACTCGACCTCGTTTAGTGCACATCGAATACTTTCATCGTTGGGCAGATACAGTAAAGTACATTTTTTATGGCTCTGATTAGCCTTTCCCAGGCGCCGCCCATGTGCGGTGCTCCAGGCGGATTAAATTTCCACTTGATATTTTCGTTTATTATTTTCTCCGCGGCCCATTGTCCGAAAACATCTCGCGTCCAGACTATGTGCCACCTCAATGTGAATAGCGCGTACTGTGAGACAAGTAAATATAACGCCCCACCTCTTTTCACGGCGCCTTCCAACCGACACGAATAAGGGGCCAAAGTAATCGATTCCAGTGAACGTAAAGGGTCGTTCAAATGCAGCAAGCCTTGCCAACGGCAAAGCGGCCATCTGTGGTATTTTGCGTGTGGCGCTATTATTTTTGCACGCTTGACACAATCTTCGAACTTTACGATACAGCACTCTAAGACGTGGGATGTAGTACCGGCTTCTTAGACGATTGATCAAGGATTCGTGCATTTGGTGGTGAAAACGCTCGTGGTACCAGCGTGTGATTAAAAATGTTATGTTATGACTTTGAGGCAGTATTATTGCATCGCCATGATTATTTAAATGCTCTGCCCTGCCTTTGCTTCTAAGAATCCCCATTTCATCTAGGTAAACATTAAGAGAAATTAGTTTGCTAGTGTTATGGATAGGCTTACCACGTTGAAGATTATAAATTTCTTCGCTGTATTCCGCGGATTGAGCGTACTTTACTAAAAATGTGTGAGCAGCTTCAAGCATCTCGTTTGTTACCATTTCGGGTTTTTTCATGTGTTTTGATTTTGCAATTGACCTTTTTATGATTAAAATGAATGTTGCGACGGCCCGCAGCAAGCGTTTCCAACATGAAAAATAGTTAAAGTCTGGTGGACGAATATCAGTCGTTTGGATAAGCATTACGTGGTGTCTTATTTCGGACTCTTCTTCTTCGGTTTTTTCAGGTATACTGCTAGCAGGCCAATGTTCACTATTCGACAACAAAAAGTCCGGCCCTGAGAACCAAGTTTTATCTTCCAGACGCAAATTAGTTTTTGTGGCAAGATCGGCTGGATTCAAATTAGACGGCACCCATTTCCATTGCTCGACATTTGTTTTTTCTTATATTTCGCCTACGCGATGCATTACGAATTGTTGAAATCCTCTCGGGTCCATACGAAGCCACCTTAACGTAGTTTTTGAGTCAGTCCAATAAAATTGTGAAGTGGTTCGTATACGTTGTACGCTCAGAACGTTTTCTGCTAACTTTATGCCGACAAGAGCAGCTTGCAGTTCCAATCGTGGTATGGATACTGGGTTGAGTGGCGCCAGTGGAAAATCTGAAAATATATCTGAAAACATCGTTAATGGGTTCCCAAAACATACCTAGAACCTTGGTAGTTGAGCCCCACTCCCGAGACATCTGGCCGATTTAAGGATCTGGTTCTAAGCTTCTTAGCACTGCCATTGAACTCGATGACCAATTGCGCATATTAAACCCAGCGGCTGCGTGTATTTGCTTCACCTGTAGCTCGATTCCCTAACTTTTAACCACTCGCCAAGCGTTTAGGTTTTCTCCAGGGTTTGGCGTTTGTTCTTAACGAAACTGTGATTCTCTAACTTGCCTTAACCGCATTTCCATATTTTCAATATTTCGCACCAAATAAAGCGCCACAAACTCAAAAGAACATTTTTATTTCAATTTAAATTTATTATTTTCTCTTAAACACTTTTAAACACTATCAAATTAATCCGCGATAACTAGCTACAATAAAAGTGTTAGCGAAAACAGCTGATCGAGCTTATCGACTTTTAGTGTGGTTAACACTTAGAGAATAGGGAAAAGCGATAAAAATGGCGTTAAACAGAATTAACGCTAACACTTGGCGATAAAATAGTTAGGGAATCGACCTACTGAGTTGCCAACTCTATAGCAGACTGTTCATCATCCGTGCTGTCAATAAAGTCATCAACATAGTGATATTTGTGAATGGCTTCCACCGCTCGGGGATACTTGTCGCGAAACTTGTCAGCATTTTTATCGCGAACAAAATGTGCGATACATGGGGCGCAACTTACGCCAAAACTAAGCGCAGACATGACATATGAGCTGGGATAATTTTCGTCGTCGTTATTGTCGCACCACAAGAACCATTGAGCATGCATATCGCTTTCTCTAACGTTTATTTGGTGGAACATATCCGCGATATCTCCACACACTGCTATCCTACCTACTCTGAAGGCGAGCAACACATTTACCAAAGAGTTGAGTAGGTCAGGTCCGCTCAATAAAAAATTGTTGAGTGAGGCCCCGTTTGATTTAGCAGCGGCGTCCCATACTAAGCGTATTTTTCCCGGTTTGTTGGGATTTTTCACAAAAAAATCGGCAAGTACCATACCTTATCATTTGAAGCGGCTGCTTCGTCCAATGTTAGCTTGCGGGCATATCCTTTATTGACAAGATCGTTAATTTTCGCTTGAATCGTAGCTTTCAGGGTGGGCTCTTTTTTGAATTTGTTTTGCATACACATATACCGACGAAGCGCTTGATTGTAACTCTCTGGTAGGCGTAAATTATCGGTGCGCCACAACAATCCGATCTCGTAGTGTTCGTCGTTTTGTTTACAAGTTTCATTCAAGATTTGCATGGCTCGATTGTCGTCTGCAGATAAGAGTTGCTTTGGTTTAGGATTTTCAAGTTTGAAATACTCCTTCACAGTTTCATGTAGCTGTTGATCCTTTTGCTGACAGTCGCAAGCATGTATGTTTATGTGATATTCGTTATCGTTTTTGCCTACGCATCCTTGCAGCGTCCATCCGAGGCAACATTTGGTTGCTATTGGATCGTTAAATCTACCCTCTCTAATTTTTAAGGGTACTGCCAATCGCCAATTGTTTACCCCAATTAAAATTTTCGGATTCGCGTCGCTATATGAGCCTAAGGGTAGCCCTTTTAAATATGGGTGCTTTGATGCGATGTCTGCGACATTTAGCGATTTAGTAGGTAAATTCAGGATTTCGACAGTGTGCACGTCTTTTAGGGTGAATTTATGGCCATTGTGAATATTAGAAATATCTACTGACGCAACTAACGAATTGCTTTCCGTACGAGTGGTATTGCCCGTCCACCTTAAGCACAACGGACTTAGCTCACCTTCTATGCCTAGTTTCTTGAATAAGTTCTTTTCGATGAGTGTAACGGCGGAGCCCTCATATAAGAATGCGAAAGTTTGAATTACATTGTTTTTTGCATGAATATTTACGGGCACTATTCGAAAATACGAGTGCGTTTTACTATCTACACAACTATGTCGCTTCGATGACCATTCTTTTCTGACCCGACCACAATGTGTGTGTTGATAGACATGCTGTTTTTGTTTGGAGCGAAACTAACAAGAGTGCTAGCTGCCTCCGCAATCTGGTACAACCAGTCGCTAAACAGCTTTACCACTGGCGTGTTACTGTCTTTTGGGTACATTGCCCAATTTAATTTATGATTATTCGGCAGTTTTTCTAATAATTCTTTTACCTAGAGCGGATTTTGCATATGAGCGTGCATTTGACAACTCTCCATTGTTGCACATATGTTTCGTACACTTAGCGAAAAGTCGATGAGCATTTCTAATTTGTCTTTAACCACCGGCATATTCTTAGCTTTATTTATAACGCGATCTAAAATATGTTCCGGCCGCCCAAAGCACATTCGTGAAGTGGATATAATTTCAGGTACCATGTCTGGTAAGCACAACTTGCTTCTCACCATTTCTTTGGCTTTGCCTTTCAAGCACTCTTGTAATCTTATTAGATTTTCTGCATTTGAGAATCCAGCTGCAGACGTACTGTTTTCGAAGCTGCTTATAAATAATGGCCAGTCTTCGGGATCGCCGCTAAAATTTGGTAACCTCTTCGGTATTACATATCTTGCAGCTAGTTGTGTTGAAGTTGGTGAACTTGTGAAAGTGTTGGTACGCGTACATAGCTGGAAGTTTCTTGGCCCGCTAATATTTTATATTTCGATTCAATAAATTGTTGTTGTAGCTTCATTTCTTCCTCCAAACGTTGTATGTGCAAATTCTGTTGTGACACTTGCGCTGCCGACAAATCCCTTGTCATACCGAATGACATTAAATTTGGCGCTGATATACCGATGTTGTTTTGGCCATCGTTAAAATTTTGGCGGTTGAAGCTATTGTCAAAAATCGCTGCCTCTTGACCTCCGGGTAATAACGATGACGTCATTCTCGGCGTAAGCGTTGCGGATGTCGCAGCAGTGTTTGCAATAGAGCTGGTGGTTAGGTTTGTTGTTGGTGTAGTTATCACGCGATTCGCTGATGTTAAATTTGCCATGCTTGAAATGTCTGAGTACGTTGTTACTGTTGCTGGCTGTGACAAAAATGTTGTCGTTGCTATTCCATATATTGGTGGTGCTGTTGACAATGCCTGTGCCTCGTTGCTCACCCCTGTAGTTGTAGCTTTGATAATGCAAGCTTGGCAACTCCAATCCTTGCTTGCGATACTGCTATCCACGCCTACACAAGCGAAATGAAACCAACTATCGCATTGATCACACTGTACCATTTCTTCATTGTCTGGCTGGTCGCACTTATTGCAGTGATACTTTCTTCCCATGTTGATTTTAAATAGCTCTCGTTCGTGCGTGGGTTAGAACAAATTAAATTATAATGCAAGTTACCACGCGGTTGAGTTAAGCGATTGAAAGGGAATTTTCACACACCGTTCGCAATTAATTCATCAATTTTAAGTATTTAAAATTATTTTAAAGATTTGTTACCGTCGTTGCAGTTATGCACGTAGGCAAGCGGATAAATAAAAGACCAAATTTTAAGAGAACTTTGTACATTTAATTTCAATATTATTTCAATGATTTCGTTTACAAAGCGTAGTACAGAAAACTATAAGGGGAAGAACTTTAAAATAATTTATCTTAAACCGCTGACGACTAATTGACTACTGCCGTTTTAAGTTTGCTAATCACTTCATGAAGGTATATAAATGCATGTAAAAAACAAGTAAGGAAACCTGTTTTCGGCTGTGCCGAAGGCTAAATACCTTTCATGAATAAGCGTCACGATTTTCACTGTTTGATCCCCAGTACAGCCTGTGTGAATTTAACTTTAGCTCATACCGAAATTATCGGAGCTATCGATTATATGGGGACGATGTGTTATATTGGTCCAATCTCATTGATTTTTAACATCAACATTCCACATTCTAAAATAGCAACATTTACGAAATTTCACGTTCCTACCGATATAATTACAGGAGTTATCTACCAAAATCCGTTTATCGGAACAATCGATTGTATGGGAGCTATGTGAAATATTTATCCCATCTCTATGATTTTCAGCATCGATATTTCACATATAAAAATAGCAACACTTACAAAATTTCACGTTCCTTCGTGTTTAATTACTGGAGTTATAGCCCAAAATCCGTTTATCGGAATAATCGATTGTATGGGAGCTATGTGAAATATTTATCCCATCTCTATGATTTTCAGCATCGATATTTCACATATAAAAATAGCAACACTTACAAAATTTCACGTTCCTTCGTGTTTAATTACAGTAGTTATAGCCCAAAATCCGTTTATCGGAATAATCGATTGTATGGGAGCTATGAGAAATATTTATCCCATCTCTATGAGTTTCAACATCGATATTTCACATATAAAAATAGCAATACTTACAAAATTTCACGTTCCTTCGTGTTTAATTACAGGAGTTATAGCCCAAAATCCGTTTATCGGAATAATCGGTTGTATGGGAGCTATATGTTATATTGGTCCGATCTTGCTGGTTCCGACAAATGATTCCTATATTGGAAAATGGTGGCCGCATACCAAATTTCAGCCAAATATCTCAAAAACTGAGGGACTAGTTTGCGTTCAAACAGACAGTCAGACAGACGGACAGACGGATATAGCTAAATAAACTCATCTCGTCATCCCGATCATTTCGGTATACTTATTGATGGGTTTATCTCTTCTTCTTCTCATATTTACAAACATCGGACCAAAGTTATAATACCATTTCATGTTCATGAAAGGTATAATTATAACGTGATATAGGATGAAGGAAATAGGATAACGATTAAATACATATGTACATGTGTGTGTATATTAAGCGAATGTATATCGCGTGATTTATATGCATTACATAGTAAAATAGAGAAACGGTATGTGCAGTACTCCGTCCTTAACTTAGGGTTGCTAGATTCTGAAGTGGAAAAGGAAGGACTTTTCTATTTCGATACAAAAAAAAGAAGGACACACGTAAAAAAAGAAGGACGGTTTTTTTTGGACAATTTATTAGGGCGATTCGCTAAGTCTTGCCAAATGCACGGATTGCACGAAATGTATGAATCCTACGCCAAAATATGCAAGACTACGAGAGCACCCCTCACTGAGTTTGCTGTAACATCGATAACAAACGTCAAAAACTGAGCAAATTTTTACTAGTTTTCTGAAAAAACGTTGGCGCTGACAATTACTTTTACTTTTTGTGAGAAAAATGAGAGGATTGAAAGAAATACAGGGTTGCCTTCTTATTTCCTACAATTCTTGCACTAAAATATACATAGTTTAGAGCTTTGTATAAATTGCACGGATTGCATATATTTTTTTGCATGTATTTTGTTGTTGTGACTTAACAATGCGTGCAATCCGTACAATCCGTGCATCGTTTGCAAGACTTGGCGAATCCCCTATGGTTTTAAATTAACAAAAAGCGAACATACATTTATTCTCATATTTGAGATCGTTTTCAAATATATTGTAGGTACAAACAAGGTAATCTACGATACCAAAAGACGAAGCTTAATGGTAGAAATGCATTTGATATTTATGAAATTTTTAAAGACTGAGAAATTCCCAAACAACAACAAATGCGAACATTTTTTCTAACTGCTCTTGTTTGGCCTTTCATATTAAAATATTTTTAGAAACATTAAAAATCATGGTCGACCAGAAAAGAGAAAGTTCTACATCAAACATATATAGTAGAATGGGCCAAAAAAAAGAACTTTCGTTTTTTTCAAAAATTAAATTAATTTTCTTTTTAAGAAAGGTGAAAAAAATTTACTGTAATTTTTCAGATTTTTAAATTAAAGTCTAGAGGTCTATCATCACCAGTTTAGATTTTACAGACTTAACGTCCAATTTGGTATAAAAACGACAAATCACTGTTGAAAAATACCATTTACTTGAACATATTTTTGTAGGGAATTGAATTACCTGTAAAAGCTGCTTAGACTGAAATATTTTTTGGATTTCCCGATTTTGGTTTGAAAATTTGCGAAACATGAAAAAATCAACATTGAATAAAACTAAATACATATTCTTGAGGGAAATTGGCTGCTGAATCCGAATTCGATGTCAGAATCCAACAACGGGACCGAGGTTCGGCCCTTACCTTGCAAGAAAGTCCAATATTATTTTGTGATGGTTTTGTTAGGTTAGAGAAGAACTGCGACCTGTTAGGCTAATTCCTATCACGGATTTGAAATTAGCTCGCCGAACTACATGAAAATTAATGTATTGAGTTCACAGGTCTGGCGCCTTTTTGTGCGGCTGCGCCATTTGAAGACTGTAAAACTACACCTTCGAAGAGAATGCCTTTATTATGCAAAAATATGTTTGAACGTATATGAGAAATGTATATTTTTGGTTATAATATTGATCATATAATGATAAATAATCTGTAGAATATCTATTAAAAAAATCGGATCAAAAACACCAAAAAAATACGGAAATATAATTTTTTTTTTTCTATTTAATAGTAAACAAGTTTTGAAAAAGTAACAAAGAAAGTTGTTTTGCCTTTTTTGTAGCCCACTCTATTTCCTTTAAGAATCTGTATATTTCTCTGTTGTACATGGATATTTGCATTTTTGACAATTTTTGAAAGAATAAATGGGAAATCGAAAAAACATGCTAATATTTGAGGGTAGAATACTAGAAAACGGCTAGTCTGAGAAAATTTTGGTCAATGCAAATTTTGTAGGGAATTCGATTTCCTTCAAAAGTATGTTCAGATAAATGATGTTTTACAACAATGGTTTGTCGTTTTTATACCAAATGTCTGTAAAATCTAAACTAGCGATAATAGACCTCTAGACTTTAATTTAAAAATCTGAAAAAATTACAGTAATTTTTTTCACCTTTCTTAAAAAGAAAATCAATATAATCATTGGAAATTTTTAATTTTTGGCCCAGTCTAATATATACATATATTTACCACGTATTCACATTTAAATGCAAAGAAAAAAAAATAAATGCATAGATAATACAACACTAAAAATTTCTATAATTGTTCATGAAAATATAGATGAAAATACATTAAAATTTTGCACTTAACATTTTGAGCAAAACTCCAAAAAAAATTCGCGAAACTCGACGAATCTCATCAAAAAAAAAAAATTTTAGATTTTTTCGAGTAGCAGTTTTGTAGGTCATTTCATTTTAGAATAACAAGATACTAATCTCAAGACCCTAGCAAAAAAAAAAAAGGAAAAAGAAGGACATAAGAAGGACACAACTTAAAAAGAAGGACATTTCTACACTTTTTCTTTTGGAAGGACAGGGAAGGACGTTGCAATAAAATGAAGGACATGTCCTTCCGAAAGAAGGACGTCTGGCAACCCTACCTTAACTAGACCATAGACGGCGGTAACAATCGGATCACTTTAAGACCATTTCCGGGCCAATTTGGGGTCAATTTGGGTACATTTTGGGGCCACTTTGGGATCCCTTGTGGTGGCTATAGGTCACTATGGGATCACTTTAAGACCACATCGGGGCCAATATGGGACAATTTTGGGGCCAATTTGGGAACATTTTGGGGCCACTTTGGGATCCTTTGTGGTGGCTTTAGGGCACTATGGGATCACTTTAAGACCATTTCGGGGCCAATTTGGGAACATCTTGGGGCCACTTTGGGATCACTTGTGGTGGCTTTAGGTCACTATGGGATCACTTTAAGACCATTTCGGGGCCAATTTGGGAACATTTTGGGGCCACTTTGTGATCACTTTAAGACCATTTCGAGGCCAATTTTGGGGCCACTTTGGGATCCCTTGTGGTGGCTATAGGTCACTATGGGATCACTTTAAGACCATTTCTGGGCCAATATGGGAACATTTTGGGGCCACTTTGGGATCCCTTGTGGTGGCTTTAGGTCACTATGGGATCACTTTAAAGCCATTTCGGGGCCAATATGGGACAATTTTGGGGCCTATTTGGGAACATTTTGGGGCCACTATGGGATCACTTTAAGACCATTTCGGGGCCAATTTGGAGCAAATTTGGGAACATTTTGGGGCCACTTTGGGATCCCTTGTGGTCGCTTTAGGTCACTATGGGTTCACTTTAAGACCATTTCGGGGCCAATATGGGACAATTTTGGGGCCAATTTAGGAACATTTTGGGGCCACTTTGGGAACATTTTGGGGCCACTATGGGATCACTTTAAGACCATTTCGGGGCCAATTTGGAGCAAATTTGGGAACATTTTGGGGCCACTTTGGGATCCCTTGTGGTGGCTTTAGGTCACTATGGGATCACTTTAAAGCCATTTCGGGGCCAATATGGGAAAATTTTGGGGCCAATTTGGGAACATTTTGGGGCCACTTTGTGATCCCTTGTGGTGGCTTTAGGTCACTCTGGGATCACTTTAAACCATTTCGGGGCCAATATGGGACAATTTTGGGGCCAATTTGGGAACATTTTTGGGGCCACTTTGTGATCCCTTGTGGTGGCTATAGGTCACTATGGGATCACTTTAAGACCATTTCGGGGCCAATATGGGACAATTTTGGGGCCTATTTGGGAACATTTTGGGGCCACTATGGGATCACTTTAAGACCATTTCGGGGCCAATTTGGAGCAAATTTGGGAACATTTTGGGGCCACTTTGGGATCCCTTGTGGTCGCTTTAGGTCACTATGGGTTCACTTTAAGACCATTTCGGGGCCAATATGGGACAATTTTGGGGCCTATTTGGGAACATTTTGGGGCCACTATGGGATCACTTTAAGACCATTTCGGGGCCAATTTGGAGCAAATTTGGGAACATTTTGGGGCCACTTTGGGATCCCTTGTGGTGGCTTTAGGTCACTATGGGATCACTTTAAAGCCATTTCGGGGCCAATATGGGAAAATTTTGGGGCCAATTTGGGAACATTTTGGGGCCACTTTGTGATCCCTTGTGGTGGCTTTAGGTCACTCTGGGATCACTTTAAACCATTTCGGGGCCAATATGGGACAATTTTGGGGCCAATTTGGGAACATTTTTGGGGCCACTTTGTGATCCCTTGTGGTGGCTATAGGTCACTATGGGATCACTTTAAGACCATTTCGGGGCCAATATGGGACAATTTTGGGGCCTATTTGGGAACATTTTGGGGCCACTATGGGATCACTTTAAGACCATTTCGGGGCCAATTTGGAGCAAATTTGGGAACATTTTGGGGCCACTTTGGGATCCCTTGTGGTCGCTTTAGGTCACTATGGGTTCACTTTAAGACCATTTCGGGGCCAATATGGGACAATTTTGGGGCCAATTTAGGAACATTTTGGGGCCACTTTGGGATCCCTTGTGGTGGCTTTAGGTCACTCTGGGATCACTTTAAACCATTTCGGGGCCAATTTGGGACCATTTTGGGGCCAATTTGGGAACATTTTTGGGGCCACTTTGGGATCCCTTGTGGTGGCTATAGGTACGGTGACCATCCGTTCTGTTTTTGGCAGAACAGTTCTGTTTTTAAGGAGCTTGTTCTGCGTATTTTTTTTCTAAGGAAAATAACAGAAATGTTCTGTTTTTAAGCAAATGTTCTGTTTTTGTTCTGCTTTTGTGTGCCGGCAACCTTTTTTAACAAATGTAATGAGTAGCTCTGTAAAGTTAGTTTGCTCAATAATTTCAAAACTTTATGAAAAATTTAAAATCTTTCAAAATATTTTAAAAATAATTTAGTTTATGTTAAACACGGTCAAGTGCTTCAGCGAAATCAAAAATTGAGTACGTTAAAATGGGAAAAACGTACCAAATTTGGAAGTTCCTTACCCGGAAAAAAGTTTGTACCAAAAATGGTACATTTCGGCCAAAAGGGCAACCGTGATTATGGTAGGTTTTAAATTAACCAGGCCTGCATAATAACGTTATTTTTATCAAAAAAAATAAAAATATTTTGTTTTCAATTCGTTATTCAATAGTTTAAGCGTTTTTAGATCAATGAAAAGCTTTTCCTTTCATTGAAATCTGAATCAAAATCTCAATAATTTTGTTTATTTTGATTGTTTGAGTTAGCGTGTCCGCATACGGAGCGAATCGTCATAGACGCGTATTAGACGCTACATTCGATTTTTGTACGCTTTGTTGCTGAACACATATATTTGCATGAAGAGCTGCACACGAATCGGCAGCTGCACGAAAGTGGCAAAGAATGAAAGCTACATGCTGCTATTCACAAAACGAAATAATATACTTAAACAAATGACTTTCAATTGATGCACTTTGGTTGAAATTATTTGAGATTGCAATTTCAATGTTTCACAGACGTTGGTAACATTTTTGAATGCAAAAAGATGATTACGCCATGAACAACACTTTTTATTCCAAGTAGTGAGAGTGTAACCCCAAATAGTTTATAGCGAAATTTTCACGTGAAGGCAACACCAAGCCTTAAGTGAAAAGAGTTATGTTTTTTCCAAAAAAATTATGGTCACCGTAGCTATAGGTCACTATGGGATCATTTTAAGACCATTTCGGGGCCAATATGGGACAATATTGGGGCCAATTTGGGAACATTTTGGGGCCACTTTGGGATCCCTTGTGGTCGCTTTAGGTCACTATGGGATCACTTTAAGACCATTTCGGGGCCAATATGGGAAAATTTTGGGGCCAATTTGGGAACATTTTGGGGCCACTTTGGGATCCCTTGTGGTGGCTTTAGGTCACCATGGGATAACTTTAAGAACATTTCGTGGTCGCTTTAGGTCACTATGGGATCACTTTAAAACCATTTCGGGGCCAATATGGGACAATTTTGGGGCCAATTTGGGAACATTTTGGGGCCAATTTGGGAACATTTTGGGGCCACTTTGTGATCCCTTGTGGTGGCTATAGGTCACTATGGGATCACTTTAAGACCATTTCGGGGCCAATATGGGACAATTTCGGGGCCAATTTGGGAACATTTTGGGGCCACTTTGGGATCCCTTGTGGTCGCTTTAGGTCACTATGGGATCACTTTAAGACCATTTCGGGGTCAATTTGGAAACATTTTGGGGCCACTTTGGGATCCCTTGTGGTCGCTTTAGGTCACTATGGGATCACTTTAAGACCATTTCGGGGCCAATTTGGGGCAAATTTGGGAACATTTTGGGGCCACTTTGGGATCCCTTGTGCTCGCTTTAGGTCACTATGGGTTCACTTTGGGATCCCTTGTGGTCGCTTTAGGTCACTATGGGTTCATTTTAAGACCATTTCGGCGCCAATATGGGACAATTTTGGGGCCAATTGGGGAACATTTTGGGGCCACTTTGGGATCCCTTGTGGTGGCTTTAGGTCACTCTGGGATCACTTTAAAGCATTTCGGGGCCAATTTGAGACCACTTTGGGGCCAATTTGGGAACATTTTGGGGCCACTTTGGGATCCCTTGGGGTGGCTATAGGTCACTATGGGATCACTTTAAGACCATTTCGGGGCCAATATGGAACAATTTTGGGGCCAATTTGGGAACATTTTGGGGCCACTTTGGGATCACTTGTGGGCGCTTTAGGTCACTATGGGATAACTTTAAGACCATTTCGGGGCCAATTTGGGATCACTTTAAAGCATTTCGGGGCCAATTTGAGACCACTTTGGGGCCAATTTGGGAACATTTTGGGGCCACTTTGGGATCCCTTGGGGTGGCTATAGGTCACCATGGGATAACTTTAAGACCATTTTGGGGGCAATATGGGACAATTTTGGGGCCAATTTGGGAACATTTTGGGGCCACTTTGTGATCCCTTGTGGTGGCTATAGGTCTCTATGGCATCACTTTAAGACCTTTTCGGGCCAATTTGGGGCAAATTTGGGAACATTTTGGGGCCACTTTGGGATCCCTTGTGGTCGCTTTAGGTCACTATGGGTTCACTTTAAGACCATTTCGGGGCCAATATGGGACAATTTTGGGGCCAATTTAGGAACATTTTGGGGCCACTTTGGGATCCCTTGTGGTGGCTTTAGGTCACTCTGGGATCACTTTAAACCATTTCGGGGCCAATTTGGGACCATTTTGGGGCCACTTTGGGATCGCTTGTGGTGGCTTTAGGTCACTATGGGATCACTTTAAGACCATTTCGGGGCCAATTTGGGGCAAATTTGGGAACATTTTGGGGCCACTTTGGGATCCCTTGTGGTCGCTTTAGGTCACTATGGGTTCACTTTGAGACCATTTCGGGGCCAATATGGGACAATTTTGGGGCCAATTTGGGAACATTTTGGGGCCACTTTGGGATCCCTTGTGGTGGCTTTAGGTCACTCTGGGATCGCTTTAAACCATTTCGGGGCCAATTTGGGACCATTTTGGGGCCAATTTGGGTACATTTTTGGGGCCACTTTGGGATCCCTTGTGGTGGCTATAGGTCACTATGGGATCACTTTAAGACCATTTCGGGGCCAATATGGGATAATTTTGGGGCCAATTTGGGAACATTTTGGGGCTACTTTGGGATCACTTGTGGTCGCTTTAGATCACTATGGGATCACTTTAAGACCATTTCAGGGCCAATATGGGACAATTTTGGGGCCAATATGGGAACATTTTGGGGCTACTTTGGGATCCCTCGTGGTCGCTTTAGGTCACTAAGGGATCACTTTAAGACCATTTCGGGGCCAATATGGGACAATTTTGGGGCCAATTTGGGAACATTTTTGGGCCACTTTGTGATCCCTTGTGGTGGCTTAAGGTCTCTATGGGATCACTTTAAGACCTTTTCGGGGCCAATTTGGGGCAAATTTGGGAACATTTTGGGGCCACTTTGGGATCCCTTGTGGTCGCTTTAGGTCACTATGGGTTCACTTTAAGACCATTTCGGGGCCATATGGGACAATTTTGGGGCCAATTTGGGAACATTTTGGGGCCATTTTGGGATCCCTTGTGGTCGCTTTAGGTCACTATGGGATCACTTTAAACTATTTCGGGGCCAATTTGGGACCATTTTAGGGCCAATTTGGGAACATTTTTGGGGCCACTTTGGGATCCCTTGTGGTGGCTTTAGATCACTATGGGATCACTTAAAGACCATTTCGGGGCCAATTTGGGAACATTTTGGGGCCACTTTGGGATCCCTTGTGGTGGCTGAGGTCACTATGGGATCACTTTAAGACCTTTTCGGGGCCAATTTGGGGCAAATTTGGGAACATTTTGGGGCCACTTTGGGATCCCTTGTGGTCGCTTTAGGTCACTATGGGTTCACTTTAAGACCATTTCGGGGCCAATATGGGACAATTTTGGGGCCAATTTGGGAACATTTTGGGGCCACATTGGGATCCCTTGTGGTGGCTTTAGGTCACTCTGGGATCACTTTAAACCATTTCGGGGCCAATTTGGGACCATTTTGGGGCCAATTTGGGAACATTTTTGTGGCCACTTTGGGATCCCTTGTGGTGGCTTTATATTACTATGGGATCACTTTAAGACCATTTCGGGGCCAATTTGGGGCAAATTTGGGAACATTTTGGGGCCACTTTGGGATCCCTTGTGGTCGCTTTAGGTCACTATGGGATCACTTTAAGACCATTTCGGGGCCCATATGGGAAAATCTTGGGGCCAATTTGAGAACATTTTGGGGCCACTTTGGGATCCCTTGTGGTGGCTTTAGGTCACCATGGATAACTTTAAGACCATTTCGGGGCCAATATGGGACAATTTTGGGGCCAATACGGGAACATTTTGGGGCCACTTTGGGATCCCTCGTGGTCGCTTTAGGTCACTATGGGATCACTTTAAGACCATTTCGGGGCCAATATGGGACAATTTTGGGGCCAATTTGGGAACATTTTGGGGCCACTTTGGGATCCCTTGTGGCGGCTTTAGGTCACTATGGGATCACTTTATGACCATTTCGGGGCCAATTCGGGAACATTTTGGGGGCACTTTGGGATCCCCCGTGGTGGCTTTAGGTTACCATGGGATCACTTTAAGACCATTTCGGGGCCAATATGTGACAATTTTGGGGCCAATTTGGGAACATTTTGGGGCAACTTTGGGATCCCTTGTGGCGGCCTTAGGTCACTATGGGATCACTTTATGACCATTTCGGGGCCAATTTGGTATCATTTTGGGGCGAATTTGGTATCATTTTGGGCCCACTTTGGGATCCCTCGTGGTGGCTTTAGGTCACCATGGGATCACTTTAAGGCCATTTCGGTGCCAATATGGGACAATTTTGGGGCCAATTTGGGAACATTTGGGGGCCACTTTGGGATCCCTTGTGGCGGCTTTAGGTCACCATGGGATCACTTTAAGACCATTTCGGGGCCAATATGGGACAATTTTGGGGCCAATTTGGGAACATTTTGGGGCCACTTTGGGATCCCTTGTGGCGGCTTTAGGTCACTATGGGATCACTTTATGACCGTTTCGGGGCCAATTTGGTATCATTTTGGGGCCAATTTGGGAACATTTTGGGGCCACTTTGGGATCCCTCGTGGTGGCTTTAGGTCACTATGGGATCACTTTATGACCATTTCGGGGCCAATTTGGTATCATTTTGGGGCCAATTTGGGAACATTTTGGGGCCACTCTGGGATCCCTCGTGGTGGCTTTAGGTCACCATGGGATCACTTTAAGACCATTTCGGGGCCAATATGGGACAATTTGGGGCAAATTTGGGAACATTTTGGGGCCACTTTGGGATCCCTTGTGGTCGCTTTAGGTCACTATGGGTTCACTTTAAGACCATTTCGGGGCCAATATGGGACAATTTTGGGGCCAATTTGGGAACATTTTGGGGCCAATTTGGGATCCCTTGTGGTCGCTTTAGGTCACTCTGGGATCACTTTAAACCATTTCGGGGCCAATTTGGGACCATTTTGGGGCCAATTTGGGAACATTTTTGGCGCCACTTTGGGATCCCTTGTGGTGGCTTTATATCACTATGGGATCACTTTAAGACCATTTCGGGGCCAATTTGGGGCAAATTTGGGAACATTTTGGGGCCACTTTGGGATCCCTTATGGTGGCTTTAGGTCACCATGGGATAACTTTAATTTTGGGGCCAATACGGGAACATTTTGGGGCCACTTTGGGATCCCTCGTGGTCGCTTTAGGTCACTATGGGATCACTTTAAGACCATTTCGGGCCCAATATGGGACAATTTTCGGGCCAATTTGGGAACATTTTGGGGCCACTTTGGGATCCCTTGTGGCGGCTTTAGGTCACTATGGGATCACTTTAAGACCATTTCGGGGCCAATATGGGGCAATTTTCGGGCCAATTTGGGAACATTTTGGGGCCACTTTCGGATCCCTTGTGGCGGCTTTAGGTCAGTATGGGATCACTTTATGACCATTTCGGGGCCAATTTGGTATCATTTTGGGGCCAATTTGGGAACATTTTGGGGCCCATTTTTGGTATATTTTGGGGCCACTTTGGGAGCCCTTGTGGTCGCTTTAGGTCACTATGGGATCACTTTAAGACCATTTCGGGGCCAATATGGGACAATTTTGGGACCAATACGGGAACATTTAGCCCTAGAATATGATGTGGCGCCATCTGCAATCAAATCTATGAAATCATCAATTTTAATCGCTGTTTCTAATACCTATCAAGAAGCTCCATCACGTTGGAACCCGCTTTGAAAAAATTCAAATTTTTTTTGCACTTTCGTCAACTACAAACGACGAGATTGATTGTAGTGAAACTCATTTTTTTGTAGTTCTTATAGTTACTCCGAAAATATAATACATTGTGCAGAAACCAAGCAAACTAAGTAAATTTGAGTTTTTTTTTGTTAAAATATGTTTTAAATCGTTTGTAGTTTTTTATACGAAAAAAAAATTTTTTTTTGCTCCAAAGGTTTCGGAGATATGGCCTAATGCACATCACGCTGGAACCCGCTTTGAAAAAACTCAAACTTTTTTTGCATTTTTGTGAACTACAAACGATGAGATTGATTGTAGTGAAATTCATTTTTTTTTTGCTCCAAAGGTTTCGGAGATATCGAAAACGCATGTTAAAAAAAGGCAGAATTCAGCAATTTGAAAGCACTAAAAGTAATTTTCCTACAACTACAAACGACAAAATTGATTGTAGTGAAATTTTTTTTTTTTGTAGCTTTTATAGTTACTCCGAAAATACAATATATTGTGCAGAAACCAAGCAAATGAAGTAAATTTTGGTTTTTTTTTGTTGAAATATGTTTTAAATCGTTTGTAGTTTTTTATCCGAAAAAAATTTTTTTTTTTGCTCCGAAGGTTTCGGAGTAATCGAGAACGCATGTCAAAAAAAGGCAGAATTCAGCAATTTGAAAGCACTAAAAGTAATTTTCCTACAACTACAAACGACAAAATTGATTGTAGTGAAATTTTTTTTTTTGTAGCTTTTATAGTTACTCCGAAAATACAATATATTGTGCAGAAACCAAGCAAATGAAGTAAATTTTGTTTTTTTTTTGTTGAAATATGTTTTAAATCGTTTGTAGTTTTTTATCCGAAAAAAATTTTTTTTTTTGCTCCGAAGGTTTCGGAGTAATCGAGAACGCATGTCAAAAAAAGGCAGAATTCAGCAATTTGAAAGCACTAAAAGTAATTTTCCTACAACTACAAACGACAAAATTGATTGTAGTGAAATTTTTTTTTTTGTAGCTTTTATAGTTACTCCGAAAATACAATATATTGTGCAGAAACCAAGCAAATGAAGTAAATTTTGTTTTTTTTTTGTTGAAATATGTTTTAAATCGTTTGTAGTTTTTTATCCGAAAAAAAATTTTTTTTTTTGCTCCGAAGGTTTCGGAGTAATCGAGAACGCATGTCAAAAAAAGGCAGAATTCAGCAATTTGAAAGCACTAAAAGTAATTTTCCTACAACTACAAACGACAAAATTGATTGTAGTGAAATTTTTTTTTTTGTAGCTTTTATAGTTACTCCGAAAATACAATATATTGTGCAGAAACCAAGCAAATGAAGTAAATTTTGTTTTTTTTTTGTTGAAATATGTTTTAAATCGTTTGTAGTTTTTTATCCGAAAAAAAATTTTTTTTTTGCTCCGAAGGTTTCGGTGTAATCGAGAACGCATGTCAAAAAAAGGCAGAATTCAGCAATTTGAAAGCACTAAAAGTAATTTTCCTACAACTACAAACGACAAAATTGATTGTAGTGAAATTTTTTTTTTTGTAGCTTTTATAGTTACTCCGAAAATACAATATATTGTGCAGAAACCAAGCAAATGAAGTAAATTTTGTTTTTTTTTTGTTGAAATATGTTTTAAATCGTTTGTAGTTTTTTATCCGAAAAAAAATTTTTTTTTGCTCCGAAGGTTTCGGAGTAATCGAGAACGCATGTCAAAAAAAGGCAGAATTCAGCAATTTGAAAGCACTAAAAGTAATTTTCCTACAACTACAAACGACAAAATTGATTGTAGTGAAATTTTTTTTTTTGTAGCTTTTATAGTTACTCCGAAAATACAATATATTGTGCAGAAACCAAGCAAATGAAGTAAATTTTGTTTTTTTTTTGTTGAAATATGTTTTAAATCGTTTGTAGTTTTTTATCCGAAAAAAAATTTTTTTTTTGCTCCGAAGGTTTCGGAGTAATCGAGAACGCATGTCAAAAAAAGGCAGAATTCAGCAATTTGAAAGCACTAAAAGTAATTTTCCTACAACTACAAACGACAAAATTGATTGTAGTGAAATTTTTTTTTTTGTAGCTTTTATAGTTACTCCGAAAATACAATATATTGTGCAGAAACCAAGCAAATGAAGTAAATTTTGTTTTTTTTTTGTTGAAATATGTTTTAAATCGTTTGTAGTTTTTTATCCGAAAAAAAATTTTTTTTTGCTCCGAAGGTTTCGGAGTAATCGAGAACGCATGTCAAAAAAAGGCAGAATTCAGCAATTTGAAAGCACTAAAAGTAATTTTCCTACAACTACAAACGACAAAATTGATTGTAGTGAAATTTTTTTTTTTTGTAGCTTTTATAGTTACTCCGAAAATACAATATATTGTGCAGAAACCAAGCAAATGAAGTAAATTTTGGTTTTTTTTTGTTGAAATATGTTTTAAATCGTTTGTAGTTTTTTATCCGAAAAATTTTTTTTTTTTTGCTCCGAAGGTTTCGGAGTAATCGAGAACGCATGTCAAAAAAAGGCAGAATTCAGCAATTTGAAAGCACTAAAAGTAATTTTCCTACAACTACAAACGACAAAATTGATTGTAGTGAAATTTTTTTTTTTGTAGCTTTTATAGTTACTCCGAAAATACAATATATTGTGCAGAAACCAAGCAAATGAAGTAAATTTTGGTTTTTTTTTGTTGAAATATGTTTTAAATCGTTTGTAGTTTTTTATCCGAAAAAAATTTTTTTTTTTGCTCCGAAGGTTTCGGAGTAATCGAGAACGCATGTCAAAAAAAGGCAGAATTCAGCAATTTGAAAGCACTAAAAGTAATTTTCCTACAACTACAAACGACAAAATTGATTGTAGTGAAATTTTTTTTTTTGTAGCTTTTATAGTTACTCCGAAAATACAATATATTGTGCAGAAACCAAGCAAATGAAGTAAATTTTGTTTTTTTTTTGTTGAAATATGTTTTAAATCGTTTGTAGTTTTTTATCCGAAAAAAAATTTTTTTTTTTGCTCCGAAGGTTTCGGAGTAATCGAGAACGCATGTCAAAAAAAGGCAGAATTCAGCAATTTGAAAGCACTAAAAGTAATTTTCCTACAACTACAAACGACAAAATTGATTGTAGTGAAATTTTTTTTTTTGTAGCTTTTATAGTTACTCCGAAAATACAATATATTGTGCAGAAACCAAGCAAATGAAGTAAATTTTGTTTTTTTTTTGTTGAAATATGTTTTAAATCGTTTGTAGTTTTTTATCCGAAAAAAAATTTTTTTTTTGCTCCGAAGGTTTCGGAGTAATCGAGAACGCATGTCAAAAAAAGGCAGAATTCAGCAATTTGAAAGCACTAAAAGTAATTTTCCTACAACTACAAACGACAAAATTGATTGTAGTGAAATTTTTTTTTTTGTAGCTTTTATAGTTACTCCGAAAATACAATATATTGTGCAGAAACCAAGCAAATGAAGTAAATTTTGTTTTTTTTTTGTTGAAATATGTTTTAAATCGTTTGTAGTTTTTTATCCGAAAAAAAATTTTTTTTTGCTCCGAAGGTTTCGGAGTAATCGAGAACGCATGTCAAAAAAAGGCAGAATTCAGCAATTTGAAAGCACTAAAAGTAATTTTCCTACAACTACAAACGACAAAATTGATTGTAGTGAAATTTTTTTTTTTGTAGCTTTTATAGTTACTCCGAAAATACAATATATTGTGCAGAAACCAAGCAAATGAAGTAAATTTTGGTTTTTTTTTGTTGAAATATGCTTTAAATCGTTTGTAGTTTTTTATCCGAAAAAAATTTTTTTTTTTGCTCCAAAGGTTTCGGAGATATGGCCTAATGCACATCACGCTGGAACCCGCTTTGAAAAAACTCAAACTTTTTTTGCATTTTTGTGAACTACAAACGATGAGATTGATTGTAGTGAAATTCATTTTTTTTTTGCTCCGAAGGTTTCGGAGTAATCGAGAACGCATGTCAAAAAAAGGCAGAATTCAGCAATTTGAAAGCACTAAAAGTAATTTTCCTACAACTACAAACGACAAAATTGATTGTAGTGAAATTTTTTTTTTTTGTAGCTTTTATAGTTACTCCGAAAATACAATATATTGTGCAGAAACCAAGCAAATGAAGTAAATTTTGGTTTTTTTTTGTTGAAATATGCTTTAAATCGTTTGTAGTTTTTTATCCGAAAAAAATTTTTTTTTTTGCTCCAAAGGTTTCGGAGATATGGCCTAATGCACATCACGCTGGAACCCGCTTTGAAAAAACTCAAACTTTTTTTGCATTTTTGTGAACTACAAAAGATGAGATTGATTGTAGTGAAATTCATTTTTTTTTTGCTCCGAAGGTTTCGGAGTAATCGAGAACGCATGTCAAAAAAAGGCAGAATTCAGCAATTTGAAAGCACTAAAAGTAATTTTCCTACAACTACAAACGACAAAATTGATTGTAGTGAAATTTTTTTTTTTGTAGCTTTTATAGTTACTCCGAAAATACAATATATTGTGCAGAAACCAAGCAAATGAAGTAAATTTTGGTTTTTTTTTGTTGAAATATGTTTTAAATCGTTTGTAGTTTTTTATCCGAAAAAAATTTTTTTTTTTGCTCCGAAGGTTTCGGAGTAATCGAGAACGCATGTCAAAAAAAGGCAGAATTCAGCAATTTGAAAGCACTAAAAGTAATTTTCCTACAACTACAAACGACAAAATTGATTGTAGTGAAATTTTTTTTTTTGTAGCTTTTATAGTTACTCCGAAAATACAATATATTGTGCAGAAACCAAGCAAATGAAGTAAATTTTGGTTTTTTTTTGTTGAAATATGCTTTAAATCGTTTGTAGTTTTTTATCCGAAAAAAATTTTTTTTTTTGCTCCAAAGGTTTCGGAGATATGGCCTAATGCACATCACGCTAGAACCCGCTTTGAAAAAACTCAAACTTTTTTTGCATTTTTGTGAACTACAAAAGATGAGATTGATTGTAGTGAAATTCATTTTTTTTTTGCTCCGAAGGTTTCGGAGTAATCGAGAACGCATGTCAAAAAAAGGCAGAATTCAGCAATTTGAAAGCACTAAAAGTAATTTTCCTACAACTACAAACGACAAAATTGATTGTAGTGAAATTTTTTTTTTTTGTAGCTTTTATAGTTACTCCGAAAATACAATATATTGTGCAGAAACCAAGCAAATGAAGTAAATTTTGGTTTTTTTTTGTTGAAATATGTTTTAAATCGTTTGTAGTTTTTTATCCGAAAAAAATTTTTTTTTTTGCTCCGAAGGTTTCGGAGTAATCGAGAACGCATGTCAAAAAAAGGCAGAATTCAGCAATTTGAAAGCACTAAAAGTAATTTTCCTACAACTACAAACGACAAAATTGATTGTAGTGAAATTTTTTTTTTTGTAGCTTTTATAGTTACTCCGAAAATACAATATATTGTGCAGAAACCAAGCAAATGAAGTAAATTTTGTTTTTTTTTTGTTGAAATATGTTTAAAATCGTTTGTAGTTTTTTATCCGAAAAAAAATTTTTTTTTTGCTCCGAAGGTTTCGGAGTAATCGAGAACGCATGTCAAAAAAAGGCAGAATTCAGCAATTTGAAAGCACTAAAAGTAATTTTCCTACAACTACAAACGACAAAATTGATTGTAGTGAAATTTTTTTTTTGTAGCTTTTATAGTTACTCCGAAAATACAATATATTGTGCAGAAACCAAGCAAATGAAGTAAATTTTGGTTTTTTTTTGTTGAAATATGTTTTAAATCGTTTGTAGTTTTTTATCCGAAAAAAATTTTTTTTTTTGCTCCGAAGGTTTCGGAGTAATCGAGAACGCATGTCAAAAAAAGGCAGAATTCAGCAATTTGAAAGCACTAAAAGTAATTTTCCTACAACTACAAACGACAAAATTGATTGTAGTGAAATTTTTTTTTTTGTAGCTTTTATAGTTACTCCGAAAATACAATATATTGTGCAGAAACCAAGCAAATGAAGTAAATTTTGGTTTTTTTTTGTTGAAATATGTTTTAAATCGTTTGTATTTTTTTATTCGAAAAAAATTTTTTTTTTTGCTCCGAAGGTTTCGGAGTAATCGAGAACGCATGTCAAAAAAAGGCAGAATTCAGCAATTTGAAAGCACTAAAAGTAATTTTCCTACAACTACAAACGACAAAATTGATTGTAGTGAAATTTTTTTTTTGTAGCTTTTATAGTTACTCCGAAAATACAATATATTGTGCAGAAACCAAGCAAATGAAGTAAATTTTGTTTTTTTTTGTTGAAATATGTTTTAAATCGTTTGTAGTTTTTTATCCGAAAAAAAATTTTTTTTTGCTCCGAAGGTTTCGGAGTAATCGAGAACGCATGTCAAAAAAAGGCAGAATTCAGCAATTTGAAAGCACTAAAAGTAATTTTCCTACAACTACAAACGACAAAATTGATTGTAGTGAAATTTTTTTTTTTGTAGCTTTTATAGTTACTCCGAAAATACAATATATTGTGCAGAAACCAAGCAAATGAAGTAAATTTTGGTTTTTTTTGTTGAAATATGCTTTAAATCGTTTGTAGTTTTTTATCCGAAAAAAATTTTTTTTTTTGCTCCAAAGGTTTCGGAGATATGGCCTAATGCACATCACGCTGGAACCCGCTTTGAAAAAACTCAAACTTTTTTTGCATTTTTGTGAACTACAAACGATGAGATTGATTGTAGTGAAATTCATTTTTTTTTTGCTCCGAAGGTTTCGGAGTAATCGAGAACGCATGTCAAAAAAAGGCAGAATTCAGCAATTTGAAAGCACTAAAAGTAATTTTCCTACAACTACAAACGACAAAATTGATTGTAGTGAAATTTTTTTTTTTGTAGCTTTTATAGTTACTCCGAAAATACAATATATTGTGCAGAAACCAAGCAAATGAAGTAAATTTTGTTTTTTTTTTGTTGAAATATGTTTTAAATCGTTTGTAGTTTTTTATCCGAAAAAAAATTTTTTTTTTGCTCCGAAGGTTTCGGAGTAATCGAGAACGCATGTCAAAAAAAGGCAGAATTCAGCAATTTGAAAGCACTAAAAGTAATTTTCCTACAACTACAAACGACAAAATTGATTGTAGTGAAATTTTTTTTTTGTAGCTTTTATAGTTACTCCGAAAATACAATATATTGTGCAGAAACCAAGCAAATGAAGTAAATTTTGTTTTTTTTTTGTTGAAATATGTTTTAAATCGTTTGTAGTTTTTTATCCGAAAAAAAATTTTTTTTTTGCTCCGAAGGTTTCGGAGTAATCGAGAACGCATGTCAAAAAAAGGCAGAATTCAGCAATTTGAAAGCACTAAAAGTAATTTTCCTACAACTACAAACGACAAAATTGATTGTAGTGAAATTTTTTTTTTTGTAGCTTTTATAGTTACTCCGAAAATACAATATATTGTGCAGAAACCAAGCAAATGAAGTAAATTTTGGTTTTTTTTTGTTGAAATATGCTTTAAATCGTTTGTAGTTTTTTATCCGAAAAAAATTTTTTTTTTTGCTCCAAAGGTTTCGGAGATATGGCCTAATGCACATCACGCTGGAACCCGCTTTGAAAAAACTCAAACTTTTTTTGCATTTTTGTGAACTACAAACGATGAGATTGATTGTAGTGAAATTCATTTTTTTTTTGCTCCGAAGGTTTCGGAGTAATCGAGAACGCATGTCAAAAAAAGGCAGAATTCAGCAATTTGAAAGCACTAAAAGTAATTTTCCTACAACTACAAACGACAAAATTGATTGTAGTGAAATTTTTTTTTTGTAGCTTTTATAGTTACTCCGAAAATACAATATATTGTGCAGAAACCAAGCAAATGAAGTAAATTTTGTTTTTTTTTTGTTGAAATATGTTTTAAATCGTTTGTAGTTTTTTATCCGAAAAAAAATTTTTTTTTTGCTCCGAAGGTTTCGGAGTAATCGAGAACGCATGTCAAAAAAAGGCAGAATTCAGCAATTTGAAAGCACTAAAAGTAATTTTCCTACAACTACAAACGACAAAATTGATTGTAGTGAAATTTTTTTTTTTGTAGCTTTTATAGTTACTCCGAAAATACAATATATTGTGCAGAAACCAAGCAAATGAAGTAAATTTTTTTTTTTTTTTGTTGAAATATGTTTTAAATCGTTTGTAGTTTTTTATCCGAAAAAAATTTTTTTTTTTGCTCCGAAGGTTTCGGAGTAATCGAGAACGCATGTCAAAAAAAGGCAGAATTCAGCAATTTGAAAGCACTAAAAGTAATTTTCCTACAACTACAAACGACAAAATTGATTGTAGTGAAATTTTTTTTTTTTGTAGCTTTTATAGTTACTCCGAAAATACAATATATTGTGCAGAAACCAAGCAAATGAAGTAAATTTTGTTTTTTTTTTTGTTGAAATATGTTTTAAATCGTTTGTAGTTTTTTATCCGAAAAAAATTTTTTTTTTTGCTCCGAAGGTTTCGGAGTAATCGAGAACGCATGTCAAAAAAAGGCAGAATTCAGCAATTTGAAAGCACTAAAAGTAATTTTCCTACAACTACAAACGACAAAATTGATTGTAGTGAAATTTTTTTTTTTGTAGCTTTTATAGTTACACCGAAAATACAATATATTGTGCAGAAACCAAGCAAATGAAGTAAATTTTGTTTTTTTTTTGTTGAAATATGTTTTAAATCGTTTGTAGTTTTTTATCCGAAAAAAATTTTTTTTTTTGCTCCGAAGGTTTCGGAGTAATCGAGAACGCATGTCAAAAAAAGGCAGAATTCAGCAATTTGAAAGCACTAAAAGTAATTTTCCTACAACTACAAACGACAAAATTGATTGTAGTGAAATTTTTTTTTTTGTAGCTTTTATAGTTACTCCGAAAATACAATATATTGTGCAGAAACCAAGCAAATGAAGTAAATTTTGGTTTTTTTTTGTTGAAATATGTTTTAAATCGTTTGTAGTTTTTTATCCGAAAAAAATTTTTTTTTTTGCTCCGAAGGTTTCGGAGTAATCGAGAACGCATGTCAAAAAAAGGCAGAATTCAGCAATTTGAAAGCACTAAAAGTAATTTTCCTACAACTACAAACGACAAAATTGATTGTAGTGAAATTTTTTTTTTTTGTAGCTTTTATAGTTACTCCGAAAATACAATATATTGTGCAGAAACCAAGAAAATGAAGTAAATTTTGGTTTTTTTTTGTTAAAATATGTTTTAAATCGTTTGTAGTTTTTTATACGAAAAAAAAATTTTTTTTTGCTCCAAAGGTTTCGGAGATATGGCCTAATGCACATCACGTTGGAACCCGCTTTGAAAAAATTCAAATTTTTTTTGCACTTTCGTCAACTACAAACGACGAGATTGATTGTAGTGAAACTCATTTTTTTGTAGTTCTTATAGTTACTCCGAAAATATAATACATTGTGCAGAAACCAAGCAAACTAAGTAAATTTGAGTTTTTTTTTGTTAAAATATGTTTTAAATCGTTTGTAGTTTTTTATACGAAAAAAAAATTTTTTTTTGCTCCAAAGGTTTCGGAGATATGGCCTAATGCACATCACGCTGGAACCCGCTTTGAAAAAACTCAAACTTTTTTTGCATTTTTGTGAACTACAAAAGATGAGATTGATTGTAGTGAAATTCATTTTTTTTTTGCTCCGAAGGTTTCGGAGTAATCGAGAACGCATGTCAAAAAAAGGCAGAATTCAGCAATTTGAAAGCACTAAAAGTAATTTTCCTACAACTACAAACGACAAAATTGATTGTAGTGAAATTTTTTTTTTTGTAGCTTTTATAGTTACTCCGAAAATACAATATATTGTGCAGAAACCAAGCAAATGAAGTAAATTTTGGTTTTTTTTTGTTGAAATATGTTTTAAATCGTTTGTAGTTTTTTATCCGAAAAAAATTTTTTTTTTTGCTCCGAAGGTTTCGGAGTAATCGAGAACGCATGTCAAAAAAAGGCAGAATTCAGCAATTTGAAAGCACTAAAAGTAATTTTCCTACAACTACAAACGACAAAATTGATTGTAGTGAAATTTTTTTTTTTGTAGCTTTTATAGTTACTCCGAAAATACAATATATTGTGCAGAAACCAAGCAAATGAAGTAAATTTTGTTTTTTTTTTGTTGAAATATGTTTTAAATCGTTTGTAGTTTTTTATCCGAAAAAAAATTTTTTTTTTGCTCCGAAGGTTTCGGAGTAATCGAGAACGCATGTCAAAAAAAGGCAGAATTCAGCAATTTGAAAGCACTAAAAGTAATTTTCCTACAACTACAAACGACAAAATTGATTGTAGTGAAATTTTTTTTTTTGTAGCTTTTATAGTTACTCCGAAAATACAATATATTGTGCAGAAACCAAGCAAATGAAGTAAATTTTGTTTTTTTTTTGTTGAAATATGTTTTAAATCGTTTGTAGTTTTTTATCCGAAAATGTCAAAAAAAGGCAGAATTCAGCATGTCAAAAAAAGGCAGAATTCAGCAATTTGAAAGCACTAAAAGTAATTTTCCTAAAGTAATTTTCAAACGAACTACAAACGATGAGATTGATTGTAGTGAAATTCATTTTTTTTTGCTCCAACGGTTTCGGAGACGTTTGTATTTTTTGCGGTGTTAGGGGAGTAAAAAAATGCAATGGAAATATCGTACGCTTCGCCTCAGACGATATTCATCGCAAGAACGTTGCGGAAACACTAAACAACTGAAAAAAAAAGATCTCTCTCAACCTCGACAACCAATTCTCATACGGTGTTGCATTAGTACGAACAGAAAAACATACATTTGTTTGGCAATAACTACGAAAAGCGGAATAACCATAGAGTGAAGTCGACTTTATGTTAAGCAGCGCATTATTGACATTCACTTGGCCTTCATACACATTTAGTTATTTACAAGTCGATTCATTTTGCAATAATAGATACAAATATTAAAAAAAAAGTATTTTTATAGTAGTAGCATTAGAGCAAGTAGTAGTAGAAAAACGTACTAATTCACATTTCTCATACAATCGTAGGAAAACGGAACCCTTTGCAGACTTGTTGGCAGTCTGTGCAGTCTCTCTTTATCAATCGTATGTGTGTTTGTACATATATTATTCTCTTCTTGCGTTCTTCGCCCCACATACCTGCACTTGAACGTCCCTCACTAAGCATCTAAATGTGCAAAGCATTTTATACCTTATACAGTAGCGCAATTCACAGCTGATCGCAAGAAACACACTAGGGGACTCATCAAAGCTTATAAACACCTTATAAAGGGTGTAAACGTATAAATTTATCAAGTGTGTAAATGAACTGTCAAAATTTGTATGGAACGCAGTTTACACAAACTTGATAAACTTCCATGTCATTTTTTTTATGCATTCAATGCACACTGGACAAAAAGAGAAGAATATGCTGAAAATGGGTCGAAAATAATTTTTTTAATGAGAATTTCGAAATAAAAAGTTTTTGTTTGACATCAAGTACACATAAATTTATCTACGGCGTTCATCTAACTGAGCTGATAAATGTATAAACTTGCGCATTTCGTTAACTTATAACCCAACAAACATCGAGCACCAAAAACTCAAAACGTTTGAGAAAACATCTATTCTCAACTTTTTCTCAAATGTTGTTTATATAACAGGATTATTTATTGAACTATATTAATTAAAAAAGTATTAAGTAAAATTTAACTGCATAAATGGAAACTCGCTTTTTATTAAAGTGGGTATTTGTTTTGCATGATTGGCATCTCTGAATAAATATTTCAATGAGAGCATGTGGACTCCATTTCGATCCACTCCGCTCAGTTTGAGAAACGTTTGACAATTCTCAATTTGAAAATCACGCATATTCCCCACAAGCACAGGCAAATATTTCCTCAAACGGGTAAATAATGAGGGTACAATTTTAGAATAATGTACCACGATTTGGACAAAATTTATTTCATGGAATGGAGTGGTTAATACTCATTTAGCAAAAAAGTTGATCTGCTACAGTAGTTTATCATTAAATCGAAAATTAAAGTGAGAATTGACGTTGAAGGTTTCATCTCAAATGCGTCTCAGGTTGATATCAAACAAAATGACTGGTTGGGCTTCACACCATTACATTTGTTGTCACTCAACCCAGTGCCTTCCACTCAAATTCGTAAGAAGAAAATAAGTTGCCAAACTATAATAGGGATAAACAATGGTGCAAAATACTCAGTAAGAGCACACTTTTATTATTATTATTAGGAAAATGTTACAAATAAATTTTACAATTAAATGTACAAAAATATTAGCAATTCACAATGTCTCGTATAGTTGTATGCACTATTCCACTAAGACAACTTTTGTGCACAATAATTACTTTAATTCGCGTATCTGAAAACAATGAATTGAAACTTCACAAAAACTTAAAAAAAAAAAATATTTTTCAAACTAAAGTTGAAATGAAAATTCAAAGAATATAACTGATATTTAAAAAAATAGAAAAATAACCAAATACCTAGCGCTATTCAAATTTTTTATGAGAAATGAGAGCATAGAAAATATGACAGTTTTAAAATAATATCAGATACTACACTAGGAGATCTTTTGAATTGCCTATGTATATGTATATTCTTTTTTAATCTCTTCAGACCTAAGCAAGATTTAGATACGATATGAAAAAAAATAAAAATTTGGTTGTTGTGCAAATAATTTTGCAAAGGGTCTGAAGAGGTTAATCCATATATGTAAATATTCAAAACTATTTTATTACATAAAAAAAAATATGGATTGTTTTGTTTTGCTTTAATTCTTTTTTTGTTACAATTTTTTTTTTAGAATTCTTAGCTATTCCATCGTGAAGCTCCCATTTCCCGCTGCTTCTACGTATGTAAGGCCGATAGTGACCGGTGCCGCTGAAATCAATGCGCTCTATGGCACCAACTATTAAATATTTGTTGTTTAGTACCTCTAGCTCAGTGGGTATTTGAGACAATGAGAAACCAGAATACAAATGATCGTAATTTTTTTGACTTGTGAACAATGCCTCTATGTCAATCCATAGATGATTGCCGGGTTGAATGATGATATTTGTTTTGGTACTGCAGTTATGGCATCGGCGTACATATTGTTCTATATATTTAAGCAGCGATTGCTGCAGTCCTTGGATTCCAAAATTCCTAAGCGGTTCGAGATTTGTTTCAATAACGGCTAAATTGAAGGATGTAGACATTATACATGTTACGCATTTTGAATTTACTATAAATGAGGGTATTTTCTCGAACAGCTCGGAAATGGTGTTGCTCAGATTAGAGTCGCAGTCTATTTCACCGCCTTTCATTTTCTTAAATTGTAGAACTAGATTAGCTCTCTTCTGGTACACTGTTTTATTAACACCTTTACATGATATTAGCTTGACGATGTCAAACACGTCCGATTCAATGGTGTCGATATAGTTGTGATATACATATCTGTCTATGTACGCGACAAGCACACAGTGTAGCGCTGAATCGTAGGGACAGGTATTTGTGAGCTTCGCTACGCCTTGGCTGGTCTTTAACGGCGCCAAACAATTACCATTAATCAACAAGCCTATTTTTTTTTGAGATTTCGGCCGCTTGTGTATATTTTCAATGTCAGGTTCTGCCTTGGCATAATGACCAACTTTTTTGTTTTTTAAAACCCCATTCATCTTGTAGACTTAGGTAATGGTACTTATTTTTAGAAAAGCTCGGATTTAACAGAGTGTTACTTTTGTCAGTGGTGCTGTTGTTACTGTTCGGAGTAGATGTAAATTGTTTAAATGGTGGACACTTTTCAATCACTTTAAAATCACTTTCATTTTTAACTTTTATTTCTTCATCGTGTGTTGTACACAAATCAGTGACACTAATGTTTAACGTACTGTTTTGAATATAAAAATCGTCAATTCCTTTGATCTGCAATATGCTGCTCAAGTCGTGCATAATACTCTTAGTGACATCTGGAAGTGATATATCAATTCTTTGTAATGAAGAAACTTGTAGAGAACCATCAGCTGTTAGATTGTTGTCATTTGAATTAGGGGAAGGTTTTATGTCTTCGCCACACTTTAGCTCTGTTTCAGTATTTTTAGACATTTCTGCATCTTCTTCGGTTATGGTAGTATCATTGGTATAAGAAAAAGATTGTTTGCTAGACATCGCAGCAAGTAGCTTCATTGTCCCACTTAATACATTCAAATGCATTTTCAAAAACACATCAAGACAGTTATTCTTTGCATTTCCGAAAACATGACATTTGATGTCTTTGAAATACTCTTCGCTTATAGCCGAGCTCGCTGTCTTAATAAGTGTCATATCTTTAACTTGTTTGTTGTAAAATAATGTGGGAACAATAGCCGTCCAAAGTAAAAAATAATTGCAAAGTTTTCCAAGCCGTTCAGCAAAATCTTTATTAACGTAGTCATTTGGAATTGGACCAGCAACATTTTTACTGCATGCAAATCTTATATTTGCTAACTCTCTTTGAAGGGGTCTAATTGATTTAGAGTTACTTGAGCTTTCTTCATTGCCATCCACATTAGTCATGTCAGCAAACAAATGATCTGTCGGAAACTCAGGCAAACTTGCTGACCTACATTTAATTAGACTTAATAATAATTCTTTATACCCTGCACATCCATTTCTTCCATTGTCCTGATTATCGGAATAAGCAACAGTAAGCACAGCCGTCAGTATACTTTTAAACTCATTCAGAGAAGTGCAATTGCGTAGAATATTAAGGCACCTCATATAAAAGTCTTTTTGGTGTCTATTGTTTTTATTGAAGCAAGGCCACATTGAAACAAATTTGTTTAAATGGGCAACGTCGATTCTTAGAATGGTTGTTTTCTTAATAGATATGCTATCAACAACATCATCGTAACATTCATCTATATATTGATTTAAAGGCATATTATTGAATGCCAATGCAGCCGCATTTAGAAGAGCTAAGGAGAAGTCTGTAACAACTTGTTTCGGTGCGTCTATTTCACATCTTAACCACTCTCGAAGCCAGTACGACAATGTATTGGAATCATGCTTTTCGGATATAAATTGGAGAAGTGGAAGCGATGACTTTTGATAGGTAGCTATAACTTGATAATACAAAATAACTCGTTTAGAATTATCGTTTGCTGGTAAACGTCTGATCAAACTTCCAGTAGCGTCAATACATATACTGCCAATTGGATCCTTTTGCATAAATAATTTATAGAGGGAAATCTGTTCTGGAAGCCAGTACATAATGTACATTTTGTTGAGTGCAATCTCGTGTATACTTTCAGAATATTTTGGATCACTCTTTAAATCTTCAATTGCTAAAAGAGGATGGGAAAAAGATTTCAGATTGAGATCTTTTCTTTTCTGCGTGTACTTTGCGTTTCTCAAAACACCTTCCTTTGGTAGATTTGCTGGCTCATTATCTCCAAACTGCATTTGCTCATCTGCTATCTGTCTTCGCCACATATAAGTTGACTTGCGATTAATTTCATTAATCACCTTTCTTCTAGTATTTCCACGAAGCTGCCTCTTCTTATAATGCTTAATATGTCTGGTATCACCGGTGGACAGATGAAAATCAATACCGCCCTTACTTGCATCTTCTAAGCTATATATATGTATTTCGTTGTCACATTCATTGCAAACACCTTTAATAGATAGAAACATGTCACTGCCTCTTGATATTTTTGGGGTTTGAAAAGAGAATGGACAGGAAATTTTCAAATATTGCCATATATAGCCATAAATTTTATCTGTCCAACCTGGCTCAAAGATTTCATATTCTCGGTTGTCTTTGTATCTTTTCGTTTTCAGGTTTAACTTTTTCCATTCACATGACGATAAATGGATTATTCTTTTGATTAAAGTTAAATTCCTGGGAATTCCCTCAGTTGACCAATTCAGGTCTTCTGTATTTAAAGTTCTTTTAACCGCTTGTTTACCAGGTCCACCAATTCTAACAGATACGTTATTGCGGTTTTTGGTTATGTACAACCAAATATACTCTCGGGTCATACCAGGCAAAACGTTGGCTGCTATTTGCCATACTTCATCATTAAAGGGCAAATACTTATTATTTTCATCTCGAAATTGAAAATCTTTTAGGCGATTATAAATTGTATCACTAGAGTACATTCCAGGCTTAGGCATTATGTCGATGTCTAGTAAATTACTGTAACATTAAATTATAATAAAGTAAAATAAAACCAATTAAAACAAACTAAACAAAGATAAATTAAAACAAAATAAAATAAAAAATTAAAAATTAACTAAGTAAAATAAAATTGAAAAGATAAAACATTACGGCTCACTCTCTCTGAATTTCATTAAATAATAACACAAGAAATTGCCAGACTATTGTAGGGATCAACATAAGATACTTTGCCGAAGGAAGCATACCTCTAAAACCAATTCTGATGACCCGAATTTGTACTTTTGACTTTGACCTCCAAAGTTTGAAAAATCTGTTGTTGACCCATTTAGTCTGACCCAATCGTGTTAAAATACATGACCGACCCCCACTAACTTTGCAGGGCCGACCCACTTATGCCAGTACCCACCCCCTTAGAACACACCTGTAGGGGTCCTCATACAAAAATTAAAAAAATCACAATTTTTGGCAATTTACGTGAAAAAATCAGCTAAAATACTATCTTTTTTCTTTTTGGAGTTCATTATCTTAATAACTTTAAAAACCCATCTCACTGATTTTTTCATAAAAAGTGCCAAAAATGTTTATTTTGTTAAATGTTTGTATGGGGAACTCCCCGGGTAGGGTTTTTGGGAGTGTGCCACTGGCATGGGTGGGTCAGCCCTTCAAAGTTAGTGGGGGTCGGTCATACATTTGGGCACTCTAAGTGGGTCAACTTAGGATTTTTCAAACTTTGGCGCTCAAGGTCAAAAGTACAAAGTCGTGACATCAGAATTGGTATTAGAGGTATGCTTCTTTCGCAAAGTATCTTATTTTGTTACTGAAAATGAGATTTTTTTATAGAAAAACATTTTTTGACAATTTCTCTGGCACTTTTCAGGATACTTTAACAACTCGTATATGTATAAAAAAATTTAGAGAGAAGACGGTGCAGTGAAAAAACGCCCGCCTACAAACGGAAATAGCGCCCGCGGGCGTTATTTCCTTTTTTTAGAATTAACGCCCGTTTTCAAAAGTAAATAGCTCCGTGGAAATTTCAATCAAATCGTACATTTAGAATCGCATATCCTTTCCAAACTACTCAATTGAATTTTAAAAACAACCCTGGGCTACATCATGCCACGTCCTTCTGCGTAGTACACTCTTCTGCGTCGGCGGCTGTTGTTGTTGTTGTTGTAGCCATACTTTGCCCTGCCTAGTCGGCACGGCGTCATCTTCTTTTGTCAATACGGGCGTTATTTCTTTTTCGAAAGGGAAACAACGCCCACCACGAAAGGCACCCGCGGCGTTATTTCCTTTTCAAAAAGGAAATAACGCCTGTGGACGTTATTTCCATGGGTGTTATTTCACTGCGCCTAGAAGACCCCTATTATTAAATTAAAAAAACAAAAATTTATGAAATTTAAAAAAATAAAATTCAAATAGTTATAAGAATTAAATTAGGTAGGTTAACATAAAAATATATTAATAAAATAGAAGGAAATAATATCAAATATTTTTTCTAAACTTACCAAAACTTATTGGAAAATAATTATTTCACTGATTTTATCCACAAGTAAAATTTTTTGAAGATTTCACAAACAACGACCAATGCATACTAAAAATTATTTGATTTTCTTTTCTAAAAATTTGATCCTCAGTTTTTCTACCGAACTTACAAATTTATGTACATACATACGCATATGTAACTACTATAAGTTTTTTATGTGGCAAAGCTTGTATGCCTCTGATGGAATTATTCAATAAGGAGTATTTTTTGTCTTAGCTGTAACATAACGGGCAACGTTTGCGGCATCATTTGGAGCAAGCCTCATCAAAAGATAAGAGAAACAGCTTGCGCTCTTCAAACAGACAGATTACGCTTCTTTTTTTAATCAATGAATTCGTCGTTGCTGAACAAGTGGCATATCAACCAAAGATGCAATGAGAGAGAAACATCGCGTGTGGCTTGTTTCCGCAACGAAAAGTACCCCACAAAAAAGTGCGATTATTCTACTATGCGTACGGGACAGAATTTCCCCCCGGAATGCATTCCATTCATTTCCACTCCCGGAATAGCAATTTTTGACTGCCACCTACAACAACAAAGAAAAAGGCAGGAGTTACCAATATGATTTACTCTTAGGCCGGGTTTTTCAATGCAACTTTAAACTTCAGTGCGAGTTTAGACTTAGTTTAAGCGGCCAATATGGGATAAACTCTAGTCAACTTTGTCTGTGGTTTGAACCTGCAAGTCTGAACAGGGGTTTCGTTTTCCTGCGATTGTATGAGAAATGTGAATTAGTACGTTTTTCTACTGCTACTTCCTCTAATGCTACTACTATAAAAATTCTTTTTTTTTAATATTTGTATCTATTATTGCAAAATGAATCGACTTGTAAATAACTAAATGTGTATGAAGGCCAAGTGAATGTCAATAATGCGCTGCTTAACATAAAGTCGACTTCACTCTATGGTTATTCCGCTTTTCGTAGTTATTGCCAAACAAATGTATGTTTTTCTGTTCGTACTAATGCAACACCGTATGAGAATTGGTTGTCGAGGTTGAGAGAGATCTTTTTTTTTCAGTTGTTTAGTGTTTCCGCAACGTTCTTGCGATGAATATCGTCTGAGGCGAAGCGTACGATATTTCCATTGCATTTTTTTACTCCCCTAACACCGCAAAAAATACAAACGTCTCCGAAACCGTTGGAGCAAAAAAAAATGAATTTCACTACAATCAATCTCATCGTTTGTAGTTCGTTTGAAAATTACTTTAGGAAAATTACTTTTAGTGCTTTCAAATTGCTGAATTCTGCCTTTTTTTGACATGCGTTCTCGATTACTCCGAAACCTTCGGAGCAAAAAAAAAAATTTTTTTCGGATAAAAAACTACAAACGATTTAAAACATATTTCAACAAAAAAAAACCAAAATTTACTTCATTTGCTTGGTTTCTGCACAATATATTGTATTTTCGGAGTAACTATAAAAGCTACAAAAAAAAAAATTTCACTACAATCAATTTTGTCGTTTGTAGTTGTAGGAAAATTACTTTTAGTGCTTTCAAATTGCTGAATTCTGCCTTTTTTTGACATGCGTTCTCGATTACTCCGAAACCTTCGGAGCAAAAAAAAACTTTTTTTCGGATAAAAAACTACAAACGATTTAAAACATATTTCAACAAAAAAAAAACAAAATTTACTTCATTTGCTTGGTTTCTGCACAATATATTGTATTTTCGGAGTAACTATAAAAGCTACAAAAAAAAAAATTTCACTACAATCAATTTTGTCGTTTGTAGTTGTAGGAAAATTACTTTTAGTGCTTTCAAATTGCTGAATTCTGCCTTTTTTTGACATGCGTTCTCGATTACTCCGAAACCTTCGGAGCAAAAAAAAAAATTTTTTTCGGATAAAAAACTACAAACGATTTAAAGCATATTTCAACAAAAAAAAACCAAAATTTACTTCATTTGCTTGGTTTCTGCACAATATATTGTATTTTCGGAGTAACTATAAAAGCTACAAAAAAAAAAATTTCACTACAATCAATTTTGTCGTTTGTAGTTGTAGGAAAATTACTTTTAGTGCTTTCAAATTGCTGAATTCTGCCTTTTTTTGACATGCGTTCTCGATTACTCCGAAACCTTCGGAGCAAAAAAAAAATGAATTTCACTACAATCAATCTCATCGTTTGTAGTTCACAAAAATGCAAAAAAAGTTTGAGTTTTTTCAAAGCGGGTTCCAGCGTGATGTGCATTAGGCCATATCTCCGAAACCTTTGGAGGAAAAAAAAATTTTTTTTTCGTATAAAAAACTACAAACGATTTAAAACTTATTTTAACAAAAAAAAACCAAAATTTACTTCATTTGCTTGGTTTCTGCACAATATATTGTATTTTCGGAGTAACTATAAAAGCTACAAAAAAAAAAATTTCACTACAATCAATTTTGTCGTTTGTAGTTGTAGGAAAATTACTTTTAGTGCTTTCATATTGCTGAATTCTGCCTTTTTTTGACATGCGTTCTCGATTACTCCGAAACCTTCGGAGCAAAAAAAAATTTTTTTTCGGATAAAAAACTACAAACGATTTAAAACATATTTCAACAAAAAAAAACCAAAATTTACTTCATTTGCTTGGTTTCTGCACAATATATTGTATTTTCGGAATAACTATAAAAGCTACAAAAAAAAAAATTTCACTACAATCAATTTTGTCGTTTGTAGTTGTAGGAAAATTACTTTTAGTGCTTTCAAATTGCTGAATTCTGCCTTTTTTTGACATGCGTTCTCGATTACTCCGAAACCTTCGGAGCAAAAAAAAAATGAATTTCACTACAATCAATCTCATCGTTTGTAGTTCACAAAAATGCAAAAAAAGTTTGAGTTTTTTCAAAGCGGGTTCCAGCGTGATGTGCATTAGGCCATATCTCCGAAACCTTTGGAGCAAAAAAAAAAATTTTTTTCGGATAAAAAACTACAAACGATTTAAAACATATTTCAACAAAAAAAAACCAAAATTTACTTCATTTGCTTGGTTTCTGCACAATATATTGTATTTTCGGAGTAACTATAAAAGCTACAAAAAAAAAAATTTCACTACAATCAATTTTGTCGTTTGTAGTTGTAGGAAAATTACTTTTAGTGCTTTCAAATTGCTGAATTCTGCCTTTTTTTGACATGCGTTCTCGATTACTCCGAAACCTTTAGAGCAAAAAAAAAAATTTTTTTCGGATAAAAAACTACAAACGATTTAAAACATATTTCAACAAAAAAAAACCAAAATTTACTTCATTTGCTTGGTTTCTGCACAATATATTGTATTTTCGGAGTAACTATAAAAGCTACAAAAAAAAAAATTTCACTACAATCAATTTTGTCGTTTGTAGTTGTAGGAAAATTACTTTTAGTGCTTTCAAATTGCTGAATTCTGCCTTTTTTTGACATGCGTTCTCGATTACTCCGAAACCTTCGGAGCAAAAAAAAAATTTTTTTTCGGATAAAAAACTACAAACGATTTAAAACATATTTCAACAAAAAAAAAACAAAATTTACTTCATTTGCTTGGTTTCTGCACAATATATTGTATTTTCGGAGTAACTATAAAAGCTACAAAAAAAAAAATTTCACTACAATCAATTTTGTCGTTTGTAGTTGTAGGAAAATTACTTTTAGTGCTTTCAAATTGCTGAATTCTGCCTTTTTTTGACATGCGTTCTCGATTACTCCGAAACCTTCGGAGCAAAAAAAAAAATTTTTTTCGGATAAAAAACTACAAACGATTTAAAACATATTTCAACAAAAAAAAACCAAAATTTACTTCATTTGCTTGGTTTCTGCACAATATATTGTATTTTCGGAGTAACTATAAAAGCTACAAAAAAAAAAATTTCACTACAATCAATTTTGTCGTTTGTAGTTGTAGGAAAATTACTTTTAGTGCTTTCAAATTGCTGAATTCTGCCTTTTTTTGACATGCGTTCTCGATTACTCCGAAACCTTCGGAGCAAAAAAAAAATTTTTTTCGGATAAAAAACTACAAACGATTTAAAACATATTTCAACAAAAAAAAAAACAAAATTTACTTCATTTGCTTGGTTTCTGCACAATATATTGTATTTTCGGAGTAACTATAAAAGCTACAAAAAAAAAATTTCACTACAATCAATTTTGTCGTTTGTAGTTGTAGGAAAATTACTTTTAGTGCTTTCAAATTGCTGAATTCTGCCTTTTTTTGACATGCGTTCTCGATTACTCCGAAACCTTCGGAGCAAAAAAAAAAATTTTTTTCGGATAAAAAACTACAAACGATTTAAAACATATTTCAACAAAAAAAAACCAAAATTTACTTCATTTGCTTGGTTTCTGCACAATATATTGTATTTTCGGAGTAACTATAAAAGCTACAAAAAAAAAAATTTCACTACAATCAATTTTGTCGTTTGTAGTTGTAGGAAAATTACTTTTAGTGCTTTCAAATTGCTGAATTCTGCCTTTTTTTGACATGCGTTCTCGATTACTCCGAAACCTTCGGAGCAAAAAAAAAATTTTTTTTCGGATAAAAAACTACAAACGATTTAAAACATATTTCAACAAAAAAAAACCAAAATTTACTTCATTTGCTTGGTTTCTGCACAATATATTGTATTTTCGGAGTAACTATAAAAGCTACAAAAAAAAAATTTCACTACAATCAATTTTGTCGTTTGTAGTTGTAGGAAAATTACTTTTAGTGCTTTCAAATTGCTGAATTCTGCCTTTTTTTGACATGCGTTCTCGATTACTCCGAAACCTTCGGAGCAAAAAAAAAATGAATTTCACTACAATCAATCTCATCGTTTGTAGTTCACAAAAATGCAAAAAAAGTTTGAGTTTTTTCAAAGCGGGTTCCAGCGTGATGTGCATTAGGCCATATCTCCGAAACCTTTGGAGCAAAAAAAAAAATTTTTTTCGGATAAAAAACTACAAACGATTTAAAACATATTTCAACAAAAAAAAACCAAAATTTACTTCATTTGCTTGGTTTCTGCACAATATATTGTATTTTCGGAGTAACTATAAAAGCTACAAAAAAAAAAATTTCACTACAATCAATTTTGTCGTTTGTAGTTGTAGGAAAATTACTTTTAGTGCTTTCAAATTGCTGAATTCTGCCTTTTTTTGACATGCGTTCTCGATTACTCCGAAACCTTCGGAGCAAAAAAAAAATTTTTTTTCGGATAAAAAACTACAAACGATTTAAAACATATTTCAACAAAAAAAAAACAAAATTTACTTCATTTGCTTGGTTTCTGCACAATATATTGTATTTTCGGAGTAACTATAAAAGCTACAAAAAAAAAAATTTCACTACAATCAATTTTGTCGTTTGTAGTTGTAGGAAAATTACTTTTAGTGCTTTCAAATTGCTGAATTCTGCCTTTTTTTGACATGCGTTCTCGATTACTCCGAAACCTTCGGAGCAAAAAAAAAAAATTTTTTTCGGATAAAAAACTACAAACGATTTAAAACATATTTCAACAAAAAAAAACCAAAATTTACTTCATTTGCTTGGTTTCTGCACAATATATTGTATTTTCGGAGTAACTATAAAAGCTACAAAAAAAAAAATTTCACTACAATCAATTTTGTCGTTTGTAGTTGTAGGAAAATTACTTTTAGTGCTTTCAAATTGCTGAATTCTGCCTTTTTTTGACATGCGTTCTCGATTACTCCGAAACCTTCGGAGCAAAAAAAAAATTTTTTTTCGGATAAAAAACTACAAACGATTTAAAACATATTTCAACAAAAAAAAAACAAAATTTACTTCATTTGCTTGGTTTCTGCACAATATATTGTATTTTCGGAGTAACTATAAAAGCTACAAAAAAAAAATTTCACTACAATCAATTTTGTCGTTTGTAGTTGTAGGAAAATTACTTTTAGTGCTTTCAAATTGCTGAATTCTGCCTTTTTTTGACATGCGTTCTCGATTACTCCGAAACCTTCGGAGCAAAAAAAAAAATTTTTTTCGGATAAAAAACTACAAACGATTTAAAACATATTTCAACAAAAAAAAACCAAAATTTACTTCATTTGCTTGGTTTCTGCACAATATATTGTATTTTCGGAGTAACTATAAAAGCTACAAAAAAAAAAATTTCACTACAATCAATTTTTGTCGTTTGTAGTTGTAGGAAAATTACTTTTAGTGCTTTCAAATTGCTGAATTCTGCCTTTTTTTGACATGCGTTCTCGATTACTCCGAAACCTTCGGAGCAAAAAAAAAATTTTTTTTCGGATAAAAAACTACAAACGATTTAAAACATATTTCAACAAAAAAAAACAAAATTTACTTCATTTGCTTGGTTTCTGCACAATATATTGTATTTTCGGAGTAACTATAAAAGCTACAAAAAAAAAAATTTCACTACAATCAATTTTGTCGTTTGTAGTTGTAGGAAAATTACTTTTAGTGCTTTCAAATTGCTGAATTCTGCCTTTTTTTGACATGCGTTCTCGATTACTCCGAAACCTTCGGAGCAAAAAAAAAAAATTTTTTTCGGATAAAAAACTACAAACGATTTAAAACATATTTCAACAAAAAAAAAACCAAAATTTACTTCATTTGCTTGGTTTCTGCACAATATATTGTATTTTCGGAGTAACTATAAAAGCTACAAAAAAAAAAATTTCACTACAATCAATTTTGTCGTTTGTAGTTGTAGGAAAATTACTTTTAGTGCTTTCAAATTGCTGAATTCTGCCTTTTTTTGACATGCGTTCTCGATTACTCCGAAACCTTCGGAGCAAAAAAAAAAATTTTTTTCGGATAAAAAACTACAAACGATTTAAAACATATTTCAACAAAAAAAAAACAAAATTTACTTCATTTGCTTGGTTTCTGCACAATATATTGTATTTTCGGAGTAACTATAAAAGCTACAAAAAAAAAAATTTCACTACAATCAATTTTGTCGTTTGTAGTTGTAGGAAAATTACTTTTAGTGCTTTCAAATTGCTGAATTCTGCCTTTTTTTGACATGCGTTCTCGATTACTCCGAAACCTTCGGAGCAAAAAAAAAAATTTTTTTCGGATAAAAAACTACAAACGATTTAAAACATATTTCAACAAAAAAAAACCAAAATTTACTTCATTTGCTTGGTTTCTGCACAATATATTGTATTTTCGGAGTAACTATAAAAGCTACAAAAAAAAAAATTTCACTACAATCAATTTTGTCGTTTGTAGTTGTAGGAAAATTACTTTTAGTGCTTTCAAATTGCTGAATTCTGCCTTTTTTTGACATGCGTTCTCGATTACTCCGAAACCTTCGGAGCAAAAAAAAAATTTTTTTTCGGATAAAAAACTACAAACGATTTAAAACATATTTCAACAAAAAAAAAACAAAATTTACTTCATTTGTTTGGTTTCTGCACAATATATTGTATTTTCGGAGTAACTATAAAAGCTACAAAAAAAAAAATTTCACTACAATCAATTTTGTCGTTTGTAGTTGTAGGAAAATTACTTTTAGTGCTTTCAAATTGCTGAATTCTGCCTTTTTTTGACATGCGTTCTCGATTACTCCGAAACCTTCGGAGCAAAAAAAAAAAATTTTTTTCGGATAAAAAACTACAAACGATTTAAAACATATTTCAACAAAAAAAAACCAAAATTTACTTCATTTGCTTGGTTTCTGCACAATATATTGTATTTTCGGAGTAACTATAAAAGCTACAAAAAAAAAAATTTCACTACAATCAATTTTGTCGTTTGTAGTTGTAGGAAAATTACTTTTAGTGCTTTCAAATTGCTGAATTCTGCCTTTTTTTGACATGCGTTCTCGATTACTCCGAAACCTTCGGAGCAAAAAAAAAATTTTTTTTCGGATAAAAAACTACAAACGATTTAAAACATATTTCAACAAAAAAAAAACAAAATTTACTTCATTTGCTTGGTTTCTGCACAATATATTGTATTTTCGGAGTAACTATAAAAGCTACAAAAAAAAAAATTTCACTACAATCAATTTTGTCGTTTGTAGTTGTAGGAAAATTACTTTTAGTGCTTTCAAATTGCTGAATTCTGCCTTTTTTTGACATGCGTTCTCGATTACTCCGAAACCTTCGGAGCAAAAAAAAAATTTTTTTCGGATAAAAAACTACAAACGATTTAAAACATATTTCAACAAAAAAAAACCAAAATTTACTTCATTTGCTTGGTTTCTGCACAATATATTGTATTTTCGGAGTAACTATAAAAGCTACAAAAAAAAAAATTTCACTACAATCAATTTTGTCGTTTGTAGTTGTAGGAAAATTACTTTTAGTGCTTTCAAATTGCTGAATTCTGCCTTTTTTTGACATGCGTTCTCGATTACTCCGAAACCTTCGGAGCAAAAAAAAAATTTTTTTTCGGATAAAAAACTACAAACGATTTAAAACATATTTCAACAAAAAAAAAACAAAATTTACTTCATTTGCTTGGTTTCTGCACAATATATTGTATTTTCGGAGTAACTATAAAAGCTACAAAAAAAAAAATTTCACTACAATCAATTTTGTCGTTTGTAGTTGTAGGAAAATTACTTTTAGTGCTTTCAAATTGCTGAATTCTGCCTTTTTTTGACATGCGTTCTCGATTACTCCGAAACCTTCGGAGCAAAAAAAAAATTTTTTTTCGGATAAAAAACTACAAACGATTTAAAACATATTTCAACAAAAAAAAAACAAAATTTACTTCATTTGCTTGGTTTCTGCACAATATATTGTATTTTCGGAGTAACTATAAAAGCTACAAAAAAAAAATTTCACTACAATCAATTTTGTCGTTTGTAGTTGTAGGAAAATTACTTTTAGTGCTTTCAAATTGCTGAATTCTGCCTTTTTTTGACATGCGTTCTCGATTACTCCGAAACCTTCGGAGCAAAAAAAAAAATTTTTTTCGGATAAAAAACTACAAACGATTTAAAACATATTTCAACAAAAAAAAACCAAAATTTACTTCATTTGCTTGGTTTCTGCACAATATATTGTATTTTCGGAGTAACTATAAAAGCTACAAAAAAAAAAATTTCACTACAATCAATTTTTGTCGTTTGTAGTTGTAGGAAAATTACTTTTAGTGCTTTCAAATTGCTGAATTCTGCCTTTTTTTGACATGCGTTCTCGATTACTCCGAAACCTTCGGAGCAAAAAAAAAATTTTTTTTCGGATAAAAAACTACAAACGATTTAAAACATATTTCAACAAAAAAAAACAAAATTTACTTCATTTGCTTGGTTTCTGCACAATATATTGTATTTTCGGAGTAACTATAAAAGCTACAAAAAAAAAAATTTCACTACAATCAATTTTGTCGTTTGTAGTTGTAGGAAAATTACTTTTAGTGCTTTCAAATTGCTGAATTCTGCCTTTTTTTGACATGCGTTCTCGATTACTCCGAAACCTTCGGAGCAAAAAAAAAAAATTTTTTTCGGATAAAAAACTACAAACGATTTAAAACATATTTCAACAAAAAAAAACCAAAATTTACTTCATTTGCTTGGTTTCTGCACAATATATTGTATTTTCGGAGTAACTATAAAAGCTACAAAAAAAAAAATTTCACTACAATCAATTTTGTCGTTTGTAGTTGTAGGAAAATTACTTTTAGTGCTTTCAAATTGCTGAATTCTGCCTTTTTTTGACATGCGTTCTCGATTACTCCGAAACCTTCGGAGCAAAAAAAAAAATTTTTTTCGGATAAAAAACTACAAACGATTTAAAACATATTTCAACAAAAAAAAAACAAAATTTACTTCATTTGCTTGGTTTCTGCACAATATATTGTATTTTCGGAGTAACTATAAAAGCTACAAAAAAAAAAATTTCACTACAATCAATTTTGTCGTTTGTAGTTGTAGGAAAATTACTTTTAGTGCTTTCAAATTGCTGAATTCTGCCTTTTTTTGACATGCGTTCTCGATTACTCCGAAACCTTCGGAGCAAAAAAAAAAATTTTTTTCGGATAAAAAACTACAAACGATTTAAAACATATTTCAACAAAAAAAAACCAAAATTTACTTCATTTGCTTGGTTTCTGCACAATATATTGTATTTTCGGAGTAACTATAAAAGCTACAAAAAAAAAAATTTCACTACAATCAATTTTGTCGTTTGTAGTTGTAGGAAAATTACTTTTAGTGCTTTCAAATTGCTGAATTCTGCCTTTTTTTGACATGCGTTCTCGATTACTCCGAAACCTTCGGAGCAAAAAAAAAATTTTTTTTCGGATAAAAAACTACAAACGATTTAAAACATATTTCAACAAAAAAAAAACAAAATTTACTTCATTTGCTTGGTTTCTGCAAAATATATTGTATTTTCGGAGTAACTATAAAAGCTACAAAAAAAAAAATTTCACTACAATCAATTTTGTCGTTTGTAGTTGTAGGAAAATTACTTTTAGTGCTTTCAAATTGCTGAATTCTGCCTTTTTTTGACATGCGTTCTCGATTACTCCGAAACCTTCGGAGCAAAAAAAAAAAATTTTTTTCGGATAAAAAACTACAAACGATTTAAAACATATTTCAACAAAAAAAAACCAAAATTTACTTCATTTGCTTGGTTTCTGCACAATATATTGTATTTTCGGAGTAACTATAAAAGCTACAAAAAAAAAAATTTCACTACAATCAATTTTGTCGTTTGTAGTTGTAGGAAAATTACTTTTAGTGCTTTCAAATTGCTGAATTCTGCCTTTTTTTGACATGCGTTCTCGATTACTCCGAAACCTTCGGAGCAAAAAAAAAATTTTTTTTCGGATAAAAAACTACAAACGATTTAAAACATATTTCAACAAAAAAAAAACAAAATTTACTTCATTTGCTTGGTTTCTGCACAATATATTGTATTTTCGGAGTAACTATAAAAGCTACAAAAAAAAAAATTTCACTACAATCAATTTTGTCGTTTGTAGTTGTAGGAAAATTACTTTTAGTGCTTTCAAATTGCTGAATTCTGCCTTTTTTTGACATGCGTTCTCGATTACTCCGAAACCTTCGGAGCAAAAAAAAAAATTTTTTTCGGATAAAAAACTACAAACGATTTAAAACATATTTCAACAAAAAAAAACCAAAATTTACTTCATTTGCTTGGTTTCTGCACAATATATTGTATTTTCGGAGTAACTATAAAAGCTACAAAAAAAAAAATTTCACTACAATCAATTTTGTCGTTTGTAGTTGTAGGAAAATTACTTTTAGTGCTTTCAAATTGCTGAATTCTGCCTTTTTTTGACATGCGTTCTCGATTACTCCGAAACCTTCGGAGCAAAAAAAAAATTTTTTTTCGGATAAAAAACTACAAACGATTTAAAACATATTTCAACAAAAAAAAAACAAAATTTACTTCATTTGCTTGGTTTCTGCACAATATATTGTATTTTCGGAGTAACTATAAAAGCTACAAAAAAAAAAATTTCACTACAATCAATTTTGTCGTTTGTAGTTGTAGGAAAATTACTTTTAGTGCTTTCAAATTGCTGAATTCTGTCTTTTTTTGACATGCGTTCTCGATTACTCCGAAACCTTCGGAGCAAAAAAAAAAAATTTTTTTCGGATAAAAAACTACAAACGATTTAAAACATATTTCAACAAAAAAAAACCAAAATTTACTTCATTTGCTTGGTTTCTGCACAATATATTGTATTTTCGGAGTAACTATAAAAGCTACAAAAAAAAAAATTTCACTACAATCAATTTTGTCGTTTGTAGTTGTAGGAAAATTACTTTTAGTGCTTTCAAATTGCTGAATTCTGCCTTTTTTTGACATGCGTTCTCGATTACTCCGAAACCTTCGGAGCAAAAAAAAAATTTTTTTTCGGATAAAAAACTACAAACGATTTAAAAAATATTTCAACAAAAAAAAAACAAAATTTACTTCATTTGCTTGGTTTCTGCACAATATATTGTATTTTCGGAGTAACTATAAAAGCTACAAAAAAAAAAATTTCACTACAATCAATTTTGTCGTTTGTAGTTGTAGGAAAATTACTTTTAGTGCTTTCAAATTGCTGAATTCTGCCTTTTTTTGACATGCGTTCTCGATTACTCCGAAACCTTCGGAGCAAAAAAAAAAATTTTTTTCGGATAAAAAACTACAAACGATTTAAAACATATTTCAACAAAAAAAAACCAAAATTTACTTCATTTGCTTGGTTTCTGCACAATATATTGTATTTTCGGAGTAACTATAAAAGCTACAAAAAAAAAATTTCACTACAATCAATTTTGTCGTTTGTAGTTGTAGGAAAATTACTTTTAGTGCTTTCAAATTGCTGAATTCTGCCTTTTTTTGACATGCGTTCTCGATTACTCCGAAACCTTCGGAGCAAAAAAAAAAAATTTTTTTCGGATAAAAAACTACAAACGATTTAAAACATATTTCAACAAAAAAAAACCAAAATTTACTTCATTTGCTTGGTTTCTGCACAATATATTGTATTTTCGGAGTAACTATAAAAGCTACAAAAAAAAAAATTTCACTACAATCAATTTTGTCGTTTGTAGTTGTAGGAAAATTACTTTTAGTGCTTTCAAATTGCTGAATTCTGCCTTTTTTTGACATGCGTTCTCGATTACTCCGAAACCTTCGGAGCAAAAAAAAAATTTTTTTTCGGATAAAAAACTACAAACGATTTAAAACATATTTCAACAAAAAAAAAACAAAATTTACTTCATTTGCTTGGTTTCTGCACAATATATTGTATTTTCGGAGTAACTATAAAAGCTACAAAAAAAAAAATTTCACTACAATCAATTTTGTCGTTTGTAGTTGTAGGAAAATTACTTTTAGTGCTTTCAAATTGCTGAATTCTGCCTTTTTTTGACATGCGTTCTCGATTACTCCGAAACCTTCGGAGCAAAAAAAAAAATTTTTTTCGGATAAAAAACTACAAACGATTTAAAACATATTTCAACAAAAAAAAAACCAAAATTTACTTCATTTGCTTGGTTTCTGCACAATATATTGTATTTTCGGAGTAACTATAAAAGCTACAAAAAAAAAAATTTCACTACAATCAATTTTGTCGTTTGTAGTTGTAGGAAAATTACTTTTAGTGCTTTCAAATTGCTGAATTCTGCCTTTTTTTGACATGCGTTCTCGATTACTCCGAAACCTTCGGAGCAAAAAAAAAATTTTTTTTCGGATAAAAAACTACAAACGATTTAAAACATATTTCAACAAAAAAAAAACAAAATTTACTTCATTTGCTTGGTTTCTGCACAATATATTGTATTTTCGGAGTAACTATAAAAGCTACAAAAAAAAAAATTTCACTACAATCAATTTTGTCGTTTGTAGTTGTAGGAAAATTACTTTTAGTGCTTTCAAATTGCTGAATTCTGCCTTTTTTTGACATGCGTTCTCGATTACTCCGAAACCTTCGGAGCAAAAAAAAAAATGAATTTCACTACAATCAATCTCATCGTTTGTAGTTCACAAAAATGCAAAAAAAGTTTGAGTTTTTTCAAAGCGGGTTCCAGCGTGATGTGCATTAGGCCATATCTCCGAAACCTTTGGAGCAAAAAAAAAAATTTTTTTCGGATAAAAAACTACAAACGATTTAAAACATATTTCAACAAAAAAAAACCAAAATTTACTTCATTTGCTTGGTTTCTGCACAATATATTGTATTTTCGGAGTAACTATAAAAGCTACAAAAAAAAAAATTTCACTACAATCAATTTTGTCGTTTGTAGTTGTAGGAAAAGTACTTTTAGTGCTTTCAAATTGCTGAATTCTGCCTTTTTTTAACATGCGTTTTCGATATCTCCGAAACCTTTGGAGCAAAAAAAAAATGAATTCCACTACAATCAATCTCATCGTTTGTAGTTCACAAAAATGCAAAAAAAGTTTGAGTTTTTTCAAAGCGGGTTCCAGCGTGATGTGCATTAGGCCATATCTCCGAAACCTTTGGAGCAAAAAAAATTTTTTTTTCGTATAAAAAACTACAAACGATTTAAAACATATTTTAACAAAAAAAACTCAAATTTACTTAGTTTGCTTGGTTTCTGCACAATGTATTATATTTTCGGAGTAACTATAAGAACTACAAAAAAATGAGTTTCACTACAATCAATCTCGTCGTTTGTAGTTGACGAAAGTGCAAAAAAAATTTGAATTTTTTCAAAGCGGGTTCCAACGTGATGGAGCTCTATCAAGAGGCTAAAAAAAATCATTGCATATCGCTGAATATCCAACACCCTAAAAACAAAGTGATTCTAATTTGTGAGCGTCTGTATTTATTTTTGTCAAGTTATGTTGCTAACGCCGAACCTTTTAACATTGAAAAAAGTCCGTTACGAACTTTTTTAACATTAACATTTTTTCCATTTCACTCCTACCGCTCAAGGCCTGCGATAAAATCAATGCAATAGCTTAAAAAATTTTACTACAATCAATTTTGTCGTTTGTAGTTGTAGGAAAGTGCTTTCAAATTGCTGAATTCTGCCTTTTTTTGTCATGCGTTACCGATTACTCCGAAATCTTTGGAGCAAAAAAAAAAATGTATTTCACTACAATCAATCTCATCGTTTGTAGTTCACAAAAATGCAAAAAAAATTGAATTTTTTCAAAGCGGGTTCCAGAGTGATATGCATTAGGCGATATCTCCAAAACCTTTGGAGCAACAAAAAAAATGAATTTCACTACAATCAATCTCGTCGTTTGTAGTTCACAAAAATGCAAAAAAGTTTGAATTTTTTCAAAGCGGGTTTCAGCGTGATGTGCATTAGGCGATATCTCCGAAACCTTTGGACGTGTGGCACTCGGGGACTGCCGCGCTAAAGCTATTGCATGTCGCTTTTTATCAACTTATGCAATTATAATATTTATGAAAACTCAATAAGCATATTTATGACTTTCGAGCAGTACAGCCTTAACCTGTTAACAGTATAGCCTATACAGCTCCAATTTCATGTACAACGCCACACTGTTAGTAGCATAGCCGAAATGTAGGCAACGCTTACAGATCAAATTTTAATGTAATGTAATGTACAGCCCCAGCTGCTGCTAACATCAATATAACGTCATGCTGTTAGTAGTATAGCCTAAATGACTTCACATGATATGACACCATATGAAATGACATCACATGATATGACATCACATGATATGACATCATATGATATGGCATCATATGATATGCCATCACATGATATGACATCATATGATATGACATTGTGGTCGCTTTAGGTCACTATTGGATAACTTTAAAACCATTTCGGGGCCAATTTGGGACCATTTTGGGCCCAATTTGGGAACATTTTGGGGCCACTTTGGGATCCCTTGTGGTGGCTTTAGGTCACTATGGATCACTTTAAGACCATTTCGGGGCCAATTTGGGAACATTTTGGGGACACTTTTGGATCCCTTGTGGTGGCTTTAGGACACTATGGGATTACTTTAAGACCATTTCGGGGCCAATTTTGGAACATTTTGGGGTCACTTTGGGATCCCTTGTGGTGGCTTTAGGTCACTATGGGATCACTTTAAGACCATTTCGGGGCCAATATGGGACAATTTTGGGGCCAATACGGGAACATTTTGGGGCCACTTTGGGATCCCTTGTGGTGGCTTTAGGTCACTATGGGATCACTTTAAGACCATTTCGGGGCCAATATGGGACAATTTTGGGGCCAATACGGGAACATTTTGGGGCCACTATGGGATCCCTCGTGGTCGCTTTAGGTCACTATGGGATCACTTTAAGACCATTTCGGGGCCAATATGGGACAATTTTCGGGCCAATTTGGGAACATTTTGGGGCCACTTTGGGATCCCTCGTGGTCGCTTTAGGTCACTATGGGATCACTTTAAGACCATTTCGGGGCCAATATGGGACAATTTTCGGGCCAATTTGGGAACATTTTGGGGCCACTTTCGGATCCCTTGTGGCGGCTTTAGGTCAGTATGGGATCACTTTATGACCATTTCGGGGCCAATTTGGTATCATTTTGGGGCCAATTTGGGAACATTTTGGGGCCCATTTCTGGTATATTTTGGGGCCACTTTGGGATCCCTTGTGGTCGCTTTAGGTCACTATGGGATCACTTTAAGACCATTTCGGGGCCAATATGGGACAATTTTGGGACCAATACGGGAACATTTTGGGGCCACTTTGGGATCCCTCGTGGTCGCTTTAGGCACTATGGATCACTTTAAGACCATTTCGGGGCCAATTTGGGAACATTTTGGGGCCACTTTTGGATCCCTTGTGGTGGCTTTAGGTCACTATGGGATCACTTTAAGACCATTTCGGGGCCAATATGGGACAATTTTGGGGCCAATACGGGAACATTTTGGGATCCCTTGTGGTGGCTTTAGGTCACTATGGGATCACTTTAAGACCATTTCGGGGCCAATATGGGACAATTTTGGGGCCACTTTGGGATCCCTCGTGGTCGCTTAAGGTCACTATGGGATCACTTTAAGACCATTTCGGGGCCAATATGGGACAATTTCGGGACCAATACGGGACATTTTGGGGCCACTTTGGGATCCCTCGTGGTCGCTTTAGGTAACTATGGGATCACTTTAAGACCATTTCGGGGCCAATATGGGACAATTTTGGGGCCAATACGGGAACATTTTGGGGCCACTTTTGGATCCCTTGTGGTGGCTTTAGGTCACTATGGGATCACTTTAAGACCATTTCGGGGCCAATATGGGACAATTTTGGGGCCAATACGGGAACATTTTGGGATCCCTTGTGGTGGCTTTAGGTCACTATGGGATCACTTTAAGACCATTTCGGGGCCAATATGGGACAATTTTGGGGCCACTTTGGGATCCCTCGTGGTCGCTTTAGGTCACTATGGGATCACTTTAAGACCATTTCGGGGCCAATATGGGACAATTTTCGGGCCAATTTGGGAACATTTTGGGGCCACTTTGGGATCCCTCGTGGTCGCTTTAGGTCACTATGGGATCACTTTAAGACCATTTCGGGGCCAATATGGGACAATTTTCGGGCCAATTTGGGATCCCTCGTGGTCGCTTTAGGTCACTATGGGATCACTTTAAGACCATTTCGGGGCCAATATGGGACATTTTGGGGCCACTTTGGGATCCCTCGTGGTCGCTTTAGGTAACTATGGGATCACTTTAAGACCATTTCGGGGCCAATATGGGACAATTTTGGGGCCAATACGGGAACATTTTGGGGCCACTTTGGGATCCCTCGTGGTCGCTTTAGGTCACTATGGGATCACTTTAAGACCATTTCAGGGCCAATATGGGACAATTTTCGGGCCAATTTGGGAACATTTTGGGGCCAGTTTGGGATCCCTTGTGGTGGCTTTAGGTCACTATGGATCACTTTATGACCATTTCGGGGCCAATTTGGGAACATTTTGGCGCCACTTTTGGATCCCTTGTGGTGGCTTTAGGTCACTATGGGATTACTTTAAGACCATTTCGGGGCCAATTTTGGAACATTTTGGGGTCACTTTGGGATCCCTTGTGTTGGCTTTAGGTCACTATGGGATCACTTTAAGACCATTTCGGGTTCAATTTGGGACCATTCTGGGGCCAATTTGGGAACATTTTGGGGCCTCTTTGGGATCCCTTGTGGTGGCTTTAGGTCACTATGGGATCACTTTAAGACCATTTCGGGGCCAATATGGGACAAACTTGGGGCCACTTTGGGATCCCTCGTGGTCGCTTTAGGTCACTATGGGATCACTTTAAGACCATTTCGGGGCCAATTTGGTATCATTTCGGGGCCAATTTTGGAACATTTTGGGGTCACTTTGGGATCCCTTGTGGTGGCTTTAGGTCACTATGGGATCACTTTAAGACCATTTCGGGGCCAATATGGGACAATTTTGGGGCCAATACGGGAACATTTTGGGGCCACTTTGGGATCCCTTGTGATGGCTTTAGGTCACTATGGGATCACTTTAAGACCATTTCGGGGCCAATATGGGACAACTTTGGGGCCAATTTGGGAACATTTTTGGGCAACTTTGGGATCCCTTGTGGTGGCTTTAGGTAACAATGGGATCACTTTAAGACCATTTCGGGGCCAATAAGGGACAATTTTGGGGCCAATTTGGGAACATTTTGGGGCCACTTTGGGATCCCTTGTGGCGGCTTTAGGTCACTATGGGATCACTTTATGACCATTTCGGGGCCAATTTGGTATCATTTTGGGGCCAATTTGGGAACATTTTGGGAACATTTTGGGGCCACTTTGGGATCCCTCGTGGTCGCTTTAGGTCACTATGGGATCACTTTAAGACCATTTCGGGCCCAATATGGGACAATTTTCGGGCCAATTTGTGAACATTTTGGGGCCCCTTTGGGATCCCTCGTGGTCGCTTTAGGTCACTATGGGATCACTTTAAGACCATTTCGGGGCCAATATGGGACAATTTTCGGGCCAATTTGGGAACATTTTGGGGCCACTTTGGGATCCCTTGTGGCGGCTTTAGGTCACTATGGGATCACTTTAAGACCATTTCGGGGCCAATATGGGACAATTTTCGGGCCAATTTGGGAACATTTTGGGGCCACTTTGGGATCCCTCGTGGTCGCTTTAGGTCACTAAGGGATCACTTTAAGACCATTTCGGGGCCAATATGGGACAATTTTCGGGTCAATTTGGGAACATTTTGGGGCCACTTTGGGATCCCTCGTGGTCGCTTTAGGTCACTATGGATCACTTTAAGACCATTTCGGGGTCAATTTGGGAACATTTTGGGGCCACTTTTGGATCCCTTGTGGTGGCTTTAGTTCACTATGGGATTACTTTAAGACCATTTCGGGGCCAATTTTGGAACATTTTGGGGTCACTTTGGGATCCCTTGTGTTGGCTTTAGGTCACTATGGGATCACTTTAAGACCATTTCGGGGCCAATTTGGGACCATTCTGGGGCCAATTTGGGAACATTTTGAGGCCTCTTTGGGATCCCTTGTGGTGGCTTTAGGTCACTATGGGATCACTTTAAGACCATTCCGGGGCCAATATGGGACAATTTTGGGGCCACTTTGGGATCCCTCGTGGTCGCTTTAGGTCACTATGGGATCACTTTACGACCATTTCGGGGCCAATATGGGACAATTTTCGGGCCAATTTGGGAACATTTTGGGCCACTTTGGGATCCCTTGTGGCGGCTTTAGGTCAGTATGGGATCACTTTATGACCATTTCGGGGCCAATTTGGTATCATTTTGGGGCCAATTTGGGAACATTTTGTGGCCACTCTGGGATCCCTCGTGGTGGCTTTAGGTCACCATGGGATCACTTTAAGACCATTTCGGGGCCACTATGGGACAATTTTGGGGCCAATTTGGGAACATTTTGGGGCAACTTTGGGATCCCTTGTGGTGGCTTTAGGTAACAATGGGATCACTTTAAGACCATTTCGGGGCCAATAAGGGACAATTTTGGGGCCAATTTGGGAACATTTTGGGGCCACTTTGGGATCCCTTGTGGCGGCTTTAGGTCACTATGGGATCACTTTATGACCATTTCGGGGCCAATTTGGTATCATTTTGGGGCCACTTTGGGATCCCTCGTGGTGGCTTTAGGTCACCATGGGATCACTTTAAGACCATTTCGGGGCCAATATGGGACAATTTTGGGGCCAATTTGGGTACATTTTGGGGCCACTTTGGGTTCCTTGTGGCGACTTTAGGTCACTATGGGATCACTTTATGACCATTTCGGGGCCAATTTGGGAACATTTTGGGGCCAGTTTGGGATCCCTCGTGGTGGCTTTAGGTCACCATGGGATCACTTTAAGACCATTTTAGGGCCAATTTGTGAACATTTTGGGGCCTATTTGGAAACATTTTGGGGCCTATTTGGGAACATTTTGGCCAGCTGCTAACATTAGTACAATGTCATACGCCTAAATGTGGGCAACGCTTATATTTATTTTTGTCAAGTTATGTTGCTAACGCCGAACCTTTTAACATTGAAAAATTCCGTTACGAACTTTTTTAACATTAAGATTTTTTCCATTTCACTCCTACCACCCAAGGCCTGCGATGAAATCTATGCAATAGCTTAAAAAATTTCACTACAATCAATTTTGTCGTTTGTAGTTGTAGGAAAAGTACTTTCAAATTGCTGAATTCTGCCTTTTTTGACATGCGTTACCGATTACTCCGAAATCTTTGGAGCAAAAAAAAAAATTAATTTCACTACAATCAATCTCATCGTTTGTAGTTCACAAAAATGCAAAAAAAGTTTGAATTCTTTCAAAGCGGGTTCCAGAGTGATATGCATTAGGCGATATCTCCGAAACCTTTGGAGCAAAAAAAAAAAAATGAATTTCACTACAATCAATCTTGTCGTTTGTAGTTCACAAAAATGCAAAAAAATTTGAATTTTTTCAAAGCGGGATCCAGAGTGATATGCATTAGGCGATATCTCCGAAACCTTTGGAGCAAAAAAAAATGAATTTCACTACAATCAATCTCTTTGTTTGTAGTTCACAAAAATGCAAAAAAAAGTTGGAATTTTTCCAAAGCGGGTTCCAGCGTGATGTGCATTAGGCGATATCTCCGAAACCTTTGGAGCAAAAAAAAAGGGACGTGTGGCACTCGGGGACTGCCGCGGTAAAGCTTTTATCGCTTTTTATCAACTTATGCAATTATAATATTTATGAAAACTCAATAAGCATATTTATGACTTTCGAGCAGTACAGCCTTAACCTGTTAACAGTATAGCCTATACAGCTCCAATTTTATGTACAACGCCACACTGTTAGTAGTATACCCGAAATGTAGGCAACGCTTACAGATCCAATTTTAATGTAATGTAATGTACAGCCCCAGCTGCTGCTAACATCAATATTACGTCATGCTGTTAGTAGTATAGCCTAAATGACATCACATGATATGACACCATATGATATGACATCACATGATATGACATCACATGATATGACATCATATGATATGACATCATGATATAATAATAATAATAATTCCCAGACCGATTACCCACCATATCCCGTCCAACCGGCACGAGGGGCGCATCCGCATAACGCGCGGATTGTTTAAAGTTGCCGAGCCGTTGAAAGGCATTGGTTTGTTAATCGTCGAGATCTAAAACTGCTCAGCTACAGAGAAGGACTCATCAGCCAAGTTTAATACTTAGATATAGAAAAAGTTACACAGTTATAAATAATTGGTTAACGAAAGATTGAGAGTCAACTGTAGAGATAGACAGAGAATATTAAATAAACAAACAAAGTGAAATAAATTTAATAAATATAAATATATATAATAAATACTAATAAAAAAAATTCAAACCAGGATTAAAGACTACAATACAGTTTCTATGTATTAAGGGCAGAAAGAATAGATTCTTTTATGCGGAGAAGCGAGTCCGAAATATCAAATGTATCAGCATGAGAGTTATAATCCTGACATAAACAGCGAAATGGTCCAGTTCTACACTGTTTCAAGACAAGTGGTTTATAATGACGTGATGGCCGAGAGGGTAGATTGAAATTCACCTCGCTTAGAAGAAACGGGCTTGAGAGAGATCCATTTAGTAACTTAATCATAAAAACAGTTCCTAGCATTTCCCTCCGACTAGAAAGGATGTGAAGATTTATGAGTTTCAAACGACTAGTATAAGGTGGTAGATTATACAGGGGTCCCAATGAAAATCTCTTAGAGAAAAAAGTAAAAATTGTTTTTGGACTGATTCTAACCTATCTATATGGACTTGGTAGCGCGGGTTCCAGACGATTGAGCCGTATTCTAGTATCGGTCTGACTAATGTAGTAAAAAGAGCTTTAGTTACATAAGGGTCACTAAATTCTTTAGACCATCGTTTGACAAAAGCTAAAACCCCTCTAGACTTACTGGCTGTTGCGTTAATATGGTGGTTGAAACTAAGCTTGCTATCCACAGTAATCCCCAGGTCAACGAAGTCGTGCACCTGCTCGAGACTATAATTGTTAATTGTGTAGGAGGCTGGCTGAAAACTTCTTCGCGAAAAACGCATGTCATTTCTTAAGATTAAGTGGCATATAATTTAAATCGCACCAAGTAACTAAGTTATCTAGATCCGATTATAGCATAGATTCATCCTCACACGACCTGAATGACATGAAAAGTTTTACGTCATCGGCATACATCAAGATTTTTGAAAACATTATTGTAGTAGATATGTCGTTTATAAACAGCAAGAACAGAATCGGACCAAGATGGCTACCTTAAGGAACACCTGATGAGACATGAATAACATCTGATAAAACATTTTTAAACACTACTTTTTGTGTTCTGTCAGTAAGATAAGAAGAAATCCAGCGAACGAGAGCCGGCTGGAAGCCCAAGAGATCTAGTTTATGAATAAGTAATGGGTGACACACTTTGTCGAAAGCTTTACTGAAATCAGTGTAAATAACGTCAGTGTGCATATTTTTTCGGAAGCCGTTTGAGACATGAGTGGTAAATTCAAGTAAATTAGTAACTGTCGATTTTCCCTCACACCAAAAGGGATGGCCCCAGTTTTCATTTGGACTTCGATATGTGTATTTCGATATATTTATCGATAACCTTAAAATAACCCTACAATATGCGTATCAAACGAAAGGGAATGATCCCAGGATTCATTTGGACATCGATATATTTCGATAAATTAATCGATAACTGAGTTATCGGTGAAAACGAGATGGCTCAAAAGCCTTAAAATTGGCCAACAATATGGGTATCAAACGAAAAGGGATGGCCCCAGGTTTCATTTGGACTTCGATATGTGTATTTCGATATATTTATCGATAACCTTAAAATTACCCTACAATATGGGTATCAAACGAAAGGTAATGATCACAGGTTTCTTTTGGACCTCGATATATTTCGATAAATTAATCGATAACTGAGTTATCGGGTAAAATGTTATTGAATAAGAACCTTAAAATTGCCCTACAATATGGGTATCAAACGAAAGGGAATGGCCCCAGGTTTCATTTGGACCTCAATATATTTCGATAAATTAATGGATAACTGAGTTATCGGTGAAAATGTGGTTGCTCAAAAACCTTAAATTTTCCCCACAATATGGGTATCAAACGAAAGGGGATGACCCCAGGTTTCATTTCAATATATTTCGATAAACTTATCGATAACTGAGTTATCGGTGAAAATGTGTTTGCCCAAAAACTTTAAAATTGCCCTACAATATGGGTAACAAACGAAAGGGGAAGCCGCAGGTTTCATTTGGACTTCGATATATTTCTATAAATTTATCGATAACTGTGTTATCGGTGAAAAATCCTTGAAATTGCCCTACAATATGGGTATCAAACGAAAGGCCATGGCCCCAGTTTTCATTTAGACTTCGATATGTGTATTTCGATATATTTATCGATAACCTTAAAATTACCCTACAATATGGGTATCAAACGAAAGGGAATGACCCCGGGTTTCATTTGGACCGCGATATATTTCGATAAATTAATCGATAACTGAGTTATCGGTGAAAATGTGATTGCCCAAAAACTTTAAAATTGCCCTACAATATGGGTAACAAACGAAAGGGGAAGCCGCAGGTTTCATTTGGACTGGACTTCGATATATTTCGATACATTTATCGATAACTAAGTTATCGGTGAAAATGTAATTGCCCAAAAACCTTAAAATTGCCCTGCAATATGGGTATCATTTGGATTTCAATATATTTCGATAAATTTTTCGATAACTGAGTTACCGGTGAATACGAGATGGCTCAAAAGCCTTAAAATTGCCCGACAATATGGGTATCAAACGAAAGAGCATGACCCCAGGTTTCATTTGGACTTCCATATATTTCGATAAATTTATCGATAACTAAGTTCTCGGTGAAAATGTGATTGCCCAAAAACCTTAAAATTGCCCTACAACATAGGTACTAAGCGAAAGGGAATGGCCCCAGGTTTCAATTGGACTTAGATATATTTCGATAAATTTATCGATAACTGAGTTATCTGTGAAAATGTGATTGCCCAAAAACCTTAAAATTGCCCTACAATATGGGTATCATTTGGATTTCAATATATTTCGATAAATTTTTCGATAACTGAGTTACCGGTGAAAACGAGATGGCTCAAAAGCCTTAAAATTGCCCGACAATATGGGTATCAAAAGAAATGGGATGGCCACAGGTTTCATCTGGACTTTAATACATTTCGATAAATTTATTGATAACTGTGTTATTGGTGAAAAATCTTTAAAATTGCCCTACAATATGGGTATCAAACGAAAGGGGATGACCCCAGTTTTCATTTGGATTTCAATATATTTCGATAAATTTATCGATAATTGAGTTATCGGTGAAAACGAGATGGCTCAAAAGCCTTAAAATTGGCCAACAGTATGGGTATCAAACGAAAAGGGATGGCCCCATGTTTCATTTGGACTTCGATATGTGTATTTCGATATATTTATCGATAACCTTAAAATTGCCCTAGAAAATGGGTATCAAACGAAAGGGGATGGCCCCAGTTTTCATTTGGACTTCGATATGTGTATTTCGATATATTTCTCGATAACCTTAAAATTACCCTACAATATGCGTATCAAACGAAAGGGAATGATCCCAGGTTTCATTTGGACCTCGATATATTTCGATAAATTAATCGATAACTGAGTTATCGGGTAAAATGTTATTGAATAAGAACCTTAAAATTGCCTTACAATATGGGTATCAAACGAAAGGGATTTGCCCCAGGTTTCATTTGGGCCTCAATATATTTCGATAAATTAATGGATAACTGAGTTATCGGTGAAAATGTGGTTGCTCAAAAACCTTAAATTTTCCCTAAAATATGGAAAACCTTAAAATTGCCCTAAAATATGGGTATGAAACGAAAGGGCATGAGACCAGGTTTCATTTCATAACTGAGTTATCGGTGTAGATGTGATTGCCCAAAAACTTTAAAATTGCCCTACAATATGTGTAACAAACGAAAAGGAAAGGCTGCAGGTTTCATTTGGACTGGACTTCGATATATTTCGATAAATTTATCGATAACTAAGTTATTGGTGAAAATGTAATTGCCCAAAAACCTTAAAATTGCCCTACAATATAGGTACTAAACGAAAGGGGATGGCCCCAGGTTTCAATTGGACTTAGATATATTTCGATAAATTTATCGATAACTGAGTTATCGGTGAAAATGTGATTGCCCAAAAACCTTAAAATTGAGATACAATATGGGTATCATTTGGATTTCAATATATTTCGATAAATTTTTCGATAACTGAGTTACCGGTGAAAACGAGATGGCTCAAAAGCCTTAAAATTGCCCACCAATATGGGTATCAAAAGAAATGGGATGGCCACAGGTTTCATCTGGACTTTAATACATTTCGATAAATTTATTGATAACTGTGTTATTGGTGAAAAATCTTTAAAATTGCCCTACAATATGGGTATCAAACGAAAGGGGATGGCCCCAGTTTTCATTTGGTCTTCAATATATTTCGATAAATTTATCGATAATTGAGTTATCGGTGAAAACGAGATGGCTCAAAAGCCTTAAAATTGGCCAACAATATGGGTATCAAACGAAAAGGGATGGCCCCATGTTTCATTTGGACTTCGATATACATATGTATTTCGATATATTTATTGATAACTGAGTTATCGGTCAAAACGTGATCGCCCAAAAACCTCAAATTATTTGATTAATCTACCTTTCCCCATTGATGGGAATTTTGAAAATTTTAAATACCCTTGGTAAATGCTTCAGTATTCAATAATCTATCTATATATATAAAATTAAAATTATGTATCTATGTACGGACACAATTGGCTCCTAAACGAATAAGCCGATCGTAACCAAATTTTACACATGCACTGGATATCTTCCAGGGATGGTCACAGGTAAAATTTTTTTTTATATATATTGGGGGCGTGGCACCTCCGATACGAATGGAATTTTGCATAGTCCATATCTCTGGAATTATTTATGTTAGACCACTGAAATTTGGCAAGGGGTTATATGAGATCGATCCCTACCACCTCAAAAAAAAACTGGGGATAACGAAAAAGGGGGCGTTGCACCTCCCATACGAATGGAATTTATCATAGTCCATATCTCTGGAAGTATTAAGGTTAGACCACTGCAATTTGGTGAGGGGTTATATGAGATCGATCCCTACCACCTCCAAAAAAACTGGGGATAACGAAAAAGGGGGCGTGGCACCTCCCATACGAATGGAATTTTTCATAGTCGATATCTCTGGAAGTATTTAGGTAAGGCGACTGAAATTTGGTGAGGGGTTATATGAGATCGATCCCTAACACCTTCAAAAAAAATAGGGATAACGAAAAAGGGGGCGTGGCATCATATCTTTGAAAGCATTTAGGTGACAACACTGAAATGTGGTGAGGGGTTATATGAGATCGATACCTACCCAATCCAAAAAGAGGCCGTGGCACCGTGGAATTTTTCATATCTCCTGAAGTATTTAAGTTAGACCACTGAAATTTAGGCGTTATACGAGATTTTAATATGAAATCGTCAAAATTAGCAATATAGCAAACAACACATATAAATTGAAGTGCAAGCTTAACACGCGGGAAAAAATCGTCATTTAATCGGCCATCACTGTAAATATGTAAACAGAAAACAGCTGATGCATTTCATTGTAATCTCTATACTCGCAAAAAGCTGTTAGAAGTGCAATAAGCAATTAATTAAGTTCACCTTAAAAAGTCTAAAAAGGTGGTAAGAGTGATTATATATGTGAAAAAATTATGATTCTAAAAAGAGTTATAGTGTGATTTTTACAAAAAAGTGTGGTGATACAATTTTCCAAATGATCTATTGAATGACAAGAGTGGGATCTTAAGTTAAAGGAAAATGTATTAAATTGCATTTAAACATTTATGGAATCATATAATCTATATATATAAAATTCAAATTATGTATCTATATATAGACGAACTTGGCTTCTAAACGAATGAGCCGATCGGTACCAAATTTTACACATCCCTGGATATCTTCCAGGGATGGTCACAGGCTAAAAAATATTTTGATATATATAGGGGGCGTGGCACCTCCCTTACAAATGGAATTTTTCGTTGTCCGTATCTCTGGAATTATTTATGTTAGACCACTAAAATTTGGTGAGAGGCTGTATGATATCGAGCCCTAACACCTTCATAAAAATTGGGGATAACGAAAAAGGGGGCGTGGCACCTCCCATACAAAAGGAATTTTTCGTTGTCCGTATCTCTGGAATTATTTATGTTAAACCACTGAAATTTGGTGAGAGGCTGTATGAGATCGATCCCTACCACCTTCATAAAAATTGGGGATAACGAAAAAGGGGGCGTGGCACCTCCATACGAATGAAATACTTCATAGTCCATATCTCTGGAAGTATTTATGTTAGACTACGGAAATTTGGTGAGAGGCTGTATGATATCGAGCCCTACCATCATCATCATCATTTATTGGCGCTTAACCGCCTAAGCGATTTTGGCCGTCGCCTATCAAAGCACGCAGTCATTCCTTTTTAGCGATAACTGACGCCAATTGGAAACCCCGAGGGAGTTCAAGTCATCCTCCACCTGTTGTTTCCATCTCAGTCGAGGCCTCCCCCTTCCTCTGCTGCCGATTTCGGGTGACGATTGGAAAACCTTCTGGGCTGGAGCTTCTTTGTCCATTCGCATGACGTGACCCAGCCAGCGGAGCCTTTGGGCTTTAATTCGCTGGACTATGGTCAGATCTGCGTAAAGCTCGTACAGCTCATCGTTAAATCTCCTTCGATACTCGCCGTCGGCATCACGGGAAGGACCATAAATCTTCCGGAGAACTTTTCTCTCAAATACTCCAAGGGCCATCTCATCTTCTCTTGACATTGTCCATGAATCTGAGCGATACATCAGGACAGGTATGATGAGAGACTTATAGAGCATGATCTTTGTTCTTCGAGAGAGGACTTTACTTCTCAATTGCCTACTCAGTCCAAAGTAGCACTTGTTCGCAAGAGTGATTCTCCGTTGGATTTCTAGACTGATATTATTTTCGGTGTTAATGCTGGTTCCCAAATAGACGAAGTCCCTCACAGTTTCAAATTTGTAACTATCAACAGTGACGTGGCTGCCAAGGCGCAGGTGCGCCGATTCTTTCTTTGATGACAGCAAATACTTCGTCTTGTCCTCGTTGACCGCAAGACCCACTTTTTCCCTTCTTTATCCAGTCCAGAGAAGGCAGCGCTTACGGCGCGGTTGTTAAGGACAATGATATCAATATCATCGGCATACGCCAGCAATTGCACGCTCTTGTAATAGATTGTACCATTGCGGTTTAGCTCTGCTGCTCGAATTATCTTCTCCAGCACCAGGTTGAAGAAATCGCACGAAAGGGAGTCGCCCTGTCTGAAGCCTCGTTTGGTTTCAAATGGCTCAGAGAGGTCCTTCCCGACTCTGACGGAGCTGTTAGTATTGCTCAACGTCATTTGGCAAAGCCGTATAAGCTTTGCAGGGAAGTCAAATTCAGACATGGCGGCACACAGGCAACTCCTTTTTGCGCTGTCAAAAGCGGCTTTGAAATCGACAAAGAGATGGTGTGTGTCGATTCTTTTATCATGGGTCTTCTCCAGGATTTGGCGTATCGTGAAAATCTGGTCGATGGTAGACTTACCAGGTCTAAAGCCACACTGATAAGGTCCAATCAGCTTGTCTACGATGGGCTTCAGTCTTTCACACAATACGCTAGAAAGAACCTTATATGCGATATTAAGAAGGCTGATTCCGCGGTAGTTGGTGCGGTTAGCGGGATCGCCTTTCTTGTGGATTGGGCAGAGCACACTTAAATTCCAATCTGGAGGCATGCACTCGTCTGACCATATTCTGCATAAGAGCTGATGAATGCTTTTTACCAGCTCTTCGCCTCCGTGTTTGAACAGCTCGGCGGGTAGTCCGTCTTTTCCAGGCGCTTTGTTGTTTTTGAGCCGGGATATAGCTATCCTCACTTCATCATAGTCAGGTGGTGAGACGACTTTTCCATCGTCAGGGATTGGGGTATCGGGTTCGACGTCTCCCTCGCAATTTAGCAGTGAGGAGAAGTGCTCCCTCCATAATTTAAGTACACTCTGTACGTCGGTTACCAGGTCGCCATTGTTGTCCTTACAGGAACTTGGCCCGGTCTTAAAACCTTCCGTCATCCGCCGGATCTTTTCATAGAATTTTCGGGCATCATTCCTGTCAGCCAGCATCTCAAGCTCCTCACACTCACGCCTTTCGGCCTCACGTTTCTTTTTTCTGAAAAGGCGTCTCTCTTCCTTCTTTGCCTCACGATAGCGTTGCCATACACTGCGGGTTGCGCCCGTTCGCAACGTCTCCCTGTAGGCAGCGTCCTTTTTGTCCGAGGCAGTGCTGCATTCCTTATCGTACCAGTTGTTTTTGCGGGCTCGCTGGAACCCTATAGTGGCCTCAGCGGCGGTACGTAATGAGTGAGAGATATGCTTCCATTGCTCGGTTGCATCGTTAGGTCGAGGATTGCTCTCCGATAGCAGGTGTGAGAGTCGAGTGGAGAAATTGTCAGCTGTCTGTGTCGTGCGCAGTTTCTCGACGTCAAACTTTCCTTCCGTTACTGTGCGCACTTTCTTTGCTACACAGAGGCGTGTACGTATCTTGGCTGCAACAAGATAATGGTCCGAGTCGATATTGGGACCACGAAGGGTACGCACGTCCAGAACGGTGGAGCTATGTCTGCCGTCGATCATGACATGATCAATCTGGTTTCTTGTTCTTTGATCATGAGACAGCCATGTGGCTTGGTGTATTCGTTTATGCTGGAACCTGGTACTACTGATGACCATATTGCGAGCAGCGGCGAAATCAATCAACCTAGTGCCGTTGGGAGATGTTATATCATGGAGACTAAATTTTCCAACTGTTGGACCAAAGACTCCTTCCTGGCCCACCTTCGCATTAAAGTCGCCGAGCACGATTTTGATATCATGTTGGGGGCAGCGATCATAAGCCTGTTCAAGTTTATCGTAGAAGGAGTCCTTCTCTGCGTCGTCCGTCTCCTCAGTCGGCGCATAGGCGCAGATAAATGTTATGTTGAAAAATTTCGCTTTGATGCGGATCGCAGCGAGACGCTCGTCCACGGGGGTGAACGCTAGTACTTGGCGGCGAAGTCTCTTTCCCACCACGAATCCTACACCACGAGCTCTGCCGCGTGTCTGGCCACTGTAGTATACGTCACAAGGTCCGATGGTCGTCTTTCCTTGTCCCGTCCATCGCATTTCCTGCAGGGCGGTGATGTCAGCCTTTGCGTTAACGAGGACATCAACCAGTCGGGCAGCGGTACCATCCCTTGAAAGGGTCCGGACATTCCAGGTACATGCCCTAATATCCTTCTCATTATCCTGTGTTCGTTTTGCCGGGTCGTCAACATTAAAGGGGGTTCTCATCCGAGGCTTGATTTTTGTTCTTTTCATTGGAATTGGTTTTTACGTGGCGGGTCCCAAACCCAGCGCACAACCCGTTTTCGGGGTTTTGGAAAAGATTTACACATTTATATAGCGAGCCGCTTGCTCCAAGACAGACGCCCGCTTACAGCCGCACCTCATGGTGTACAGACGCTGCGAAAAAGACCTCGGTGAGCCCTTAAACCAAGTATGTCAGAGTGGCCCCACCGGGGCTCCCTCTCTTTCTGCCGCGAGCCTAGGTAGCTCACGTTGCCCAGAGTGCACGAACGAGGACGCAAGAGTCGGGATTGAGCAAGGTCACTCAGCAACCACACTCCATTACACTCCAAGCCCTACCACCTTCATAAAAATTGGGGATAACGAAAAAGGGGGCGTGGCACCTCTCATACAAATGGAATTTTTCGTTGTCCGTATCTCTGGAATTATTTATGTTAGACCACTGAAGTTTGGTGAGAGGCTGTATGAGATCGATTCCTACGAAAAAGGGGGCGTGGCACCTCTCATACAAATGGAATTTTTCGTTGTCCGTATCTCTGGAATTATTTATGTTAGACCACTGAAGTTTGGTGAGAGGCTGTATGAGATCGATTCCTACCACCTTCATAAAAGCAGGGGATAACGAAAAAGGGGGCGTGGCACCTCCCATACGAATGAAATACTTCATAGTCCATATCTCTGGAAGTATTAAGGTTAGGTAGGTAGGTAGAAGTGGCTGCCGCAAAGGCACACCTAGGCCAGTAATAAAAGGCCCGTTCTGATACCACCAAACACTAGGAAAGTCAGTCCCGGGGCCCGGCCATATGGAAAATCCCAGTGCTGTCGGGACTCTCCATATAGCCGAAACCCGGGACTGACACTCCTAACCTCATTGATAACTTGATGAAGGCCATCAAGTCCTTTATGTCTAGCTCCGCGACCTGGCTTAAGCTAACCAGGAAGGGAACTCCCAGAGAGCGCCTTCTCGCTCCTCTTAAGGCCGGGCAGTTTCAGATGAGGTGCTCCACCGTTTCCTCTTCCTCATCATCTTTGCAACTCCTGCAGCATCGTCGGTAGGGAACGCCTAGCCTTGCTGCGTGCCTACCAATAAGGCAGTGCCCGGTTAAAACACCTATTAATATGGAGATTTCCTTCCATTTTAGGGCGTATATGTGTCTAGATCTTTTAAGATCGCATTTTGGCCAGGTTTGCTTGGATTTCCGGCACCCTGGGGCTTGTAGCCATCTTTCGTTGGCTTCGCGGAGTGTATGCTCCTTCAGCATTAGCTTGCACGTGGCAAACGGCATACCTATGCGCTCTTTATCTTGAAGAATCTGCTTGGTCGTGCCCTGCCTGGCAAGTTCGTCTGCCCTACAGTTTCCCTCAATGTCCCTGTGTCCCGGGACCCATGTGAGGTTCACGCGGTTCTGTTGGGCCATCTCTTGAAGAGATCGACGACAGCTGAGCGTCAGTTCAGAGTTGAACGAGTAAGAGCCAAGGGATTTGATGGCCGCTTGGCTGTCGCTGAAAATACAGATATCCTGTATTAAGGTTAGAATACTGAAATTTTGTGCGAAGTTATATAAGATCAATTCCTACCACCACCTACGGTTAGAGAAACGTGCAGGGAAATAAATTGTTGGCAGGACAACGTCTGCCGGGTCAGCTAGTATTATATAAATATCAAAGTTTGAAGTTTAGATGAACTATTCGGTAAATTCTTTCTGAGACATTTATATCCATACTTAAAGCCAAAGCAATATTTATCTTTAGAAACCTCACTTTCAATCGACTTCAAGGATATGTATATTAAATAAAATTTTTGAAAACCGTTTTTCAATACATACTATTTTTTCAAAACTCTAGGAACATAGACAAATAACTGATCTTCCAACAGTTTTTATTTGACCAATCTACCTAACTTGGTGAACTTCGACGACCGAATTTTTACTTAAAATGTTGAAAGGGTACTTCGCAGGGGCGGGCAAGGCCGCGGGTATATACTAGTATTATATAAATATCAAAGTTTGAAGTTTAGATGAACTATTCGATAAATGCTTTCTGAGACATTTATATCGATACTTAAAGCCAAAGCAATATTTAACTTTAGAAACCTCACTTTCAATCGACTTCAAGGATATGTATATTAAAAAAAATTTGGGAAAACCGTTTTTCAATACATACTATTTTTTCAAGACTCTAGGAACATAGACAAATAACTGATCTTCCAACAGTTTTTATTTAACCAATCTACCTAACTTGGTGAACTTCGACGACCGAATTTTTACTTAAAATGTTGAAAGGGTACTTCGCAGGGGCGGGCAAGGCTGCGGGTATATACTAGTATTATATAAATATCAAAGTTTGAAGTTTAGATAAACTATTCGATAAATGCTTTCTGAGACATTTATATCATACTTAAAGCCAAAGCAATATTTAACTTTAGAAACCTCACTTTCAATCGACTTCAAGGATATGTATATTAAATTATATAAATATCAAAGTTTGAAGTTTAGATGAACTATTCGATAAATGCTTTCTGGGATATTAATATCAATACTCAAAGCCAAAGCAATTTTTAACTTTAGAAACCTCAATTTCAATTGATTTCAAGGATGTTTATATTTAATTAAAATTTTTGAAAACCATTTTTCAATACATACTATTTTTTCAAAACTCTAGGAACATAGACAAATAACTGATCTTCCAACAGTTTTTATTTGACCAATCTACCTAACTTGGTGAACTTCGACGACCGAATTTTTACTTAAAATGTTGAAAGGGTACTTCGCAGGGGCGGGCAAGGCCGCGGGTATATACTAGTATATTATATAAATATCAAAGTTAGAAGTTTAGATGAACTATTCGATAAATGCTTTCTGGGATATTAATATCAATACTCAAAGCCAAAGCAATTTTTAACTTTAGAAACCTCAATTTCAATTGATTTCAAGCATGTTTATATTTAATTAAAATTTTTGAAACCCGTTTTTCAATACATAAATTTTTTTTTTCAAATCTTCCAACAGTTGTTTATTTGACCAATCTACCTAACTTGTTGAACTTCGACGACCGAATTCTTATCTAAAAGGTTGAAGGGGTACTTCGCAGGGCGGGCAAGGCCGCGGGTATATACTAGTTTTACATAAATATCAAAGTTAGAAGTTTAGATGAACTATTCGATAAATGCTTTCTGGGATATTAATATCAGGATTCAAAATGCTTAGGCAAAAATTGCAAAAGCAACGAAAATTTGCTGATGCTGAGCTTTTAAATTTTCTTGCTTAGAAAGCGGCTTGTTTGCTATTGCTTTTGCTTCAAAAAAATCAGCAGCCAAAATCAGAACCTTTTACTTGCTTTAAAGTAAAAAAACTGGCAAAGTAGCAACATAAAAATGCTGAGCAGCAAACAATAGATTGCTGACATTTCATTATTCAAAAACAAAAAAACAGAAAGAAATGATGGGGGGAAACGACGAGAGAAAAGCCGGTGCAAACTCACGAACGTTAGGATGCCGAAAAGAAATAAAAAAGGCAGCAATTAAATTCAAATAAAGGAGCTGTTTATTTATAGAAATAAAAAGTATATACAAAGGTGTATATAGAGGAAAGTGTGGGTCGAAATAAACGAAAAGTTTACCTTGTAAATAAATAACTGATGGCTGGTAAATAAATAAATATGGCTTGCTTGATGATAGGCTGGAACGCTGTTGAGGGCTGCTGTCCAAAGAAAAAAATATAAAATTACAGCAGAAAATATTTGTTTGAGAGAATTTCAAAAACCTAACACAAGGCTTTCTCTGCCCTTTTTCTTATTTCCCTATTTCTTCTTCTTCCTCTTTCATACCTCTCGTCTTCCTCTTGGTGGAATCAACCCTAAATTATCCTAAAATGATAGAAAACTGGCCTCAAAATAATCCCGAAATGACCTGAGAATGATCCTAAAATGGTTATAAAATGACCCCAAAATATGTCACCCTTCATTATTGCTTAAATACTGCTAGCAGCTCGCTTTTCACACTTGGCAGCAGCAGCAACCAGTAAATATGAAAAGTCTATCGATTGCTTTTGCTGTGCTTCTGACATTTTCAGTAAGCTATCAAGAGCTAACTCATAGGCTTCGAATCATTGAACATTTGCTTAATAGTAAACGATCAATTGCTTACAGCATTTTTGTGCTGCTGCTGTGACAGCTGGTTTTTTCAAAGCAAAAGCAAAAACAAAATGCTGTGCTTTAAAAATTTTTTAGTATTTTCGAACCCTGATTAATATCAATACTCAAAGCCAAAGCAATTTTTAACTTTAGAAACCTCAATTTCAATTGATTTCAAGGATGTGTATATTTAATTAAAATTTTTGAAAACCGTTTTTCAATACATACCATTTTTTTTTTTTTTTCAAAACTCTAGGAACATAGACAAATAATTGATCTTCCAACAGTTTTTTATTTGACCAGTCCACCTAACTTGGTGAACTTCGACGACCGAATTCTTATCTAAAAGGTTGAAGGGGTACTTCGCAGGGCGGGCAAGGCCGCAGGTGTATTCTAGTAATAAAATAAATAGAATTAAAAAGACTTTGTTTGAGGTGGGATTCGAACCGATAGCCCCGGCCAACTCCCTTAACCATTGTGTATCAATAACAAGTGTAAACTCTTCTGCATAGACGTCAAAATTCCAAAATGAGTTTAACACCTGTTTGAGATTGTGGTTAATAACAAGTGTAATATCATAGACATAGTCGTGAAAACTTCAAAGTGAGTTTAGTCACCTGTTTTTAATTTCCTTTTTTGTCTCACTTCTTTCCATCTTCCCATCTCTCTCTACCATTAGGTAAAAGATAGGAGACCGCCATGTTGATGTGTGCAGGATGTTAAACAACGCCATTTGCTTTTCTGTTATTCGGTGCTGGCGACATTTTAATATGTGCAGGATGTAAACAAACCGACATTTTAATGTGTGTTGTCAAAAGAAGAGTTCACACTTGGTATTGATACACAATGCCCTTAACCATATAATATAACAACAACAATAATAATAACCTGCTCGCCGCCCACCATTTAACTCCAGCTTAGACAGTTAATTAATGCTTTATTTGTTTGTTAAATCATTGTTGTTAAAATTTTTTACATTTTAATTTAATGTTGAATATTTTAAAATTTTTATTTTGTTTGAATATGGATGTATTATGTTAAATACCAGATTTCACACATTTGTTCTTTAATTGTTCGTGATTATTTTAAGGCATGGATCGGCATATTTGTAAATGCAGGTGTATAAGTGAGAACGCTTATACACGCGCTGTGATCGTCCGAACTATATTTTTAACATTCGCTGACCAAACAAGCGACACCCCCACGCGATGTGGTTTCCCCCTTGCCCAGCGGCGACTAAATCATTTGGTAAGCAAAGAGCACAAAGTGTATGTGTGATGAATCCAACTTGTTTGACTGATCTTAAGATCTATGGCCGATGCTTGTTTTAAGGAAATAATCAATACACGTTATGTTTATAAAATAGTTTTGTAGAAATTAAATTGTTATAGTTAGATAATCACTATTGAGTTTTAGCATAAATAAAAATTAACCATGTTGTATTTAATTGAATATTTTTCAAAGTTGAATATTTGTGGTAACGATTTGCAGTGCAGATGTAGAGATGAAAATAGATGCAGAAGTACAGATGAAAATGGATGTAGGCTGTGTGTCAATCGAAAACATTTTTCGTCAGAGTAAAATGAGGTGAACAAATTTCTTATGGTGTACAAAAATTTTCCATTTTGCTGTGCCAAACGAAAAGTTATATTATGACAGTAGTAAATTTTGACGTATGGAAAAAGAACGTGCAAAAGCAGATGCTTTGTGAATCAATTTTCAATTTACGTGTATTTCATGCATTTATATCGCGTATTATTCGCATTATATTATATTTTAGTGTTAAACAACTCGTGTGAACATAAATTTATGTGAAATAATATAAATGTTCACAACATATGCATCCCCATGCTCACATTATTGATTGTCAAAATTTGAGGGCAAATTCTGACGTTCATATTCACCACGATAACAGACCGAATTTACCATCGCTCTGTCAAAATTTGCTTTTTTAAACCGTTTGGCACACGGCCGTATCTAAATTGATCTAGTTCGATTGATAAATCGTGGATGTATAGGTGATTAAAAATGTAGATTGCTGATCTACATGTTAACATGGAACACGTTAACATTTGCTGATCGATACTTTGAGTGATCAGCAAAAGCACAACAATAAGAGCGGAAGTGCAGCTTGGGTTGCACAATGTTTCCCACAGTAAAAGCCAGACGCACCGTCAGCAACAGGAAGCCACCTTCAACACGCGCAGCCCAGTTTGGCAAATTCAGAGAATCAGCGTCAACGTTTGGCCGGTGCTAGTAGGTTAGCTTTTAAGTAATTCCAATTGTAAAATTTAGTCTTAGTCTTGGTGCTTATAAATAAAGGTTGACAACAACCCAACTTTAAAAAATATTTTTTTTGAGGATTTTCACATAAATCCCGTAACTGGCGCCCAACGTGGGGCCTACGCCAGTCGTGTTTCTTTAAAACCCGTAACTAAATAAAGTTGTGCGCGTTAATAAAAATTAATTTAACAAACGGTTTCGCGAAAAACTTGCCAACACTTGAAGCAGAAAATTTCGTGATACTGGGAGCAGAAAGATCGCCGATTTCGTAATAACTCCAGCGTATAAAGGGTAGAGCAGCCTCCTCGCATAAAGGGTAGAACAACATAAAATTTAAGGATACTGGGAGCAGAAAGATCGCCGATTTCGTAATAACTCCTGCGCATAAAGGGTGGAATAGCACGCCAAAGACGACGTAGGTCCTTTAACCAGCTAAGCAACTAAGTTAACTCAAAGTCAGCGAAGGAGAAAAGGTAGTAGCTCGCCAATGTGCAAACGGGAAACGCGAGACGTTAGCCGCCGGATGCTGCCATTAATGTAAGCATAGATTTAAGACAAACTAAAAAGTAAATTAAGTGAATCCAAATTTCCCATTGAAAATAAATTCTTAATTGTCCTAGTCCTATTGATGGAAAATTAATAAAAAACATAAGTGAAAAGTTAGTGAAAAATTTTAAGAAATAATAAAGGAAAGTATTTTAAATTAGGTAATTAAGTGAAAATAAATCTCTTAAGAATAGAATTTAAAGTAAACCAAAAAGTGAGTGAAAATTTTGAATAATAATAAAGGGAAAAGATTTAAAATTAATTAAGTGAAAAAAAAAAATTCCTAAGAATAGAATTTAGATTAAAGCTAAACGTGAGTGAAAAATTTTAAGAAATAGTAAACAAAATATTTAAAATTAATTAAGTAAAAAGTAATTTCCTATTTAGAAAAGATATTTTTTTTTAATCAATTCCTTTTAAGATAAAATCAAGTGAATATATTAAAACCTTTGTCCTTGAATAACACAAAGGAAAACATTTTTAACTGAAGAGCTTGTACAGCTCATAATTTAAAAGAAATCTCTAGAAATAAAATTAAAAAACAACTCTGCGAATCACCACCAAAGGGACCCTCCAGAGATTGTTGAAGTTCCACAAAGCAATACATAAATAAATATACATAAATAAGTAAACTCAAAATGTCAAACCCCCAAAATCTTATTCGACCACCTGTGCTAAACGTACCCCCTGCATCCGCTGCCCCTGCATCCGCTGCCCCTACTAGCAATCCCTTAACGATGGACCAGCTGACGGAGGTCATATCTGGCATCGTAACCAATATGTTCCAACAACAAGGGCGAAACATGGTTCAAGCCGCCCTCAACCCCAACGCGAGTTTTTCCGATGTTAGGGATATAACTATAGACACGGTTTCTCCCAACATCTCGGAGCTAGACAAGATACCCGATGTGGTAAGGTGTCTTCGCGAATTCTCAGGCGCACCTGGAGAATTCAACTCGTGGAAGAAAAGCGTGGACAGGATCCTTCAGATCTACGAGCCACAAAGGGGATCTCCCAAATACTATGGGATCCTTAACGTTATCCGCAATAAAATTGTCGGAAACGCCGACATTGCCTTGGAGTCATACAATACTCCACTAGACTGGAAAGCAATTTCCAGATGCTTAACGCTGCACTATGCGGATAAGCGCGACTTAGGTACTCTTGAGTACCAGATGACGTCGCTTGTGCAGGGTAACCTTACAATTCAGGAATTTTACCAGCGAGTATACTCGCACATGTCGCTTATTCTTAATAAGCTCGGCTGCATGGATGTCGGCACAGAAGCCATGCATCTGCTTACCCGCACATACAGGGACAAAGCGCTGGACACGTTCATTCGTGGGCTTAAAGGAGACTTGCCAAGACTCCTAGGAATGAGGGAACCCGCTGATCTCCCACAAGCCCTCCACTTGTGTCTAAAACTCGAAAACCAAAACTTCAGATCTCACTATGCCTTAGTAAATAATGGTCAACCCAGGAGACCTTCGGACATCCGTCCACCCCTTCCTCCCAAAAGGCTTAATAACGAATTTTACGCCGAATTGGCATTCATGCCTCAACCCAGGTCGAACACAACTCCTCCCTACAGGCCTCCCCAACCGAATTATCATTATCAATTTCCCCAAACAAATTACCAATTCCAACATCCCCAACCAACCTACCAATACCAACATCCTTACCAACAAAACCAGTACATTCCACGTCCTAATAGCCCACCACCTCGTCCAACCCAAAAACCTCAACCACGACCAGAACCAATGGATATCGATCCATCCCTACGAACAAGAAACCAATAGAGGTATTTTTTGGTAGAAGAGTTACAACCGACCCAAGCCAATTCGAAAGGGCCAGGGCTGAGAATATAGCCGAACTAAGAAATAAGCAGGCGAAAGATCTCGCCTACCATAACAAATCCAGGCACCCCATTAAAGCGTATAATCCGGGTGACACCATTTATGTCAAAATAAACAAACGGTTAGGATCCAAAATCTCAAAAAAATTTAAAAAAGAAATAATAAGGGAAGACCGGAATTCAACAGTCCTAACAGAATCAGGAAGAATTATACACAAAAGCAACATAAAAAACCAAAATTAATTTTTCCTTTCCTTATTTACCCAGTAACAAAAAAATTAATTTTTCCCTTCCAGATTCCTCCTCATTTACCCGATAACCGCATCAATAGACATTTACGACTACTCCACTGCACAACTAGTCACGATAAATGACGGACTTGCCAAAATTCAGAACGGAGCCTTTAGACTAATACACGTAATCGACCTCAACAAATACGAACAATTCCTGACGGACATGTACAGTTTCACCTCCTCTGACATCCCTAAGGACACAATCCTATACCCCCTATTAAAACACGAATTAACACAATCCCTGCAAATTTTAGAAACAATAAAACCTGTCGGAAAAAAACAAAAAAAAAGATCCATAAACATTTTAGGAACGGCTTGGAAATGCATTGCTGGAAGCCCCGATCACGAAGATCTGGAGGCAATAAACAATAATTTTAATAAAATCAATAGTAACAATAATAAACAAGTATTAATAAATAATATTTTTAACGAAAAAATTAACAAAATAAGTATGATAGTTAATAATCTGTTCAATAGTATAAAGAAAGACTCATACTTAGAAAACGAAACAATTACCAATTTGCAAAATAGGATAAGGTTAATAAAAGAAGAATTAATTAATATAAAGTACGCCATACAATGGGCAAAGAAAGATATTTTAAACACATTATTGTTAAATAAAAATGAAATTGAAATTGCTTTAGAAAAACTAGAAGATGATAAAATACCATTTAAGAGTGCCGAAGAAGCATTAGAAATATCGAATGTAAATGTAATAAGTCAAAATATGACAATTTTTTACTTGGTAAAAATACCACTAACTATTAAAGAAAATTTTCAAAAAATTATTATTAGACCAGTTGTTAAAGAAAATAAAACCATAATTAATGTCGAATTTGAAAGAATTTTAAAAGGTACAAAAGATACCTATGGAATTAAGAAATTGTGCGATAGCTATAAGAAAATTTAAATTTGTAAGCAAATCCATTTAATAAATATAAGTAATAGTAGTTGTATACCTAGAGTAATTAATAGTTTGAATTCATCGTGCACCATAACGAACGGCCAACACATCCAAGAAATTGAAGAGATAAAACCCGGTATATTACTACTTAATGGCTTCAAAGGCGAAATACTTGCTGACGGAATGCAAAAAAATGTGTCAGGGACACACCTTATTAATTTTCATAACTCAACGTTACAGATAAATAACCAATTCTACATTAATTACGATTTGATTCCGCTGCCTGCTATTCCAGCAGTCCTACAACCTGCACCAATTGAAAAAAACCGAATCGAGTTACTTTCCCTGGAAGCTTTAAAAGAATTCCATATCGACAACATAAGAAGAATAAATATCCTCAAAACAGCAACAATATCCAATAGCTCACTTTCACTTGGAGCAGTTGCAACTACAATAATTGCCATTATAATTTTTTGCAAATTTTGGAGAAAGCACCAAACCAAAATAATAATATCTCCGATTCCAGAAACTCACCAAATTCCTTTGGCAAATATAAACTTAGATAAAACTAAGGAGCATCCTAATGATCAGAATACTTACATAAACTTCAACAACCTACCCTATTTCTAATAAACGCTCGAGGACGATCGTTTTAAGAGGGGAAGTGTTAACATGGAACACGTTAACATTTGCTGATCGATACTTTGAGTGATCAGCAAAAGCACAACAATAAGAGCGGAAGTGCAGCTTGGGTTGCACAATGTTTCCCACAGTAAAAGCCAGACGCACCGTCAGCAACAGGAAGCCACCTTCAACACGCGCAGCCCAGTTTGGCAAATTCAGAGAATCAGCGTCAACGTTTGGCCGGTGCTAGTAGGTTAGCTTTTAAGTAATTCCAATTGTAAAATTTAGTCTTAGTCTTGCTGCTTATAAATAAAGGTTGACAACAACCCAACTTTAAAAAATATTTTTTTTGAGGATTTTCACATAAAATCCCGTAACTTACATATGTAGTTAGTTCGATGGTAGGATCGCCATTTTAGAATAACTTCAAATTATATTTTTATATTTTACAAATTGATTATTTATTTATTAAATTTGAAAACTGAAAATTTAATAGGGGTAAAGCCATGTGAAGTGCGCACAAGTAAAATCACTTTATCGACGATTTTGAAATCTATCGTTTTATTGGATAGTGGGTCAGACTCAAACCCCGTGCTATAAATATTTCGTCAAAATTAATGTCTTTGTTAATGTTATTGGAGGTTGAATTTTTGATAATTTTAGATAATTTCTGATGATGATAATATGGAATAATTATTTTCTCATAAAATACTGAAGATAAATCAATGAATTTATTTCTTACTTACAGATAATTGTTTTTACTATATTATAATTAATTTTATGCGATCTTATTGTTTAAACAATTGTACTTAAAATATTTTTTTTTAAACAAATAATTTTTTGTTTTTTCGTTCTACACGCTCAAAAAAATTTCAAAATATGAAAATAACGCTTAAAACCGTCACTTTTAATAATAAAAAAAAATAAAATTTGTCCATTCATACCATTTCAAAGATATTGCATTTTTTGTCCCGTGCGATCAAATTGTTAAAATAAAAAAACTTTTTTTTAAACATAATAATTTTTGTTGAGCTATAGGCCAGGATTTGAATAAAACTTCTTTTTCTTAGTGTTATTCAAATTTTTATTTAATCGATATTTCGATTTCAATCTGAAATCATCATCAGGAATCTACGAAACAGACATAATTAACATTCTTAAAACATATTCCTACAAGCAGTTAAAACATAACTTACACATATGGATATGTATTATCGACTGATAAGAAATATGACAAGATAATTTGGATGAAGACAAAAGAGCGAAAAGACATAAATTTGGATAAAGTCCCGTAAATATAAACAATTTTCATATACCGCAAATGTAAACAAATATCATATGAGAACAATAATTAAAATGAGAAAAAATAATAAACAGTAGAGAGATAAAAATATACATAAGTATGTATGTATGTGGAGGCTATCAACTCCGCTCTAACTAATCTGGGCGTAGATAGACCTCTAACTGGTTTAATTGACCAACTTTTAATGGGAAGGAAAATAGCTTCTTCACTTGGTACGGTTGAGTTATCACGCTATGTCACAAGGGGAACACCCCAGGGTGGTGTTCTTTCCCCGCTTTTATGGAACCTCACAGTCAACTCGTTGCTACGTGACACAAGCTGGGGGGGCGGGAAGATAGTGGCATACGCAGACGATTTAGCTATTGCATTCAGAGGCAAGTTCCCACAAACTCTGTGTGACCTGATGCAAGTAGCACTGCGAGAAGTTTCGACGTGGTCCTCTCGCTGCGGACTAAGTATCAACCCAGGGAAGGTGGAACTTGTCCTCTTCACCAACCGGTACAAAATACCGCCACTAAGCCTACCAGAACTAGATGGCACGCGCCTGGGCTTGTCGGATAAGGCCATAGCATAGTTCTGGACAGGAAATTGAATTGGAAGGAGAATTTTCTTCAGCGCCAGAAGAAAGCTTGCATCGCTCTTTACACATGCAAAAGAGCCATTGGCAAAAAATGGGGGCTCAGCCCTAGAGTATGCAGTTGGATCTACACGGCCATCATTCGCCCAATCATGCTTTATGGAGTCGTCGTATGGTGGCCTGCGCTGAGCAAGGCAACATACCTGAATCTGTTGAGGAAAGTCCATAGATCCAATATGATCTGTATAAGCGGTGCGCTAAGGACAACGCCCAACGAAGCCCTCCAGGTCATTCTGGGCATTTTGCCACTTGATCTGGAAGGGTTTCGGTCAGCGGCGGCATCAGCTCTGCGCCTAAGAGAAACCTCCAGTTGGGCTGCGGGTACTATTGGACACTCCAGTATTCTGGAATCTTACAGCTTTCTCCCTCTAAGCACAGATCGTTGTGCGACTACTACAGTCGGGGATAGCTGTTTCAAAATAAACATTCCCAGCAGAGAAGACTGGGAGAGGACGGATTGGTGTCCCGAAACAAATGGTGGCACTTCCATATACACCGACGGCTCGAAGTTGGACGGCAGAGTTGGAGGAGGCGTTTATTCAAGGGATTTGCACCTTGAGCTCTCCTTCAGACTACCTGATCATTGTAGCGTCTTCCAGGCGGAAGTCTCGGCAATCCTGGACGCCGCGGCCTGGTTGAGCAAACGTGTTATCGGAGAAGATATCGCTATTTTCAGCGATAGCCAAGCGGCCATCAAATCCCTTGGCTCATACACGTTCAACTCTGAACTGACGCTCAGCTGTCGTCGATCTCTTCAGGAGATGGCCCAACAGAACCGCGTAAACCTCATATGGGTCCCGGGACATAGGGACATTGAGGGAAACTGTAAGGCAGACGAGCTTGCCAGGCAGGGCACGACCAAGCAGGTTCTTCAGGATAAAGAGCGCTTAGGTATGCCGTTTGCCACATGCAAACTAATGCTGAAGGAGCACACACTCCGTCAAGCCAACGAAAGATGGCTGCAATCCCCAGGGTGTCGCATATCGAAACAAACCTGCAACTGTCCGGCTTTAAGCGGCGCGAGAACGCGCTTTTTGGGAGTTCCGTTCCTGGATAGCCTAAGCCAGATCGCGGAACTGGACATAAAGGACTTGATGGGCTTCATAAAGTCATCTAAGTGGTTCGAGGAGGAGTAACGGTGTCGGTTTAGGAGTGTCAGTCCTGGGATTCTGCTATGTGGAAAATCCCAATAACTCAGGGTTTTTCCATATGGCTGGGTCCCGGGACTGACTTTCCTTGTGTTGGTGGTATCACAACGGGCCTTTCAAAACTGGCCTAAGTGTGCCTCTGCGGCAGCCACTTGAACCTAACCTAACCTATGTATGTATGTATTATGCTCTCCGCAATGTGAGAGTTGTTAATCCAGTTTGTGTTTAGTGAGTGTGCTTAGATGAGCACAACTAGTGATGTTGTTGTTTTGAAACCAAATTTCTGTATGCTTGTGCACATTTTTCTTCTGTGTCGGCGCGAAAATTCATCTTATACGGCTGATACATTAGCGCAAATTCCGAATTATCTCCGCTTTCGGGAGTTAACTTGAGCATAATCTTCATTATAAACTCCCAAAAATTAAGAAGATTTGAGCAGATATCATAACTCTTTGCCCGCTACTGTCATCGATAAATAAACAAACATCGCAACGACCACTACCAAAAATACGAGTTCGCCGCTACTGGACACTAGATGTCACCAAAAAAAGAGCGACATCTATTTTAAACCGCAAGTACTACAACCAAAGCCATCTAGTGCGCTGATTGTTAATCTTCAATTTTGTGTGTATCAGCGTAAAATTTGGATCTGATTAAAGAAGATTTATTGGAGTAATCTCCGTGTGTGTATCCATAGCATTAACTTCATTAGGGGGGTTCAGAATGTGTAACGTTTCTAAAATAAAGCGTTTATTATAATGTTTTTCATGTTCTAGAATGCTTGCGTGTTCAAAATCTGGATAGTGCCCCGTATTTTTGCAATGCGCTGCCAAAGCTGTCTTACTTTCTGGTGTATTATTTCTAAGTTTTATGTTGGATCTGTGGGCGGAGATCCGCGTCTTTAGTTTAAGTTTAGTTGTCCCTACATATACTTGTTCGTATACGTGGGACCCGTCGCCGTTGCATGGAATTTTGTAAACCACGTCGGATTTCTCATTATTTGGAATTTTGTCCTTCATATTAGTGTAAATTTGCCGTAGATTGTTGTTACATATATGTGAGCGCGATTTGATATTTTTCTTTGTCGTACATCTTCGAGCTCCTAATCCTTTCTGATACTCCCGGGATATATGCCATTGATTTGTATAATTTATCTCCTTTCTCTGTTGTATTATTGGTGTTCGCGATTTGGTGTTTGTGAACCAATTTATTAATTAAGGACCTGGGAAACGAGTTTTGTTCCAGGGTTTTCTTGATTATACCTATATTTTTGTTATGGAACATCTTATCGCTAATATTAAGAACCCTTCTATTGAAATTTTTCGCGGTGTTTAAAATTGTTTTCGGCGCGTGTTTAGAATTGTAGTTGATAAGTGTACCGGAAGCTGTGGGTTTTTTATACCAATCCATATTTAATTTATTATTAATCCTAATTATCAGTGTGTCAATGTATGGTAGTCGGTTATCTTTTTCTACTTCCATAGTAAAGCGTATAGATTTATAGTACGTGTTAAGTAAATTGAGCATAGTTTCCATTTGGCTCGTTTTGACGATGGCAAATAAGTCGCCAACATATTTGGTTAATAGCCGTGGTTTGCTCTCTGATTCTAACTCGAATTTTGTCAGCAGATCCTCTAGAACTATATCTGCTATTACTGGGGAGGCCCCATCAGCATTCCTGACCTTTGTTCATAGATTTTATCATTATATTTGAAATACCTATTGTCTCTCACGCAAAATTTGACTATGTTCATAAATAACTCTTTTGTTAAACATGTGTGTTCTTTGATGTCAGACCATCTCGAGGCAATGATGTCGATAGCCACATCTATGGGAACACTAGGAAACAAGGAAACTACATACGTCAAATGAGACCAAACTCTCGTCATCGTAAACGAAGGTGTTCTTTACTTTTTCTTTAAACTCTATGGAATCTTTGACGTTGTATTTGGACGATTTTGTGATGTTTTTTAGTATACTGACGACATATTTGGATAGATGGTAGGAAGGGGAACCGATAGATGAGCATATTGGTTGTAGAGGTATGCCATCTTTATGGATCTTTGGTAAGCCATAGATCCTAGGCGGATTTGCAACTTTAGACATAAGAAAGTTCTTCTCTTTTTCTTCGATATGGCCGTTGTTAAACATTTTAATTACCAATTCATTATTTTTGTCCTGTAACTTTGTTGTCGGATCTCGTTTTAGAACCCTGTAGTCAGAGATGTTGTTTAGTATAGTTTCCATCTTTCTCGAATAATCATGACATTGCCCTTATCTGCATTTAGTACCACAACCTGCTTATTGTTATTGAGAAACTTTTTTGTAGAATTCAAAGTCTCACACATGAATTTGTCGAGAAAAGATTTTGAATTCTTTTTCAAATGCTCCTGCATCAGTGGAGTGAAATTATTTCTTTCAATTTCTTGCCTTTCTTTGTTCTGCACTGTTTGAATAATATTTTCTCCGTCGGCTATAAACTTAAAAAGTGGAAATTCTTCTAATAAAATTTTTTTTTCGTTCTGCACTCTCAAAAAATATGTCAAATAACGCGTAAACTGTCAGCTTTAATAATAAAAAGGAACGTGTGGCACACGGGGACTGCCGCGGTAAAGCTTTTGCATGTCACTTTTTATCAACTTATGCAATTATAATATTTATGAAAACTCAATGAGCATACACTGAGAGAAATGCATTGAATGTTGTGACAATATCACTATTGATAGCGACGAGTTTGATGCAATATTCATTCAGAATGAGCGAGTTATCAAATATTATTTGCTCCCAATTAAAAGTAAAATGACATGTCAACCATTTCGATATGTTGTACTATTTTTTATATTTATGGATAGAATACTAATATACATATTTGAACGGCATGTCAATATCTATGGTCGTGATATGAATTTCTATTGTCGGTATATCCATATCCATATTTACTGCATATTAATATATATGGGCGAAATGTAAATTTTTCTGGGACGCATAATCATAATAGTTCAACAATTTTTACTATGGATTTTCTAACAATATTACAACTTGTTGGAGCGGTTTTTTTAAATTCAAGATTTTTTGAATTTCTTATGATTGAACATTTTTCTAAAAATTGTATAATATGCCGTAGCCGAATGGTAGAATACTGGGCTAACGTGCCACAGGAGCATGGTTCGAGT